>KZ108113.1:210933-311317 GCA_002116305.1 Penicillium italicum | reverse complement strand
TAGATATCTCTATTCTTATAGGTATTTATAGCTATTACTAGCTATTTTATTAATAGTAATTAGGTATATTATAAGGTACTACTTAGGTTTAAGCCGCTTTATAATATATATACTAGCTCTTACCTAAGTAATATTCTTACAGAAACCTTAGTAGAGTATAATATTAAAGATAAAGTATTTAGGTTAATAATAAATAATATATTAAATAATAAGATATTAGCTACTACTCTCTAATAAGCTTTATTAGATAATACTATTATTACTTAAATACTATATCTTACCTACGTTATCTAGCTTAACCTTAATTAGCTTCTTACTTAGATTAAGGTAGTTCTATTAAATAAATTAGCTAAGATAAGGTAGATAGAGAAGTAGTTAAGATTAGCCTAAGAAAATATAAAGTAAAGTTAGATCTCCTTTATACTAAATAAAGTCTATTATCTTATAATTTATATTAATATAAGTTCCTAATATAGAGAGACCTTTTATAATCTTTAGATAACTAATATTAAGATTATTCTAATCTAAGATATAAAGATATAATAGAATTTTACGTTCCTTATACTTTACTAGGTAAAGAGGCTATATACTATCTTCTCTTTATTCTATATAGAGTATAATTATAAGGAAATACTACTTAGTAAGTAAGAGTAGTATTAGATTAACTATCTTCTTTATATTACTAAGCCTTTCTTTAATTATATAATATAACTATTAAAGACTTAAGATATTATTATCTACTATATATTTAAGATCTATAATAAACTATTTAATTATCTTAAGTAATTATAGATATAGTTATACTAAAAGTATATCCTATAAAAAAAATAGATATTAAAGGCCCTTAAAGTTAATTAATCTAAGCTTAATAAGTATTATTCTTAAGCTAATAATCTTTAAGGAAATATCTATATAATTAGTATAATACTTATATTAATAAATAAATTTAAATTCTTTCTCTTTAATAATTAAGATTAGAAATAGTAAGATATTTATTAATTTACTTTTAAATAAGCCTTTATTCTATATTAAGTATAAGTTAGAATAAGTAGTTATAATCTATAAAACTCTCTAATAATAGCCTATTTAAGTTTAAGGCTAAAGAAGATACTTAATAGAAGAGATATATAACTATAAGCTATTACTAATAAAATTAGTTAATATCTTAATAATAGTAAGTAAATATAAAGAATATATATAATAATAATACTAATATATATATAGATACTATTTCTATTAGGCTATTTACTTTTTAAAAAGAATACTAAGTTTACTTTTTAGCTATTATTACCCTTATATAAGATATACTCTTATTTCTAGTAACTAATATAAGAGTTAAATACCTCTTTAATATTACTTAAGATATTTATTATTATTATTATAGTAGAATAAAGAATAAGATTATTAAGATATTAATAATATTTCTTTATATAATAAAATTTAATATAGAGGAATAGGAAATAATACTTCTTAAGAAATTCTTTTCTTAGGATAAGCTTAAGGTAGTAAAAAAGGAAAGGGAAAAGAAACTTAGTAAGATTAAGGTTAATCTAATTAGTAATATAAAGGAATAAAAGGATAAACTAAAAGATAAACTAAAGGATATAATTAAGGTTATAATTAAAGATAGATTAAAGGATATACTAAAAGAGAGGCCCTTACCTATAAGTAAATATAGTTATCCTTACTCGCTATTATTACTACTAACCTATATATAGATATAAGTATTAAGGAGAAAATATAAAAGTAGGGAAGATAATTTATTTAAATACTATTAGCTTACTTAATAAAGAATCCTTAATTATACGTATCTCTTTTACCCTTTTTATAAATAAAATTAGATATAATTAAGTAAAGTAAATACTTAAAATTACTATAAATACTATAAATAAATATATAAGTTATATATTTAGAATCCTTAGTATATTTATTTAGTTTATAACCTAGTTTAGGGCCCTAGACCTAATACTAGGTTGAACCCTCCGACCTAGACCTATTACTAGGTCGAAGGGTTCGACCTAAAACCTAACCTAGACTAGGTTAGGTCTAGGTTGGGTCTGGGTTTTACTAGGTCGTGCGGAAGACTAGCTTAGTATTTATTATCTCCTATTCCTTCTCCTAGAAGATAGAAGGGCCTTTTTTACCTCTAGAAATCGATCCCTAAAATATCTAGCTAACCTTTTTTAGCTAGTCTTCGTAAATATAATCCTTAACTAGCTCTTCTTCTTTATCCTAGGTTATATAGGATCTTTTATAATAACTAGACGAGACCTAGGTTTTATCGGTCTAAAGAACCTTACTTTAGTCTTTAAAGGTCTAATCTTAGTATTTAAGAGCGAATCGAAGGCGATAAGAACGGTTCCGTTTACTTAAGAAGTTCTTTCGTTTAATAATATAACGATAAAGGCTGTAGACCTTTAAAAACTTTTAAAAGGTAGTCTCGCTATAAGGTAGATTTAACTTACGAATTATATCTTAATATAGTATTCTCTAAGTACCCTAATCTTATTGAATAAAGGCTTTAATCTCCGGGAAAGATAAGCCTTAGAATAGAGGATAGCCTTATCGACGTTATATAGGAGGGGAAGGAGATTAAGCCCTAGTTATAATCCGCTAAACGGTATTATATTAAAGCCTGATAGCTCTCGTAATTCGAATTGTTAGATACTTTATATTACGTATAAATATAATTAACCGGATTATATTAGTACTTACCTAGGTATTTAGTAAGTACTAGCTACTATCCGAAAGGCTAGTATAGTAGTTACTAGTAGGGTATTCCGGGTTATCCTCCCTAGTTAGAGAAGGAGGGATATTAAACCTAGGTAAGGAAGAAGGTATAAAGTAAGGCATATTAAAGTGGTTAGTTTCTTAGTAGTTGGTTTCTTAGTAGTTGGTTTCTTAGTAGTTGGTTTCTTAGTGGTTAGTTTCTTGGTAGTTGGTTTCTTAGTGGTAGTGGTTAAATTGATTTCTTACTATGCTCTCTTTATATTCTTGAATTCTTACTAGATCAATGATATTCCTAAATAGGAAGGCTTGATCTTAATGATTATTGGTCTAATCTTGTATAATGATATCATCAATTGATCTTGTTACTTGCAAACTGGGTATAAATGGCATATCCCCCTATGATGTAATAGTATGTGTGGTATATGCATTACACCGAGCTAGTAAAAATTAGCGTGGTCTTGACGGAGCCACATGGACAGAATTGTTACAGAGGGGGGTAGAATGGCCAACTTGCGTTGTAGAGAAGACCTTGATCGATCTGTTGAATAAAGTAGTATACACTAAACAGCATGTAGTAACTAGGATGATTCTTTCTTTCACAAAAGGTATACTTCGTAGTATGAAAATAAATTGTAAAACTGTCTATCTATCTCTAAATTCCTTGGGCATGAAGCCATATTTATGGCTTCATTTCCACCCCTGTAGATTCCATCTGCTTACTTTGACTAGCATACATTTGTACGAATAAATATGTCATGGAATCATGAAGAAGAAGCCGAAATGGCGGTGTCAGTACTGAGTACTGGATTCTCCAAGATTCCATTGACTGAAAGCAGGCCAAATTGGAATACAGGCATCCGATTCAGGATACTCGACAATGTATGGTGGAATGTGTGATAGGGGCGTCAAACTGCATCGACGCCGCTCATCCCGATTCCGTAGGAGTCCTGCAGGACTCGGCGCTTTCAAAAGAACCATTCGTATACCCAATTTTTGCATGTTAATTATGAAGAATTAACTTGGGTTTTCAACACGATCATCCCCCTTGTATTTTCCCGCGGAGAAATCCTCAACCTACTCGGCCCAACGCACGGATACTTGGCCTTTGACTGAAGGCTGATCATTTCGGATGCCTTCGGATTCATCTTCCAACATAGCTTGAAATCATGCCTTTGCTCCAAAGAGGAGAAATATGTATTCGGGAATTCCTCTTTATTTGTGTCTTCTAATTTCCCCGACACAGCCCTTAGCTTTCTTTTCCATTTAGTCAATCGCACCGGCACACCTCCAGCCTTGCCAGTATCACATGTACCCTCCATGGCCAATGTTATCTTAGAAATACGACCACTCCTCACCTCATCCAGTCTCCGCTTAACATTCACCCGCTGCTCCCCAGCTAGCGGAACGGCGTCTATGTGGTAACACTGTAGCAGCTTGAGCATAAACGCTACAAACTCAACCTGCGCAATCTTCTGCCCCGGGCAAACCCGCAGGCCATGACTCCACGCAGGGAAGTATTCCTTTGGCGGTTGGTATAACTGCCTCGGAGACGTGTCAGGATTAATCCAGCGAGAAGGCCGGGATGTGGATTCGTCGGGGGGGGGGGGTGGGGGGCATTTGCTCATCGACTGCGACGCATGATAGGTCAGAACACCGGTTGATGTCGAGCCACACTTCTGGATCAAGATTTAGTGCAATGATGTTGATAGAAACAGTAGAGGTGGCTGGGAGGCGAAGCACGCCCTTGGATGTCTTCAACTCTTGTGGTGCATCTGTGAGTATTAGGGTGTCGACCTCTTCGAAGAGCCACTCCTGCCATTTGGGGATGCCAGATAAGCAAGATTATGACGTAGGAGATAGTGCTTGCTGTTATATCGTAGCCCGCTCCTGTCAAGAGGAAGAGGTTGCCATTCAACTCATCTTCGCTGAGACTGTCGTCCGTATTTACTTGTTCTGCTGATGCTTGGAGCAGTTGGCTCTTGATGTGGCCTTTTCCTAGGGCTGTCCTTTCCTTGCAAGTACGTTGAAGTTCTTTATCGAGCAAGCTTTTGTTATGCATCAAAAACTAGCGCTTGCTAATTCCTAGTCGCTTAAAGTTTTGATGCCCCGGCAAGCAGCATGGCCCAGTTGAAAAGAATGTTGGTTGGGTCAACTATTGGCCCGACAACAGCCACCAGATGACAGTCTGTAAACCCCCTCGAGGGGTGATCGAGAGATTCATAGAGAGAAGCGAGTCGTATAAATGGTGCTGCCTCTTACGTCTTATTTCCTCTGTAGTCCCTCTTTTGTACGCATTGGTCGATGTTCTCCCGGATGAATCTCCGCAGTGAAAAGAGTTTGGATGGCATCAGGCACGTAGTTGGTCTGTGCAAGGCCTTCAAATTTTGAACAACCAATATGTTGATAAACACTGGATTAGATCAGTGACTAAAAAGGACTGATACATCTCTAGGCTATTGCCTGCTGGGGATTATCACGCAACTCCCCTTGTTTGAAGTATCGGGATTGCTAACTTCTTGCTAACAGGCACAATGCGCATATAAGGTTCAACAGCGATATCCAATACGGAAAGGCTTAGGTGATGAATGCCCATAAGTTGTTTGAGACTAGCTAAGCCTGGTGGGTGAATCCAGTGCATTTCCATTCTGAGAATTCTCGGGGTTTGTATCGGCGGGCGTTGGGTTGCACTAGCGTACTTTTGTGCAAGTCAACGTACACAACTGATTGGAAGGCTCTTTGCATAAGATAGTGAGGAAAAGTACAAACTAGAGCCCTTTGTTGCAATGCAGTCGATGTGCCCAACGAAGAGGACCCAAGATAAACGGACATGCGGGGTTGGAGGGCTTGATGATTCTTTCGGGAATAGACTGGGACTGATTGCAATATAAAGAAGCTATGCAGCTCCCCCACTTAGAGGTATCAGACAACGCTATAGTAACACCTACACACATGGCTATTGCTATCTCTACAGCATAAATGAACAACTCATCATGTCTTGGCTAAACAAAAGATTCTTTTGGCCCGATTTAGACCTCCCTGGAGTCATGGCGATGCTTTTGGCAAAATGGTCAGCCGGAGGAATTTTCATTCGAGCTCGGAGTTTCTTATGTTTAGTTCGAACTATATATTCAAAGTCCTCCCCTGCCATCACTTGACTTTGCATAGAAAAACAGTTTCAGTATAACACGATGGCGACCACACTCTTCTGCCTATTTTTCTTGGCAGCTACTGGTCTATATGGTTTTGGCCGAGTTATATATAATGTCTTTTTCCACCCACTACGAAACTTCCCTGGGCCTTGGATGGCTGGGGCTACATCAAGTTGGAAAGCATACAAGGAAGTTATCAAGCAAGAGTCGGCGGTTCATGAGCTTTTTCATCTCCATAAGAAATATGGTACGATAAAACTAGAACGATGAGACATCTTCTTTAACATACCTAATAGGTGATATTGTCCGCGTCGCCCCGAACGAGGTGAGTTGTCATTAAGCCAACAGTCAACACTTCCCTCTCTGGGTTATAGGGCTCAAACAGGTCTTAAACTCACCTATCACAGCTCCACTTCGGAAGCCCAGGTGCGTTTCACGATATCTATCATAGCAGCAAAAGGTGGGACAAGGATACGGGCCTTTACCGAACCCCCGGGGTTTCATCCGGGTCTTTCACATTCTTAAAGTATGCTCAGGCAAAAGAAAGACGGGAGGTGATTCTTCCCATTTTCTCCAAGAAAGCCATTAATAGTCTTGAGCATCTCGTCTGGCGAAATGTAAGTGGAATATTGTTTCATTTCCTTTTGCTTCCAGCCTATACATCATAACCATCCCTAAATTACCGGTTCCCAGGCAAATCGCCTTGCATCTTCCATCGCTAGAACCAATGCGTCAAAAAGCTCCGTTGATCTACTCTATGCATTCCGATCCTACACTCTCGATACCATAATGTGCTTCACCTTCGGCAACTGCATAAACGCCCTCGATGCGCCGGCATTCAGCGACCCTCTGATTCTAGCCATGGACGCCAGCCTTCGTATGCTGCCCCTCCTGAAGAACTTCCCTATGATCCGAGATCTCCTCTTCGCAGTGCCACCGGCCTTGATCATGCGCCTCGTTCCCAACGCCCAGAAACTAGCACCACGACTATACCAAGTCCGCGATCTTGTCCAGCAACAGCTTCAAGTTGTCCTAAACTGTCCTTCAAAGCTTGACACCGTGCCTCACGAGACCCTATTCCACCGCATGCTCGACCCGGAATCCTACCGGAGCAAAGAGGTCCTGAATCTGACAGAGCTACACGACGAAGGCTTCACTCTTATCTTCGCGGGCGCCAACACAGTAGCCGATACACTGCTCATGGGCCACTGGCACGCAATGCAGAACCAGACCTTGCTAGCCCAGCTGAGAACCGAGCTTCAGACCGTATGGCCGGACGTCGAAAAACAGCCATCCCTAACAGATCTCGAAACCCTACCCCTCCTCACGGCAACGATCAAGGAATCCCTCCGGTTTATCCCGTCCGGCGTATCGCTAACGCGCGTTGTGCCGCCCGGAGGCGCTGTGATAGCAGGACAGCAGATTCCGGGCGGGACGGTGGTGGGGATGGCTATTCTACACGTGCATCAGAGCGCGGAAGTGTGGGGTAAGGATGCGCTCGTGTTCCGACCTGAACGGTGGCTGGAGAGCGCGGAGCAAGCAAGTGCCCGGAACGGGAAGAGTGAATTGGATCACTGGCTTGTACCGTTCAGTCGAGGGCCGCGCATGTGCTTTGGTATGAACTTGGCCTGGGCGGAGATGTACATCGCTTTCGCGACTATGGTTCGCCACTTTGACTTGACTATTGACGGCACGACGGAAGAGGATATGCAATGGCGGGAGTGCATTGCGGCTTATTATCCTAATAGGCACTTGCATGCTTGGTGTCGTCCGGTTGAGCCTGGCAAGATGAAGTAAAGAGGGGGTGTTTACAAAGCTTTGTGTTATGATAAACACATTCTTCATGTCCCTAGACAAGGGATCATGATGGGTGCTCGGGAAATTGAGGATGATATCAGAGAGATAGCTGTTACCGCGCAGTGTTGAAGATGAATACTATTCTACGTACACGAAGAGCAAACATTTGCATAGGAAATACACTATTTTTAAAGCCTCAAAGAGCCCAGTTCTTCAAACTTCTACGTAAATATAGAAGCCATAGAGGATGTATGCTCATTGTTCGTATATATTGTTTTACCCCTATTCCCGATGTTATGAGCAATGTTAAAGATAGCTAGGGCCAATCCTGAAAAATAAAGAAACCTTTTCTGACTCGACGGCAGTATGAATACTCTTTAATTCAGCTTCGGTGTAAATTAGGAATGACGATATTATAGTCTCCTTCGAAGACAAGTTAGCATAAGTGACGACCAAGTCAACCTAGGGTTAATTTTCGATAACAGGACTTGATGTCCAAAATAATCAGAATCTACACTCATCTGCTTCATGAATCTTCTTGTTTTTTTTCCTCAAAAAAGAGACCAAGTCCAATAGATCAAATTGCTACGGATTACAATAAACTCTACTGGCAGGCCCGAAAGTGAAATATGAGGGTTTCCCTAGACCTACCATGAGTTACCATCTAGCCCTGGTCCCTCCATACCAGATATCCCCTTGATCACATCGTTCTACTCAAGGTCCAAGGTCGCATCTAATTAAATCCTTTTGTGGTTTCTGGAAATAAATGTGCTGAATCAGCGTTACCCCTGACTCGTTCAGAAGAAACTCCGAACATACATTTAGCCAAGCTTCTACCATCGGCTAAACTCACCAGATCTCATTTCTTGTCGGCGAGCCACCAGGGAACTCGTATCAGGGAAATCGTCATTGGTCTCTTTTTTAGCCTCAGTGGGGCATTGGGTGGATTCATCGCGAATTATTGCTGAATGTTGGATGAAAGACCGTGATTTTTGCTTCAACACAAGGACTCGTAGCGTGTCATGAAATGCTAGGGAAATGTAATGTCAAACATCAATTGAACGTCTGCTGCTCTTCCTGTTGTCCATTTCACCACCACACTCCCTAATTTTGATTTAGCGACCCTGTTTGGGTCTGATGTTTGGACGATGAAGTCTACTCTCCCTATCTCCTTATTGCTGCTGCTCCTGCCATTTAACGTAGTTGGGGAGACCGAAGTGATCACAGGAACTACTGTGACATGTTCTTGGAGTCATAATGTTGCTCAAAACCCGTCTTTCGAGCTCGGGTCCCTCTCTCCTTGGGCTGTCTATGAAAACGAGGGCACTTCAAGTGTTGTGGCAGACACTTCTGATGACGGGGGCTATGTTGCGTGAGTATCACCTTCATCCAAATTAAATTAATCTGAGGTTATTGAATATCTTTACTGACTCATTTTGGAACCTATAGGGCATTGACACCGGCCGCTTCAGGATGGGGTACGCTCTACCAGAGCTTGACGGACCTCACCGTAGGACAGACATACACATTGTCCTTTGACTATAAAATCGCTTCTGCTGTTAACTCCGGAACCTGCAATTTCTACTTTGCGATCAACGGCGTTCTCGCCACGAATCGTATCACTACAACTGTCATGGGACATGTTGCGTACTCAGGATCATCAACAACGCCAGCTTCTTCATCGTGGAAGAGCCTGTCGACCACATACACAACCACCAGCACAAGCCTCGACTTGATGCTTCTCGTTCTTTGTTCAGGAAATTCCCGCGTTCCTCAGGCTATGCCTCAAATCTATTTTGACAAAGTTCAGTTTAGCAACGCTAATGTCGAAATCGAGACTTGCACTACGTCGACTTATACCTCGACAGTCACTATTGCCTCGACTTCGACTCCTGTCAGTATACCATCGGCTGTGGCTACCAGTTCCGTCGTGGCTTCGTCGGCTGTGGTCGTGTCTCAAACGCCTTCCGGCACACCTGCTGCGAGCCCGTCGTCGTCTGTGATTATTGCGTTCAGTTCTACTCCAGCCGCGTTACCGAAGGCTTCTACCAGCTCTGTCGTTGCATCCTCCATACCCACTTCGAACACTCCATCCAACACTCCATCCAGCACTCCTTCCAGCACTCCTTCCAGCACTCCTTCCAGCACTCCTTCCAGCACTCCTTCCAGCACCATTTCCAGCACTCCTTCCAGCGTACCTTCTAGCGCACCTTCTAGCGCACCTGCAGCGGTCTCCTCGTCTATTCTATTGCCTCCAAGTGTCAAATCTTCGACAAAACAGCCTTCCTCATCGGTGGAAGTGTCATCTCAATCGAATCTGTCGCCTAGTTTCTCCCTCGCAAGCCCTACAAGACGACCATCGCCTTCTAGTTCGAGGATTCCACTTTCCCGTACATCGCCCTCGGCTTCTCCTCCAGGGCAATCATCGACTGTTCTGCCTTTGTCGGTTCCCAGCCTGTCAAGCGGACGTCCTGATACTACAGGAAAATATTTGCCTTCGAACTCGGGAATTCCAATCTCTCTAACAGTCATTTCTTCATCGCCGGCTACCGCAGCCCCCCAATCAACACCACTCGTCAATATGCCCGTGCCTCAGCCAAGCGCAAGCAACGACCTTTCTTCTATCCATGTCGCTCCATCGGCCCAGACCACAACCGTCGCATCCAGCAGCATTACAAGCACAGTCGGCATTGAAAGTTCCTCGAGCCTTGTCTCCGTACCCGGCGCACCCAGAGCCTCAAATACCACCACTGCTGTCACCATTCAAACCTCGGCCTACTCGATGGCGGGGACAAAAACTTCTGGCGTGACGATCGGCTCCACGACGGCCATTGAGACACAAAACAGCCTGATACCAACTGCAACAGCGGGATCACTGCCTGGAAATCAAGGAGGCGCTCCAAGCCCCGGTTTCACTACCTCCACTGTTTTCAGCACCCGGACCGCAACAATCACAGCTTGTCCCTCCAGTGTCCATGATTGTCCCGCCTCCGCTAAGTCTGCCTACATCACAACTGAAAGCATTGTTGTATCGACCACTATCTGCCCAGTGACTGCTGTAGAGGCCACTGCCACAGCTGCCCCCAAAATAACAGAAAGCACAGGCGCTGAAGATGTCGCGTACACGACATCTACTGTGTTCAGTACCCGGACAGCCACAATCACAGCCTGCCCTGCCAGTGTATATGATTGTCCCGCTCACTCCAAGACTACTTCTGTGATAACGGAAACTATCCTTTTGTCTACTACCATCTGTCCTGTCACTGCTACTGCCACTGCCACTGCCACTGCCGCCGTTCTTTCTTCAGGAGTAGGCAATAACCCCGGTGCGGGGGATATGACCACAGAAGCTCTTTTAACTACCGTGACCAAAACCATCGCCGCTTGCCCCTCTACTGTGATAGACTGCCCTGATTCTCAGAAACAGATATACACTACTACCGAGACTCTCGTTGTAGGCACCACTACATACCTAGTGGCCTCTGCTAAGCAGTCTTCGGGTGCGGATAACTTCGATGTTTCGACCACGACTCTTTCACTTATGTCTGTTGGAAATGGAAGCAGTAAACCCGCGGAAACCGGAACCGCCATTTTGATCGAACAGACAAAATCTTCTACTGATTCCACTTCACTCGAGGTTGCAGCCTCCACTTCCACCGCGTCGACAGTTTCGATTTCAGGATCACCCGTTGCTGTTGATATCGATGTTGATATTTCGGCCCAGCCTACAAAGTCCCAGTCCTACGAATCAGCTGGTAACTCCGGTTCTGCTTTACAGGCCGCAAGCGCGGCCATTGATACTGGCGCTAGCAACTCTACACACTCTTTCTCCACTCTCATTCCAACAACCGCTAGCAGCATCACTCTCACTTCCCACAGGAGCTCTGCTACTATCTCATCGACATCCACTCAGATAAATAGTGATGTTACTGCCGCACCTAGTGTCGCGTACACTGGATCTGCGTTGGTTCTTCGCTCCGAGTGGTTAAAGGTGATTGGCGGTATTTTCCTTATTTTGTTCGTTTAGATGGGATTATAACACGGAAAGCCGTAATGATTAGGGCATAATTTGTAAATTTATGAGGACCTTTTGATCTAATACACACTAATTATGAATTGATACAAACACCCCATCTACCTCCTATTACTCCAAGCAATCTTCATGATATCATATACCAGGGCTTGCACAGCACGTTACGGACTTAAAGGGGACCGAAACTAAGTCTTTGGCCAATATTATAGAGTTCAATCGGAAATTCCCTAAACGCTCGTACTGAAAAAGTAAGCATTCGACTCAGCGGATAAAATGATAGAACTGTCTGGACTATCCGAGACTCTTGATAATATCGAGGGCATTCCAGAATAGCCCAAGTTCGTCTTCCGACCAACTATTTCCAAGGTCACCTGTATAAGGATTACGCTGCTCTGGGATTCCTGTCAACAAATCTTAACCCATCACCTTCTGCAGTAAATACTGCGTCAAATGTGCTTCGTCTGTCACCCTTTTACCTACCAGCCAAAAGGTCTACGTCTTCCCGTTGCAATTCAATTCGCGACTCATTTTAAGCCATCTTCATTGATCATACTATGATACTTTTTTTTCCAAACATGTACGGGCCTAGCAAAGCCCTCCTCGTCCCTCTCGAATTGCAGTATCCTCTCAAAACCCTGCGCTTTCAATTCATCCTCAAACGGTGGCCTGATCTGGATCGTCTTATACATCTCTCTCAATTCCTTATTCTTCTTTGAAGCTCTCGCATAGTTACTCATAGGTTGCGGCTCCACAACGAGATAACCCCCCTCATTCAGTATGCTTTGTATGTGCGCAAATAGCGTCAACATCCCGGAGTCTCCATTGTTGAGATGTATCCACTTAGTCACAGAGAGTAGTAAGACAACGTCGAACTTGCCCAGCGCGGTACCCGTGTACGCGGACGCATCCACGAAGTCAAAGTGCTCAAATGTGCACGGCCCGTCTGGGTACGCCGCCTTCGCCTGCTCGACCAGCCATGGGTCGATATCGACGCCGACGGAGGCGGCCGCGCCGCAGTGCGCTATCGCTTCATAGGTCAATTTGCCCGCGTTGCAGCCTAGGTCTATGACTCGCGCGTTGCGGAGGATTTCTGATGGGAGAATGGAAAGGCGCTCGTCCGGAACGGTGGGCGCCCGGAACTTGGCGTAATATTGGTGGTAGTTGCCATGGCGCGCGGCGAGGTGCGTAGCTTTGAAGCGCTCCGCGTTAGAGAGTTCTGTTGCAGGGGGGTCGTGATGGCATGCTTCTGCCATACTTGGAGATTTTGCGAGCAGAGAGATACGTGTTGGTAATGATATTGAGTACGTCGAAAAGAAATGTACAATGATGCGACTGATGTCAAGTTTAGCACACTCGACAGACCATATCTTAGGAGTTAAGGGTCTTGAAATTTTGCGATCAATGCCAAATACGTTTGTAGGGTTTGCATCCTCTTGGTGCCTGAGGCACCAACCACTGAGCATCCCTAGGAACTAGCCGGCTGCTAGACTACCCATCACGACTACCAGAGGTTGGTAATTGAAATAGAGGCATTATGTGTCCACTGATTAGGTCTCTCCAGTCTCAGGAAGGGAGCAACGTTTCCCGAAGTAGCATGACGGAAGGGTGTGAGAGGGGTTTTAAGGGGTTTAAAGAAGTCGATCCCGCCTTTCGGGATATCCACAATATGACGTCAGCTTTGCTTACTGTTTTTTTCGCATCTTCGCTACTTTGTACTTGTTGCATAACATCCATACCGAGGTCGTACTCAATATGCCATTCAGACAGGCTCTTCAGGGTATTATCGATAAGGCCGACAAGGCTTGGGAGGAAATAATTCATCCCGCCCCTCAGCCTGCACCGTCGTACAACAACAACCCTCCCCCGCCTATTCCAACCTCCAGCAAACCACCACTAGCTTATCAGGAACAGCACTCGCAACCCCAGATCTACTGGCAGCCCAATATACACCCTGAAGCACCTGTGTCTGCCAACTTTTATCACGAACAGGGTCAACATGGATGGGGCAACAACGAGTCGCAGAATTATGTAGACAGCCCGCAAAACTCATTCCATTCAACCCAGGGTGACGCGGTGATCGTGCGAGCTCTGATCAACCATGAGCATCCTGACCCTGCCCAGAAGTTTACCAGCGCCAGACTGTCGAGCCACCAGACCCTCAGCCGACCACGGGGCTGTCTGTCGGCCAGAATCACGGCGCCGGTGGCCCGAGGTATCTGGCCTGCCTTTTGGCTGCTGCCTAAAGACCCCTTCAAGTGGCCCGAGGATGGCGAAGTCGACATTATGGAAGCGTGGAACGGCGATGCTGTCAACCACACTTGTCTGCATTGGGGCCACTTCAACGGCGAGGACTGGAACAAGCATCGCGTTCTCGAAACCCCCATCCCCAACATTAGCTCGCCGGTGGGGGTGCGGTATGATTTTATCTGGGATGAGGACGAAACAACAGGCAGCGGGCGCTTGGTCTGGTTGATTGATGGCACGCCCATCATGAGGGCCGAGAAGCCGCCTGGCACGAGGAAGATGAGTGAGTTCAGAATCCTCATCAACATCGCTGTTGGAGGAAATGTCTGTCAGGGAAACTTGCCCAGCAATGGATGCTACGATACAGTGGTTCGTGAGTTGGCCATGTGGGACGCGCCGCCTGGGGGTTGGAACGAGTTTGACAGAGCTTGGAGTTATTCCAAAGATGGCAATACCATGTAACGATAGAAAGGGAATTCATGTTGCAAATTAAATCAACTATACCCATATCCCCTACTTTCTACAATAGGAATCTCTGACTAGGCGAGTGACATGAGTTATCGCATAGTGATAGACTGAAATCCACCATTTAAACAAAAACTCAAAGTGATGAACCTTGACTTGTATTTGGTTATTCTCACAGTTCTTGTCTTGCGCAAGTATCAATAAATCCACTCATTTCTGAGTGTAACTAAGCTGCTTCCGCATTCCTGTTGGCCCCTTGGTTGCTCCAAGTCCCCTATTTACTAATCAGCATAACTTCGGAATGAAGTTCCCTCAACGATTTAGTGATTTCTCGTAGGTGGCCCAAACCAAGGTTGCTTTATTATGAATTTAGAAGGAAATCTGTAAATATAAGGTGTGGGATGCGCGAGTTGCCCCGCCTGAGTAGTGGGGTAGCACTAATGATTGGTCAGGAAGACACTATGACCCACATGGGCCAAACTTCGTCAGTTTAAAACCATGGTCCTACTAGGCTAGGAGCCATGGTTCTTTCCGCTTTCTTATTTACATAGGGAAGCGCAAGCCCTTACCCGAGGCACCAAAGCTTTGAATATGAGCAAGTCGTTCTAACTAAACCGTCTAGTACTGTCTTCGATCAATGATTTCATCAGATATTCCTCTTAACCAAGGCTGTCTGAAGCCTATCAAGCTCGTATGCCCACCCAATACACTCCTATCGCCTTCGCTAAAAGCAGCGACCGTGGGATCAAATGTGGAAACATCACAACGCATTGTCGATTTGATCTTCAAAGCCTTCCGTGCAGCTGCCGCGTCACAACGGACATGCAACAATCTCACATTCGGCTACGGTGGCACAAATCCAGTAACCGGCGAAGTAGTCAAAGGATTCGGATAATATGAGACCATCGCTGGTGGATCCGGTGCTGGTGCGGACTCGGATGGTGAAAGTGGCGTGCACACCCACATAACCAACACCCGTATTTCCGATCCTGAAATCTTTGAACGGCGCTACCCGGTCATTCTCCACGAGTTTTCTATCCGCGAAGGAAGTTGTGGTGCCGGTCGGCATCGTGGTGGTGATGGTTGTATCCGCGACATCGAGTTCCGATTACCTTTGCAGGTCTCCATTCTATCGGAGAGACGTGTTATCCCCCCATATGCCATGGCAGGAGGTGAAGAAGGCAAGCGTGGAGTGAACCTATGGCTCAGAAAGTATCCCGATGGAACGAGCAGAACGATCAGTTTGGGTGGCAAGGCAACGACACACATGAATGCTGGCGATCATATCATTGTTCATACCCCTGGAGGTGGTGGCTATGGAAGGGATGCACTCGAAAAGGAAGAGAGAGGTGTTTATGGATATTTTCAAGATTCATGAAAATTTTTCTCCTGGAATGTCATTGCTCCGGACGCAGGGTAGCGACGGCCGTGGGCAAATGAGGGACATGAGGCAAACCGGATCCCAGCACTTGCCAGGGGTATTGAGATTATAGAGATGATATAGCCTTCGATAAACTTAAATTGTTCCAACAAATTGAAATTGAGGTTCATCAATTGAGAGAGATGTTTTGGCTATCGTGTGGTAGGTTATAGTCAGTCACAGGAGTGCGCGAGCACTATTACTCGCTCTTTAAATCACTTACAGTGGCCAATTCTATAATCAAAGTTTAGCTAAATCCTGAGAGTTTATTAACCAGACTTGGACCGCGTGGCTTCAAGTAGCATCTACAGATAGTCATGGGCCTGAATCCGATCAGGATTCCCTGGGATCATATTCGGCAAAGGATTGTTCCATCTCGACCAACTACGACCTTCCCAAACTTCTTCTATTAGCTTCTCATTCACAAATTTCTCTGCATTTTGCTCATTCCAACACCAGACTCTGGGTTATCCGTACTGTCAGCGCTAGTCGGCTCTTAAAAAACATTCGATTAACAGGGATTACTCTCGAATGACTAGCATTTTCCCTAGATTCATACCTTTTTTTGACTTCTGTAAGACAGGGATTTTGTTTTATTTTTAACCCGTGTCCACTTGCTTCTAGTTCAAAACGCCATAGAAGATAATCATGGTGATTCTGATCAGTTTTTGGGGAAGACAACAAGAGCATCAAAGGATATTACATATGTGATATATCGAATTGTGATGTATTGATTTGAGATGTTTGACACTCTAGCGTACAGAGTACCCCATAGGGGCAAAAAAAGGACTGAAAAACACAGATTCAGAGTAACCATACATAGGTACGCCACTGGTGCATTAGAAAAATAAAAGTCAAGATCTATCGGAAACCCCAAAGTTACAAACAAATCACAGATCCATCTAGAGAGTGACCCTGTTAGCCTTCAAATACTCATAATCCGCCATGGAATCTCGGGTAGCGTTCTCAAGCAGCTCGGCAACCTCATCCCCAAACTCGACACGCCACTTAGCAACCTCTGCATCAATATTAACCGACGCCGGGGCCTTATCCTTAACAACACCAGTCGACTCCTCCAATGTCGACAGCATGATAGAAGCAGCATTTCCTTTGCGCTCACTCCCGAATTTCCAATTTACAGACCTCTTCTCAGAGCCATTCCACTCAAACTGCATAGACGCGGTGTCCAGCCCAGCCTTCTCGCAAAACTTAACAACAACACCGGGGTTATGGATCAGATCATTGGCATCGATAACCAAAGGTGTGACTGGCTCATCCGGCTGCTCGAGACACCAATCGAACAATTTCCGCGTCCATTCCATAGTCATATTCGTGATCGACGAGCCCTTAATACCGTCGTCATCAATGACACCGATTTCGGCCAATTTTGTCATAGCACGGTACATAGATGGATAAGCTAGTGCTGGGTGACGGATGATGAATGCCAGCTGCCAGGTGCGTAGGTACTCGTCCGGCATGACGGTTTTGTTATTGGCAGAGAATGTCTGCGAGGGCCCGTAGCTTTCTGGCGTGGATACGTGGAAATCTTTCAGTTGCTCGGGCGAGGGCTTTGGGGCACCGCTGATAGTGCTTGTAAAGTAGCCCGGGTTGAGGAACCAGAAGGCGTGTTCTTTGGCGAACATTATCTTGTTCTCGGCGCGGGCTCGGGTCGAGTAATCTTCTAGTTCGTTGAAGCACTGTTGGATGGCGGCTTTGATCTTGCTCTTCGTGTCTGTTGTCCACTGGTCTAGTGGGATCTCAAAGCGACCGTCCTTTCTGGCTGTATCGAAGGCATTGTAGAAGAAGTAGCCACACTTTGGGCTGGTGAGGACGTTTGGTTGGTTGGGGATGTTGAGAATTTTCACGAGGAGATTCGAGGCGGTGCGAGGTACACTGACGAGGAGCACTCGGTGTGGGTGGTCTTTATTTTCAGGTGTAGTGGTAGTGATCGTCATGTTTGTTGATAAGGGTGGTATGTATAGAGTGTGGTGGCTGATTGATAATTAAGCTTAACTTGCGGCAAGGCAATGAGCGTGAGAAGAGATGGCTACATTCTGGAGTCGGATGGCGTGATCTCAGTTAAATAGATCCGACTCTACCTGCCCAGGTGTCTAAGAGCAAGATCAGCGCTCTTGTAAGGTTCTTCGGTCCGAATTTTCCTGTCCCCCTCTTTCTGCATCCAAGTGGGTCGAATTCAGACATCCGTGTGGTATTCGTTTCAATTCGGACGAGGCGGGGGTTACATTGGAAATTTTCCCAAATGGAGTCAGACTTGGCCTCAACGGCTCCAATTGGTTTTTGTCGCTGTTTTACCAACACCGAGGATGGGTCAACCGCGAAGTTCTTTCTTGGACTGCAGCAGTGATCGGCAGGCATCGCTTTGAGGAAGCAGCATTGGTACGATGTATCTTTCCGCCCTCGGCCTTTCGCGTCGGATGATATGATCGGTGATCACCGAGCGATATGCTTGAGTTATTTTAAGGCATCAACCATACAAAATTGGGCATTTGAACTTTGGCTGCTGTACACCTTCACAGTCAGGGCCTTGGCACATGTGCCATGCATGGTTGTCTGTTGTGCACACGTACCGGATAAAAGGTGCTGCACCTGGGCTCTTGGTAACTGGTGTGAAGTTTCATACGCGTTATATCCGGGAAGACTGGTTTTGCAAGAGATGAATTGCATTCATATCCTGGGATAATGGGTAATTCCCTTCTTTATACCTCGCTAGAAAGAATTTGTTTCATTGAGTGACACTTGGATAACCATTGTAGGTACCTGTTAATACAGCGGGTACTGAGTGCTCCAATCACAACACTGCGCCTGAAAAGCCTAGCCAGGGATGGTATAGATAGAATTCTTGTAGGTCAAATTCCCCTGCTTGAGCCCTTTAAGAAAGGACTGGTCACATTTTGTCCCGTCACTGCTGAGTTATTCGTGCGAGGAAGGTGATCGCCGCCGATTATGCACCTAGTGTTGTTTTGGGGAGGAAAATTTGATTGTTATTTCATAGGTATTAAATAACACGAGATATACAGCGAGAATATTCCTTCGGGTGTAATAATCAATGATCGTTCCTGACCCAAACCAGTTTCGTATCACAACACCTAGGAATAAACAATTTAACCTACCCTAGCTGACAGAGCTATAAGAATAGCAAAAAGTTGAATTTCGATTACGTTGAAATAGAGAGGGCTAATGCTAGAGGGAGAATGCGAAGCTGTCGTCCAAATTGCCAGATCTTCCAAGGTCTTGATACCCTATCAATTGAACGGCTACTGAGTTTGGCAGAAGTTCTCACTGGCGACTTATCTGGATACAATTTCGAGGTCTGATGTTAAAGTGCCCTTATTTTTAGATATTCAGTGGATAGAATTGTTCAAATTTCAAGATCTTCGAGTTGCCTTTCATGACATGTTTTACTAAAGATGATTATATCAATCTTTGAATAGTCCAATACATCTATACGCAGACATAGAGAGAGAGGAAAGAGACAACAGTGATAGAGGGACTCGGTCAATACTTCTTTCTAATCAATCTTGCACTTGAACTCATCCTTGACCTGGTCGCATCTACCCAGCATCTCTGCACGACTCAAATCATGTGAGTCTTCACAGCAGAGTGCGATATGTGCGATTTTTTTATCATGTATATTCCTTGAATGATTACGGGGCATAATGAGTGGAGTAGCGAGATTTGACGAATTATAAAGATTGATTATTTTCAAGGCTGGTCTTGATAGCCCCGATGTTACGAAGGCCCATTCGAAGACAAGCACACACATCTAGATATTGAGACTGAGTACAGATACAGCACCTGCCAATCACCTGATGTCTCTAACTTCCAAGGTTATGCTGCAGAGTACTAAGCTAATAAGCTAAAACCTACGCTTTGCAAGATACGTTAAGCAAACCAGATTGGATCCAACATACTCCTATTCATCTGGTGGCAATGTCAGAATCACTGCTCTCCTCCTCCGCCTTGGTAAGACTCTGCTCCTTGGTGAGGGTCGGGTTGCGAATAACCAGGGCGAAAGCAATCAAAGGCACTGTCAAGCAGATACCCGTGATGCAAAGCAGACGCTGAGTCTTCTTATAGGCGAGAATGACGTTATCTCGGTCAGGCGTACCCACAGGGTTGGCTGCTGCAAACGCAAGAGGCTGACCGTAGACATACGCAGCGAGGGTGTCGTTGCCTAGTCTATGTTCCAGTTCAGAAGGCAAGACCTGGTTCCAGATTGCGCCTGAAATTGTGTTTCCTAGTGCGCTGCCAACGTTGTAAGCGGCAAGGTATAGACCGGTGATCACAGCGAGATCTATGGTACTGTTAGCTTTAGGGCTCTTTGCTCGGTAGGCCAGAGTCTGTTGGGGAATACTAACGTTCGTGCTTAGACGCAACCTGAATACTGGCTTGGGCTGGGTAAGAGAATAATCCACCAGCTGATAGATTTTATTAGATATGTCCAGCCAAGGATGAATGGAGTGCATGCTATAACTCACCAATACCCAGCAAGATTTGCGCACCAATGACACCGGAATGACTGGAGTTCGCAGCACCACCTCGGAAATAGATGAGGATTCCGAACGCAACCATGAAGAGAAGGGTTCCGGCCACAATGAAGGGCTTTAGTTGGCGAACCTTCACGACGATGAGGCCGAGAATAACGCCTGTGATGACGGAGGTAAAACTGTAAAGAGAGGTGATCCGAGTCGCACTCTGAACTGATTCGTCGAAGCTCACGCAGAGCACCGTGTATAGGAAATCTCCCTGCAAGTACCACGCTACACAGATGTTAAATCTCCACCATGATTAATGGGTTCAAGGACGTACCAGTGTTGAGCATAATAGCAATTCCAAGGGAACCCCAGACAGCACGGTCTTTAAGAAGCTAGAGCCAAAGCGGATCAGTAAAAATCATGTAGGCGGCTTTGTTCATTTCACTTACATTGAATGGCAGCATTGGGTATTTGCAGGTTTTCTCCCAAAAGATCCAGACCGGGATCAACAAAACGCCTATCACAAGTGGTGCAATTACCTTTGCTGTCTTCCACTGAGCAGTCACACCTCCAGCGAGGGTGAATGGAACAAGAATGCATGCCAACATGCCAATCAACAAAATGTTGCCGACGATATCTAGATGCCAGAACAATTCTGTAGCCAGTTGCATTTTCCCCAGCTGTTGGATAGAGCTCTTGTATGATTCAAGGGCCCCGGTTTTCTTTGCGCGTCGTTGGACGACAAAAAGGACCGCAATAAGAGGGAGAGCACACACGGGGTAGATGATACCAAACATGCCGATGCCCCATTGCCATGTGGTGGCCTTCAGAACCGCAGCAGTCAAGTTGCCGCTAATCCAGGTATTTATCTAAAGAGGTTCGAGTGCGTTAATAAGTAACATTTGGTGCGTCGGGGTATATGTAGCACTCACAATAAACGGCAGGGCTGGGATATAGGAGATAAGGAGACGAGAACGGCTAGACGTCACATCGGCGATTAGGACTTCGACCAGAAGCATAATACTGGTGTATCCGATCTGTACAACGTTAGGCACAGATCAAGAATGCCTGGGCACATATCTCACCTGATAGATCACAGCTCCCGCAGCGAAAGCCTCCACACTCGTCGATGTTGCTTCCACGATAGTACCTACAGTGTAGAAGAGAATCGAGACAAGGATAAGCTCAACTCTGCCGAACACATCTGCGATCTTTGCAGCAGTAGGCTATAAATAGAAGGTCAGCTACTGTGATGAATTGTCAGCCTCTAGGTACCCGTACCTGTGCAGCAGCAGCGATTACCGCTCGGAGAACATTGATAGTCGCGAGAAGACTGTGTTGGCCGTAACTCTGAGTTGCATAGGGCTATCGAAAACGTGAGACATTAGTATACTTTGATCTCGTCAATATGTCTTAAACGTCGGAACTGTGCAATACGTACCTGGTATGTGGCACGAACAGTTCCATCCAAACCATATACATAGGCGATCAAGAAAATGGCAAAAAAGAGGCAAATCCGATCGACCAACTGGAAGTGCGATGTAATAATTTCGATGCGACGAACACCTGGACTGCCTTGACCCAGCAGATTTACAGGCGTATCCAGTGGGACGGCTTCGTTGCGGGGATTCTTTGAGTCCCCACTAACTCGGTGATCAACGTTCATCTCATTAACGAGCGACATGATAATTGTTTTGAATATGATCAGTCGACTCAGATCACCTACGATGAAGAGAATGAAGAAAAACACAGGGGAAAAGCGCCGAGAAAATATGATTGCCAAGAGATGAAAGATAAAACTGCCCACTCAATCTTATCTGATGGGACTGTGACCCAAACCTTCCCAGTTGGGACGTGCCGAGGCGCGCTAGGAACGTTTTGTCGGAAAAATGAACCACTCACGCAGCTTATAGGAGCCCCCACCTCGCATTCAGCCGTGGCTAGGGGTTCTTATTTGACAAAAATCTCGCTCGAGACTTGCCAAGTTTCTTGGAATCACAAGTCTTCGGTACTTTTACACCCGTGGACATTTTATCGGATCACTTCCGATTCCAGTGCTGGTATGAAGTTGCAATTGCAATTGCTTCGTTATACTGATGCCCACCATCGGCTTCCATGTCTCAGTGGCCCTAACGGATGTCAGGGCCTAACATACACACCGCTGCTAAGACAAACAGACGTTCTGTTTGTCTTTAATATCCTTTGGCCTAGAGGTTAAATGCTCCTATGTTATCTGTCAGACTGGGATACGGCCCCCCCTGGTCCCTAAATAGGAACCTTGGATTTTGTTATGGTCTAGTGGTAAAAATGGCCGTGTTATTTCCCGCATAATCCATCGTGTGGCCATGTATTTTTTGGATCAGTAATCATACACGTTTCAGCTCTCCGTTTGAATTTTACTCAGAACCGCTGGATCTGGATCAATGTTTGCCTGGAAGCTGATGTCGGGCGTCACTGTAGTTGAGCGGGTATACGTGTCGAAAATGAGCCCAAAAGAAAAAGCAAAAGCGATCTCGATGCTCCGGCGTTCCCGGGCCCCGAGAAGACCTCATTCGATTTCCACGTGCCTTGGAACGGCTTACCATCAGAGTTCCTCTTGCACTAAAATCTTTGTACCAGGAAGATGAATATTTGTTCTTTTCTGGTCAATTAAGCGCTCTGCATTCTCAATCCTTGGAGTATGTGGATTTGGACATTTATGGGGGCGCACAATACGGCCTTACTCTTGATCCGTTTGATGTTCTCAAAGAGGTCATAGTGACCCCTCATTCAATGTTTGCAAATGGCGACGAGGAGATGATCCTCCCAGATAGTCTCCAAAGACTTACACTCCGATACGAAGAAGGCTCTGCTCTCCACCTGGGTCCCCTCCTCAAAGATCTCGAGGACGGAAACCTTTGCAATCTGCGCTCTGTGATTTGCCAAATACCCGACAATATCTGCGAACGCACAGCCAACTTAGAGGCAGGCATCGAAGCTTCGGCTATCAAACCCAAATTCAAAAATTTGGGAGTTGAACTATCAACAGAACTTGTTCCCTATCCCCTCACGGTGCCGAAATATGATGTCTGCCCCTGTGAAAATTTGACGTTCTTTCATCAATTCCCCTTCAATCCCTGTGCCAGGCCTCGCCCACGGGCTGCCAATAGAGCCGCTGCAAACTAAAATCTGGCACCTACTCAGGGCAACCATACTTTGTACTCCCAGTCGTAAGATGGATACCGATGACTATTACGATTGGGCGTATTTTGGTTGAGTCGGTGAAATGCACGTCTTCCTTCCAGCGCGCATGTTATTTGTGTCTTTTCTTCGGTGCTTTTTTGTTTCTATATCCTTCATCTTCCCTTAGATTTTTCTTTGATAGCCGCTGGAATAAATTTATCTACGCGCCACAGTGGGAATTAGTACTAGCGACCCGGTGACCTAAGGTCCGTTCACCTACAATCTACAGGGTCACCTTGATATTTTCTTGCCTCTTGCTAACCAGTCGCCATTCATGATTCTTTCTGCTCTTTGTGATCGACTGGAGGAAATTTCTATTTTACAAAGACAGATATCCTAGGTAAAACTGCAAGGCATTTGGACATTATCGCGAGGAGAAATTCGAAGCGAAATTACACCACTACAACAAGACTTGGTTATCAGTACGGCCTAGACTTTCGAGCGAATCACCACTTATATTTGAGTATATATATCACTATCAAAGTCGTGACCTGAAAGAAGCTTGAGGTCCAATCACCGAAGGCAAGCTATCCTGGCTGAGACGATTCATGTGGGGATCATAAAGCGACTCTGCCTGAACAGTCGCACTGATCCGCTTTCCGAAATACTCAATCTCCACCGTCTCGCCTTCACTCACATCCCCGGGAAGCCAAGCGTAGGCAATTGGTTTGCCAATCGTGTACCCGAATGCAGCGGTGGTTACATAGCCAGCCGCTTTACCATTGTAGAACACAGGCTCCTTGCCAAGGACCATCGAGCGACCATCGTCAACGGTCAAAGCCCGTAGTCGCCGCGAAGGTGGTTGTTTAGAAAGCCGTTGAAGAGCGGCTTTTCCGACGAAGTAGTCTTTCTTATTTGTGTCCACGGCGTACGAGACACCAGCTTCGAACGGATTGTGTTCTGTCGTCATATCCGCGCCGTAGGTCCGGTATCCCTTCTCGATGCGCATTGAGTTGAACGCACTCCGGCCGCCGGCAATGAGTCCATGTAGCTTTCCAGCTTGATAAATTGTGTCCCATAGGCGTTGGCCGTGCTCGGCGCTGGTTTGGATTTCCCAGCCTAGTTCGCCGACGTAGGACTTTCGAATCATTGTAACTGGGATACCCGCAAGAACTGTTTTCTTTAGACTGAAGTATGGAAGGCCCTTGTTGGAAAGGTCGACTGTGCTGATTCCAGCGATGACATCCCGGGCTAGAGGGCCCCAGAGGCCGATGCAGCAGGTGCTGCCTGTAATATCGCGGACTTGGATCCATTGTCCGGGGGTCTTCTGTTCATAGACCCGAGCTTCTCTGGTAAGATATGCCAGGTCGGTTGCATTATTTGCTCCGATCTGGAACACATCATTGTCAAGTCTTAGTACAAATATGTCACCCCGAATGCCACCGTAATCATTCAGGAGTAAGGTATAAGTAACGGTCCCTGGCTTAGTGGTAATATCACTCGTTGTCAGCCTCTGGAGCAGTCCGACTGCCCCAGGACCAGACACTTCGAACCGATGGAAAGCAGTCATATCAAACATAGCAACAGCATTCCGCGTCTTCCATGCCTCTGCAGCAGAAATAGGTGAATGAAGCTGTGCCGACCAGGCATCCCGATCGACGGGTTTCCATGATGGCGGGAGAGATTTAACAAGGTCTTTGTTTGCCTCATACCACCACGGCCGCTCCCAGCCTCCGGTCTCGAAGAAAACAGCCCCTAGCTCGCGCTGGCGTGAGTAGAATGGACTAACACGCAAATTGCGGGGTGAGGCCCGCTGCTGAAGCGGGTGGATAATGTCATAAATTTCGACAAAGTTCTGCTGTGCGGTCTTGCTCACGTAGTCCCGATTGAGTTGGACTTCTTCGAAGCGGGATAGCTCACATTCAGATACATCGATCTCGGATCGGCCGGTTGTGAGGATTTGTGCGAGAGCCCGGGCGACGCCTGCTGAGTGTGTAACCCATACGGCCTCGGCTACGTAGAAGTTGTCGAGGTGGGATGGTTGGCCGAGGAGTGGACCCCCGTCGGGTGTGAAAGAGAAGATTCCATTGAAGCCATCGGCGATCTCTGTATCCCGAAGAGCGGGGAGGAGGGCTTGGGACTCTTTCCATGCTGGGTCGAAGTCTTCGGTTGTGAAATCGAGGCGGGAGGGCATGTTCTTTTCATCAACGTGTTTGGGAGTGAGTCCTAGTGATGCTGCAATGACGGGCATTGGACGATGTCCGTAGTATCCAATACCGTACTGCCCACCATGTTCACGGTAGTAAAGACGCTGGTCCTGGTGTCGGAGGATCGGAAGTTCCGCATTCATTCCATTGGGTAAGTTGTTGATATCTCGCCCAGCGAGAGCGGGTACTGCCGTGGTCTTTGCATACTGGTGCGCCAGCGGGAGCAAAGGAATGTCCACACCAACCATAGCTCCCAATTCAACACCCCAGAACCCAGCGCAAGAGACAACAATGTCTGCCGAAATAATACCATTTGGGGTACTGACTCCGGTGATACGGCGGCCATCTCGCTCAATTCCCGTCACGGGAGTATGGCCCAGATAACGAACACCGGCCTCGCTTGTCCGTTCGATGAGCAGCTGTGTTGCTCGGGCTGCTAGTGCGAGACCATCGGTGGGGACGAGTAAACCACCTAGCACCATATCGTTGTTCAGATGAGGATAAATCTTGAAGCACTCCTCGGCGCTGACTAGCCGGGCATCGATGCCCCATGATGAGGCGTATCCATGTTTCCGCTTGAGATCCTCCAGTCGTGCGGGGGTAGTTGCTACTTCAAGACCGCCAACTTGATTGAAGCATTTGTGTCCATCCTTCTCTATTGATAGAAGCTTCTCGACTGTGTATTTCGCGAGGCGTGTCATTGTCTTGGAAGGGCCTGTTTGGAATACGAGTCCGGGGGCGTGTGACGTCGAGCCGCCCGGCATGTGCAACGGGCCCTGCTCGACAACAGTGATATCCTTCCATCCTCGGGAGACTAGCTCATCGGCAAGGTTGACACCCACGATGCCGGCTCCAATGATGACCACGCGTTGTGAAAGTGCCATCATTAATGAATGTTGAAATGAAGCACCCATTCGAAAGTGGCAGACACTCGTTCTATTTGTACATTTACAAGTTGTACAATGTGTGTGACATTAATCGTACAAGCGTCCCCACATGCCACATCGGCCTACGATAATTATAAAGTGTATCTTGAAACTCGAGATAACGATATTACGCCCCGCACGGGTTCCGGTGATGTAAAGCCGGGAATTCCAGTAATGAAAACGGATGCGATTCCCTGGAAATCGAAATAGAGGGGTACGCCCTTGGCTTCCCCACGTTGAGATAGATAATGAAGCTCATTAGGTCAATCATAATCCAGCCAGCTCGAGGTGGCGCTTTTTCAGTTGACTACCTATGGATAACATTTCCTTTTTGGGCGATGAGTTCTACTTTTAGTATAGTTTCCCGGATAAAGCTGGAGCTTTATGTAAACTTCTATCCATGGAGTAAGTAGTTAAATAGTTAACCAGCCAACAAACCTCCAGGGCTTTTAGATAGTCTGCGTCGTTGTCCTGGGGGAGCCCTGACACTTGCGTTTCAGGCGATCACAGACACCGGAGCGGAGAATCTAAATATCCGTGACATCCTCTAAGCTGTTCCAAGTGCACTCGAACGAAACACCGGACACATATGCATTTCACCATTAAATCGACAGCTTCTACTTAAATTGATCTCAATTTTCCATGGCAGTTCATGTGGTAGTTTTAGTCTAACATATAACACCTATAGGGACGGAAAAACATGGTAAAGAAAGGCTTGAATAACGACAACTACATACAGATCTAACTCCTCTACGTCCATCCGTGGACAGCCTTGTGGTATAATTGAGCTTGGCATTACTAGCGTCCTAAATGGGGCTTCTAACACTTAGAAGACGTTGAACATGTTAGTTGGCAAACACTTTGAATTTAAGCAACAGCATCCGAGCTTAAACCGAGATCTAACATATCTACATGTTTGAGATTCTAACTAGCTACTTGTAGTAAGAAGAATACCTGATCGTGCAATATATCGTTGGTAGTGAAGCACTGTCATTGGCAGCACATTCCAACATCACGGAGGAAAATGATGCAATCGCTATTTTATGGCCCCTGATTGGTCAATATGAGAATGGATGCAGGAGTATTTTCAATGGAGGCGTGGAGTATACAAATCGGTTTTATATAGTTGCAGATGCGAGGTATATCGTCGATTTCTCTATCTAGACTCCATGTACGTTTTTGATACTAAATGGCATCCCTCAAGAACAATGTAAACTCATTCTACGCGGGGCAAATGTTTGATGTTCGGCTGGAGCCGATCCCCGGGGAACCCAACAAGAAGCAATCCCTGCCCTTGGGACCTTCACCCTTTCTCAAGAGACACACCTCAACTTGAGGATAACCAGCAATGCTATCATCTACATCCTTCGTCCATCTTTCATCATGACCGAGCCTGGCGAAGCCATTGTTCCTGAGGAACCGCCCAACGCAATCCTGACCGACTCCCGCCCGACAGCCGACACCCGCGATGACGACCGGGAAGCATTAGAGCTCCAATCGATCCAAACACACGAAGACAACGAGCTGGACGACTCCACGCCATCTGGTTCGTCTGGCGACGAGCATCACGTATCTACACATCGGACTACGTCTCAAGCTGATTCCCGGCGCAGACGCGAAGCCCGCAATGGTCTTTGGGGCCAGATCTGTCGGTTCTGGACTCGACAAGTTATTATAACTGTGCCGCAGAAGAGGAATCGAGATTACTTTGGTACGTTGTTCCCTGCATATGCTGTTAGCACTCTAATTGACACCATCAAAGCCTTAGAAAGGACGTTCCTGGCGTATATCCGCACTTCCACGGTTATCGCTATGCAAGGGGTACTCGTTGCTCAACTTCTCCGTCTACAACGACCGTCGAAGAAAGTAGATCGCCTATCGTTTCACGAAGTCGGTATCCCACTTTCGGTTACCTGTCACTTTGTGGCCGTTGTTGTCGCTTTGATAGGTGCGTTCCGATTCTGGAGACAACAAAATGCCATTGCTCGTGGGAAAGTATATGCTGGGGGATGGGAGTTAAACTCGGTAGGAATTTTATTATTCATAGTAAGTTTACCCTAGGACGATGCTCGGCCTCTGAATTCTAATCAACTCCCTACGCACAGATCATTGTGGCGACCTTGGTTCTCACTATCATCATCTCGATCCAAGCCAACATGAAACTCAGTGCGCTTCCTTATCGAATATCATAGTCTTGAAATATAATCCAAGGTTTTGTCACACTGGCTAGATGAGAGATATTCGTGTGCATATTGTGCCTTGAGTGACATAATTTGATATGCTTCTGGGAAAAAAAAACTGCCTGTATCATACAATGCTATAAAATTATATGGAGTCGGATGGCTTAGAGTAGCTGCTTGCAGTTGGTAGCATGGCAGGACAAACTACAAAAAGAACCATGGTCTAATTTGTAGTCTAACAAACTATATTAACCCTTCTATTATTTTTTCCTCCACCCTAACTCCGCATTCCTAACCTGTTGAAGAACTCTTTGGCAAGATCTTATTTTATTCAACCAGCGTCACCTATATATGCCATATAACATTTTATCTTCTACAAGTCCTTGCTCATCTACACAGATAACCATAAAGCTGGATCTATAAGGATATGTGTACACGAACTATATATCCCAGTGGTTCTGCGGGTACCGCGAAATAAACGGGCATGAGGTTGGGTACTCATCCTCCCTACAAAAGTTCAACTAGCTTCGCTACAGCCGCTGGCCTTAGAACTGGCCAGCCCATCTGGAGCTCGACATGAAGTCTACCAGGCATTTGGTGACGGAACTAACTACACATCAATACCTTACCTTTGATATGTAAGGAATCTTCCAATCAGAACCTATACCCTATTGCACGCTGGGGAAAAAGAAAGACTATAATTTTGAACAAAATAGGGCCAACTATGATGCACAGAAAGCTAACCCCTGTGTCAGAAAGCTTCACCAACGACGCTGCATCGGGAGTCCCTACTCAGACCACCGCCCTCCCCTGACTTTATGGCACTTATCTTACCCTCCATACAGTCCAGCCACAGGATAAACGGATGAAGCAGTATGCACTAGCTCTGGTGCCGTACTCTACGGGCACAAGGTGTGATCGATGGGTCGTGCGGTTTCTCAAAGCAAGGCCACGACGGGGAACGCTCATCAAAAGGAAATGAATCGGTCGAACGTGAAGGAAATGCGATTTTGAAGTGAGAGTGTTGGAAGCAGTCACATGCTTCCTGTTTGCTCCTAGCCCTTAGTCTATCAACCTGTAGATGGTTTTCTCTCTTCTCCACGCATCAAGAGATTTTCCAGTTACACCTACAACTTCATATCTTTAGACAGTCCACCATCTCTATCAGAGAGGTTGCTCATTTAAGCAAGAAGAAAGAGCGCGAATATAAGGAGACGATAGAGCCTTGAGCTCCCAAATGATTGTCTACTCTCGTCAACTCATGTCTCCGATCCTTTCGCACAGAGGAGCTTGGGTGTGAGAAGATGTTTTCCTCGAAAGGGAATGCAAACAAGCATGCCAATAGAGTGCACAATTCATTCAGATAGCGTCGCCCGCGCACAGAGGAGGTTCATTCCAAGGTTGTCACAAGACTTTTTCCTGTCTTCATCGATATCTCTACTTTTCCCTTTATTCCCTCTTTCAATTTTCCAAAATTTTCAAGTAATCGACTCTCAACGCTTGGTCGACATCCTTACCCAGCTATGGCTGACCCCACCCAGCACCCTGCAGGTAAATTCCCCCTTCGACCATTGATGCTTGCGTCTCCCATAGACATGTGATTGTCTTAACATCCACTCTCTTCACTACCAACATATTAATACGGAAGGTTTGATATCACAGGCCCTTGGCCTTGCGCAATCCTACACTGTTTCCCACTGAGGCAAGGGCAAAGGGAGAAATGGGTATGTTTCATTTAACTATTAGAGCCGGAATTCTATATTCCTGGGTACACTAACGTTGAAATAGCGTGCGACCCATCCCAGGGAGCACACTACCCTTCAACCCCCGGCATCAACCTCAGTATATTCGAAGCCCAGTCGCTATCGCATTTTGTTCAACATCTGCATCCAGCCCATTGGGCGTATTGTCGTGATTTTTGGTCCCGTCATCTAGAATAGCAATTGTGGTTTCTTCAAATGAAATAGCAGGTGTGTTAGCAGTGGCAGAGCCCTGATTCAGATGACACTGAGCGCAAAGCAACAACGGGTTTTTGAGTCTCATCTAGGTGGAAACGATATCTATCATTCAAGAAGCATCGTAATTTCTTCTTTGCTGCATATCTTCATTCTAACTTTTTATGGATAACCTCCTGCATTCAGTACAAAAACCTACATCGTAGCGGGAGAAAGGAACTTACAAATCTTCGTAGAGTAGCTCTAGGAGTAGCCGCACATCATGTATTTAGAGCCGGCAACAAAACACAGAAAGCTCACATAAGTGAATGGCGAGTAAAGGTGAAGTAAGACAGTAGCAGTTGAAATAACATGGGACTTAGAGCCCAAAGTCAGAGAGATACGAGAAGGCCTTGGGGCAGAAATTCGTCTATTCTCATCACTTCACATCTTCTCATCATTTGCTCTCGTCATAAACCCCCCCCCCCTTCCATCTTCTTTTCATGTCTCCTTCTTCCTCTCCCCATACAGTCAGGCATTCTCGATTTGTACATCCAGGCTTCTTTTCGACCTTCAACCTTTTAATCCATCCCATCCTTGAGTCATGGCTGACGATAGCCAGCACCCTGTAAGTGAATATTATCATCTGCTTGTTGATGATTGTGTCTCCTAAGAACGCTTTATCATCTCATGACCTCTTTCCTCAAAATACAAATCCCATGAATTCTCAACATTTTGGCCCTCTCTCGATCATAAAGCCAGCCAGCTCAAGCGATAGGATGATTTCAATTTCTGAGCATAGTCTGATCCCACTGTGTCGGGGAATATCTTCCCTTCTCTGAAATCCCCAGCCCTCTTCGCCCTCTGTCTCTCAAGAACTTCTCGGGAAGGATCAATCCATTTACCCTTACACCTCCTTCGTTTATCATCGCCATTCACCCAAACAGCTGCAGCACCTCTATCAAGGATAGACGAATATGAACTAACTCATCTTAGTTGTGGTGCAAATATTGTGAAGTGGAAGGACACTCGGTTATCCACTGTCATGCTCTTTACGAAGAGCTGACCAATTTCGATGCAGCTGTCCAAATGGCCCGAGGCCAGGTGAGCACTCTACTATGGTCTTCACAAGAAAACAAAGTATTAATGCGAAGCGTTCGACGTGATAGACCTCTGACCCTAAGAGAGCCTACCCCGTTGCCCATTGGGGCCAGGGAAAGAAGAAGAAGGGTACGTTCTATGAAACTATCGATTCCAGCATTCCACATCCCCGTCGACATAGTTTGTATGTCCCACGAAGCAACTCACTAACGTTAGTATTTTACGGACCAGGCGCATTTATTGCTGCGCAAGGTGTCCCTGTTCAGGGGATCAACTACCCAACAATCCCCCCCACTGTTCTTAACCCGCAGGAGGCCCACGCCCTGTCGAATTACTTGTACCACCAACGGGCCTATTGGTTGCAGTGCCATGCTGCATGGGTTCGTCAAAACAACACCGAGGGAAATACCACACTGTGAAGGGAAGCATTCAGGGAGTATTACGGTTCCTTTTCTCGCCAATTCTTCAATCGAAAATGTCCAAACCAAGACATACAATATCATGAACTCCGCCGGGATGTGAGAATGGAACGTACAGTTATCTGTAGACGTAGGAGTACATGCCTATGTAGACTCGGTTTTTGGGGAGATTGAACCATTCCAAGACACTAGATGATGTTTATGGCCGCTGAGAGAGGATAACATGGCTAGGGTATAAATCACATCTCTATGCAGACTGGTCACCTTGATATCTCAACCTTTCTTGGCGTTGTTGCATGTGAATCTTGGCACCGAAATGCCCATGGATTCCAAAAAGAGCTCTGATGTTGTACTCCACTGAAATAGCATGCTCAACACTACTCTACAACGTACTCCTTACATTATGTAGAAAAGATCATTCGACCGAACACCCAAAGATCCATCGGAACAAATCCCCCGGTCTATCAAACAAGTTACAATCAGACATCTACCCTTTGGCTCTCAGTTCTCAATGAATCGCTCGAAACAGTTTCAGGTAAAAAAAAATCCCGCAAGAAATCGGAGGCGGAATGATCATCCATGAAGCGAAGCTCCATTCAGAAACTGCGACCTTTCCGCTAAAATAAGAGTGAACATCAACGATCCTACCTCTTCGGGTATTCCGGGACCAAGACATCTAGTAACCATGACAAACGCATCCTTCCCCCGACGTCGGAGGCGACGCGGTATTACATCGGCGAGCGACGTTTCGTCTTGAAATAAACACCACAAGCCCCCTACACCATACATAACATGACGTACAGTAGTAGCGCAAGCCCAGCTCCGTCCCGGAACCCCTTGGTCCGCTCGCGGACCGAATGCCGAAGTCCAAGCGGATATGGTATACACCGGGTATCGTGTCAGCCTGGCAGCCCCGAGCGTAGAAATTGTGGGAACAAAACGGCCAACACTCTGTTTGATAATCCACGTCGTATAGGAGAACCCCACAACAGCACGGGGGGGGGAGGAAAGGGGGGGCTGGATGTTTCTTGGATTGGCAGATGTTGACAGGAAAACCCACAGGGATTCGAATGAGGGAGAGGTGGAGACTACGATTTCTTTAGGAGGACACCTGGTTCATATTGTCAGACAGCCCTGTCAAAAGCAACGCAAAAATAAAGTGGAACGTCGTCATTTCGGCATTTACTGCGTATCCGAACACTCGGTCAGTTCCTTGGCGCGCGTTGGGCCGCCCGGATGCCCTTGAAAAGTGTAGCTTCTCGAGAGTGGGCCTCTTGGCGGCGGCGATCCAGCCTTATTCCTGGCGTTCGGATGGCTTGGCGGCTCTCAGGGGAAAGATGACAGCGGTGGGGGGGCTTATTTTTTTTTGTGGACGCGTTTTTTTGTAATACCATGTTCGGGTTGAGTACTACATTCCATACCACGATAGCTCGGGCGGGAACAACGCTATAAAATACTGATAATAAATAAAACCACTCATTAATTACAGAAGTAGCTACGACCTTTAGGGCTGCTAAGATTGATGTCTACTGATTACCGGTATAGGTATTACTAGCAAAAAAACAGCAATCAGTGTACGTGTACTCCGTATACGGAGTAGATAAATTAGCGTAGTTCTGGGCCGGGCTATCGTGGAAGGGTGGGGTCTGGCGCTGTTGGGGTCGGAGTTGAGACGTTGTCATGCCCCCTTTTCCTTCTTTTGGTGATGTTTAATGGTTATTGAGAAATTCAACGCGAGTCATGATTGAGATTTAGGGCCAATACACATGAACAGGCTGTGTACGGAGTAGCTGACCTAGTACTTTCTCACAACGTTGATTTTCAGCATCTGGATTTTATACAAGTCATTCGGGTATTTATTTTTTATGTTCATTTGTACATCCGAAATTATCCACAGCCACTGCCAGTCCTCGGCTCTATTGTCTACATTCGTAGACAAGATAAGCCACAAAAAGAGAGGGGCAGGAAAAAAAACACCAATCATGATCTGAACAAATGCGATAAAAATAGGCTAAAAGGGAAAAAACAAAATGTGTATCATAGAAAGCAAGAAAATGCAAGATATGAGAAGTAAATGTAACAGAGTGGCATATAGACACTTGACAGAAAGCTCAAGCCGCCAGGGCATTGCTTCTTAAGAAATCATTCCAACGTCTCCACAAAAATGCTCCAAAATTAAGAATTAAGCTGTCGGCATAGGAATGCTGGTCATAGGCAGCTGGGGCGGGGCCTGCTCACCCTCCTCGAACATCCACTTCTCCAATTTTTGCGCCATGCGCGCGCAGAAGGGGTCAACATAACCCGTCCACAATGTGGCGCAGAAATAGACCAGCGCGATCCAAGTCGGGATACTGATAGCGACGACCCAAGGGGCGCGGATTGGGATCCAGTGGGGGTGGAGGGGTTCACCGTCCTCGCCGTAGATCGGGTTTCCCTTTTCGTCGACAATGTCACCGTCCCAGGGCTGGCCAGTGATTCCGTACAGCATCCAGCAGAGAACAGTGCGGAGGAGGGTGCCGTGCACGAGGTAAACGGCGAAACTCTGCTTGCCGAGCCAGAGGAGGAGACGGCTGGAGAGGAAGTCCTTGGTGGAGGGTGAGATGTAGATGGCGAAAATGATAAGATCGACGCCCAAGGCGGAGTAGCGTTTGCCGACGTTGACCTTCGGCGGGAAGATGTAGTGCGAGGCCTGTTCCATGTAGGTAGACCATGTGGCCCATTCGGGGTGTTCTCCGGGGTACGAGCAAACGAGGAGGCCAAGGCAGATGAGGAGGCCTGCTACGATTTTGCGGCCCCAGGTGTGCCGGTCGACGAATTCTTTGAAGCCTTTCTCATATGAGAGATCGCTGAGGAACATGCCGTAAATAGCCTGCATTTGGAAGGTTTCTGACTCTGCTTTAGTAAAAGGGTGGAAATTTGGAGTTGACCCAAGACTTACCGGTGTTTGGGGCTGCGTCCTGGTGGAAGTATAGGTACATTCCCACGTAGATGGCCACGCGGAATCGGAACTTGCAGAACATTGTTGCGCAGATGAGGACGTAAATTAACATAGATGCCTTGAGTAGCGGGAGCAAAGCCCATTGGTGGTCATCGTACGCCATATAGCCAGTAGTCCAAACCTCAAGGAAGGTCTTGAACAGGCGGACAAACTCCTCCCAGAGAGTAGGTGCCAGATCGACAGCTGCGTAGCGGCACCACCAACAGTCGGAGCGGTTGGCCGTGATAAAGGCGCCGAATTGTGCCATTACCCATGAAATGAGCAAGGCGATAGTGGCGGGGAAGATGAGGCGAGGTGGGCGGCGGAAGGCACTCTTGGCAACCGATGTGAAGGATCCAAGGATGTCGCCATTGCGGGATTGTTTGAGAGGCTTGAGGGCGCAAACGTAGCCAGTCAAGAAGGCGAAGATTGTAACACCCAAACGGCCTTGCCAAGGGATACGGAGAACGGGCCACTGCAGGATTCGGGGAGGAATGTCAACATCGTCGCGGGGGGAGAAGAGGTCATAGTCCCATGCTCGGGCAAGGTGAGTGAGGATAACGAGGAAGGAAGCGATTCCTCTGAGGCCCTATTGATTGTCAGTAACAAGTCCCGTCAAGCTCCATCCTTATAAGGCTGAGATGCAAACACACATCAATCCACTTCACACTTTTCCGCGGATCACCTCTCACTGATGAATCCGCGGATTTCCAGGGAATATTGTCCAATATGCGGGAGTAAATATGGTTGGGTTGTATATACTCCATGACGGGTGTTGTAATGACTGAATGAGAGATCGAATGAGTCCGATAAGCGACTCGGAGTGTCTATTAGGTTGGTTGGAATGGAAAGCCAAATGTGACCATAAACATTGAACGTCGAAAAAGCTCCAAAAATGCCCAATAAACAAAAAAAACCACAGTGCTTTAAGATATATAAAGAAAAGGGCCAGATAAGGTTACTAAGAGAGCCTAATGCGAGATCTCCCCATAGAGCGCAAAGAAATTCAGAAGGCAAAGACAGGAGAACGGGGTATATGTAAGAGAAATCCTAACCAGTTCATCCATTCCCACGAGTGAAAGATCTTGGCCAAGCGGAAAACGGGTACCAGGCGAATGAGGGCGATTGAGTTGGGGAATTCACTTGTGTCGCGTGGGGTCTGCTTAGGTGGAGCCTTCAGAAATACAAGGGCAATACCGTTCATAATTTACAGATGTAAATTATACAGATGTACTATTATTTGTGAGATACGTAATTTTCATCTGCTTGTTTGCATGTATTTACGCGCTCTACAACTACCTAAATGTACTATCAGTACGGAGTGGATGAAGGATGATTCGTATTAAGCAGATGTGTAGACGCCTACTTGTTTCTATTCGCATCGTAGGTATGCATACAAAGTTACATCGCCGTCGGGGATGAACATTGACCTGCATACGGGGTACTCCGTGCTCCATACAAAGAATTGAAAGGGGCTAACCCAAGTAGCAGATTTGAAGCTATCTCCAGCCTTCCACGAATTAAGCTACCAATTTGTGTAGAAGCTGACGACGCTTTGCAAACTAGCAATTGACCGACCAATCAACAGCCCGAACTTTTCTCATCTGAACCACAAGCTAACGGCCGCCTCAAATTACGCCAAGTCTTGGCATTGTCTGCACGTACCGCAAGTCCCGAATTTAATTGGCCAGGGTCAGACCGGCGGCAAGCAGGAATCTGGGTTTCAAGTTTCCTATTTGGAAGATCAATGATACGCTTCGGTATTAACGATATGCCACGATCCTTGGAAGGGGATGGAATTCACCCTATCTCCGCCAAATACGAAACCGAGAGCTCTGGGCATGTTCATGGGGTACCCCCTAGCCTTACGGAATATAGTTATGTTGTCTTGTTTGTAGCCCTAATAATAGAAAAGGCTGAAAAGCCTACGAGTGCCCGTGGACGGAGTAGGTGGCATACGTAAGTTGTTTACGTGTATCGTGCTGTGGCTGAGTGTCTAGGATAAGGTTGTACTCTCTGTACGGAGTATCGAATACAAGAGTAGATCCAGGTGACTATCAATAACTGTCATAGGGCAAAAAAACACCCCAAGTTGATCAATTTCGTACTAAAATTCCCGACCCATCCTTTCAATAGTCGGGCGACCACTGGAATTATAAATCCCACGAGTTAGGAGCCAAGATTTTCCTCTGCATTATTGGCCCAGTTTGGTGTTCTTGGGTTGCGATCGATGTTTTAAATTCTCTCGATTCAACATCAAGTTCTACGGTCACATTCCAAAATGTGGGCTTGTAGGGCGCCCTCCGCCCTTTTCACCATTCCTGAAAGTGTGTTTGGGGGGGGGGGGGGGGGGGCAATCCGAAGGTTCCCGGGTACAGGTGATCTTCACGGAGTCCGAGTATCCGACGTGTACAATTTACTCTTAAGTTACAACACAACTCATACAATAGATGGAGTTCATGCTCCATATATTACATACTCCTTTTATTCCGTGCTCTAGATAGTTAGAGAATGGGGTACTGAGTATAAGGAACATGATACACAGCGAAAAAAATAATTACAAGCTCCATCCTTCCCGCGCTTGTCAGCACATTGTGTCCTTGACCGATCAGATGGGAATTTTTTCGGTTCTTGGCGACCCATTTATTTGACCAAAGTCGAAACTCTGACTTTTAACCCTAGAAAAGATCGTCTGCGCTGTCTGAGGTCTAAAGTTAGAGGTTCCCCTGCATGGGATAAGAATTAGATCGATATGTGTAGGTGGCGGATGTGGCTGTCTATATCCCCGACATCTTGGGAGATAGGAATTGACGTTTGACATACGGAACACATACGTATTTGGTGGGAGCTTTTAGCCACTTTTCTAGTCCAAAGCTACGTTCTAGAACCGGCATATTCCGCCTCTTGTGGAACCAGGCTCCACTTTTATCTTACCTTTTAAAAGATTTAAGGGTCGGGAAACTGACCAGATCTCATTCTCCAGGTAATCTAATGGTAATGTAATGGAAATGACAATACACAAGGGCTTGGCAACAAAAGCCGAGTGGCCAAAGTCACGCAATTTTAGTTTCAGCCGACACCTCCATTCAGACCCGTCCAAATAATTTACCCCTTAGTCAGGAGAACTTGATGGGTTTTAGTGTAATGGGATCAGAAGAGCCAGAATCAGTGTAGGAAACAACCCTATCACGTCCCAAAATGCGGCTTGGACAAACATTCACGACCTTTCTCTCGTGGGCCTTGGCTGCTTCGGCCACCATTCTCGAGAACGGTCAAGTGAGAGAGAATGCATACCCCGGCCAGTTACAGCCGGTGACTTTGGACGATTCATGGAGGAACTATCCGGCGGATGCCCCGGAGATCTCATACAAAGGTCGATGGGATAGCCAGCATATTTCTTGTATGTTCCCCATCTTCGGGCTCCTTTTCCCCGGATTCTTGTATTATTAACCTTAACACTAACCGTGGGACAAAACTCAGGGTGGTCGTGTGTATCAATTTCTCTATTAATGTGTTGGGGTTTACTAATTACTTCAGTGCACCGGGAATCAAAGTCGAGTTCTCTGGGGAGAAGGTAAATCTTGTCCATTTCGGTCAACCTTAAAAAAGGGTCCACATACTAACATCATTGTAGCTTGCTGTCCATTTCGGCCCAAGCACCAACACAGGTGTTCTTGTAGCCTACCGGTATGTATACATCTCCCTCTCTATGTATTCATTGCGCTAAACCTTAACAGGATCGGTTCTCTTGACTGGCAATTCTCTAATATCACCGCCTCATCAACATATCAATTTGTTGGTCCATCGTCAGAGCTCAAAGATGGTGATGAACCCGTCGACAAAAATGTCTTTGAGATGAGAGGTATGCGTTCCATCAAACCCCAGTGGCAATCTGTACACTAACTGCATTATAGTGACAAATTGGGGCATTGGATAAGTCTCTCTCTGTCGTTCGATCTGTTCGTTACTTACCATCCACACAGTTCAAATCGCAGGCGTAGCTGTCGCGAAGGACGCTGTCCTCACTAAACCCCCAACCTTCGCAAAGAGAGTTGAGATCATCGGTGGCTCGTGAGTCTTTCCACCTTGCCACCTATAGTCTTGCATGCAACTAACCTTCCCCAAGGCTTGCATCTGGACAATTCGCCACCTATGAGACACTCTCTTCATGGTCATTCCTCTTCGCTAACGGCTTGGGCAATGTCGAATATGGCATCACAGTCAGCCTGCTCCAACTTGGTTTCTTGAAATCCAGATAAACTGACAGTCTCGCAGGCCTATCCCGGCGTATGTCTCGCCGATGAAAAATGCTACAACGGCGGCTCTCGCGGCGTGGTATGTCCCAAACTCCCATCTCCACTAGGAACCGCACCATCAACTAACACTACCACTAGGGATGGTACTGGCACCGTGCTTCAGATCCTGGCTTTCGCGCAAATGCCATGTATAATCGGAATCCCGAGAATTGGGACGTGAAAGCAGAGCAACCGGCAGATCTGGTGATCATCCAGATGGGTGGTAACGATCACCGCGCCCCCAACGAAATTCCCGGCAGGGATTACTACCATGCCTACGTCGACTTGGTAGAGGATATCCACTCTAATTGGCCTAATGCGATCATCATTCTCATGGTACGTTTTTTTTTGATAGTTATACGACTTTGACTGTGCGTGTTTCATCCAGCTAACTTTCTACAGTCCCAATGGGGAGGTTTTACTAAGGAAGGAAAGAAGTACGTCGGTAGTACTTTCTACCAGGAAGAGACCCGCGAGGTCAATGAGCACTTCAAGGACCGTGGTTTCGTCTACTATTTCCCCACCGAGGGTCTGCTGCAACATAACGATATTAACCCCATGAACCATCTCACGGATGTGGGACATGTTAAGATTGCGAGTCACTTGTTGCAGTGGGTTAAGTTGATTCTCAGGTGGAACCTTGAGCCTACCGGTGCAACCACCTCTGGAACTACATACTGGAATGATCAGCAGGAATACTGACCTTCCTTTCTGGGGATTGAAATTGGGGCTAGCGATCTGGCCTCTGTATATTTATACCTTGGGATACTTGGCACAGTGTGGATAAACTGCAGGAACATATAAAGAACATATATACAGTATTGTACGGCATTGGACTTTTTTCGCATTTTTACTCGAAGTCGGCAGAGTATTCATGGACAACCAGAAGAAAGATCACCATGGGAATTAGGAAATTTGTTCTTCCACCTCGCTGTTCTCACACTTCTAACCGACACGCTTTATACCCTCGCCATTTGATCGTGTCAAGTCGAAGAGATGGTCTTTGACATCCTTCCGCTGTGAGACATCACTGTTATATAAGTATTCTGATACAACGGCGAAGATCATGTTCAATATTGCCATACATTTATTACCCGCATAAGATATATCATAGAAGAAGTCCCTATATTGGGTTGAAAACAAAGTGCTGTTGATGATGGGGAAATGCGGGTGAACTGCGAGCAGATAAGTTTCAAAAAGACGATCTGCCACTTGTTGAGGAGGCACCCAGTACATTTTTACCGGTCCGGGTGCATCAACACCAAGGTCATCAATATGATAGTTGACAGCGGACGGGGAGATTTTGTCACTGGTGTGATCTTTCGATGTAACATTTGGTGGTAGGCCGCGATTGCGCTGTTCTGCCTCTTCCTGCACACGTCCCATCCACGTAATCTCTGAGCTCTTGCCCATATATCCAGTGGCCCGGGAGATTTCTGTCAGATTGAGGTCTTCTTCGACTCGATCGACAGCTTCCAATGACCCGATAGCAGAAGGTGAACTGGATCGCCTAGATGGTCCAGTCTGGTCCTGAGAGGTATCAGGCGTTCCATTTGAGGCATGGCCTGTGTTGGAGTTATACTATTCAAAGTATCAGCCGAGGCGTATCTTTGATGTGATGAACTCTTCACCTTGTGGAGTAGATCGTTGGTGCGCTTGGCAGATTGGCCGTCGACCAGTTTTCCCAACTCTTCCAACATAGCCTCGTAATCCTGCGCTTTTCTATGAAGACTTTTGATTTCCCTGGCAGCACATTCAGCTCATGTCCTGATTCATCGCATGTAAAAGGGGTATAGGGTATAGAAATTGGTTATTGAGACTGTTCAGTTGTTCTGGTTGTTCTTACTTCGTTGTTTTCTCACGCAACTTTAGTGGATATATGCATGGAGTCTTTGTTTCTTCGCATAGCTTACAAGTTGGAGTCTTGCCATTACATTTTATTTTTCTCTGACGACATGATTCGCATGCTCGTGAGACTCGTTTGTTGGATGGCGGAGCGACGATGAACCGTTGCCGAGGAATTGCGACTTTCATTGCAAATCTTCACCCCTGTATTTTAGGGAGTCAAAAATATGAGGATATCAGGTATTTCGATCAAGGATGTATTGTCAAGTCAAGAAATGATGTCACATTTCCTGGCTCCACACTCCACGCAGCTTTCTGCAGTGACATCATGAAATTGAAGAAGATGGATCTGGTGAGAACTTTTCCTTCTCAAACTACATCTGGAAAAGAAACCTCGTTATCACTAGATATCAGCAACTAAAGAACAGTAAAACCGAAAAATAGGAATCGTAGTCTCAAGTGTGGCATATGTACGAGCCGATATAACCAAATTTGGAAATCAAGAGCTCCAAGAAGTTCAGACGGTTTTGGGTCATCACCGCAACCTTCTTTCTATATTATTGCTTCGAGGTGATATAGCCGACATGGATTATCAAAAGACTTCCTCCGAATGATTTGATCCCATGTTCCCCAGCAAACTCGCGTATATGGAGATCAAATCCCGTCAAATGCCCAAACAAGGCTTCCAGCAGTAAAATGAAACGAGACATGACATTAAGCTAAAGATTCCCAGGCAACTACCTGCAATTTCACAACAGATATTCTTTGCGTGTGTGGCAACGCTCTATGATAGACCAGTGTGACCGATGATGGTTTGATCTCCAACTTGGTCTTCTTATACATGACTTGTGGCTATCTTTTTTCTTTTCAATATTTGACCACTAGACACTCTGTGATTCTATGTCTAGGGGCAATTTTGAAGTCGGACTTCTATAGTCCCAATTTTAAAAACACGGTCCCTCTTATTGGAGGAGATCGCTGCTAGGCGAACGAGATCTTCCAAGGGGGAGACGACACACTCTGCAAGCAAGCTTGAGGCCCTGAGACTGGAAGACCGCGAAGAAAGACTTTTTTAGTGTTCTGGTATATCATGACCACATTTGAATACTGCTCTTTAGGCAGGCGCATGTCCCGCTCGTCTGTCACGATCACATCGATTGTTAGGGGCTTTTCCTCTGTGCCACGACCACGTCTGTTCTATGTGTACGTCCTAATGTGTTCCAGATACTAACTACCAAACCACTAGCCTGTTTACAGTTTTCCAACTTACCTCGTCTGCTTATGGTGTCGGGTCCCGGATTCGATTATGAACCACTTAATTCTAGGAAACATCCCCCAAATATGAAAGGTGTCAGTCCCGAGGACGTCATCGCTGCCGGTTCAAGTGGGCTTCAAAATGTCTTCTCAGTCTCAGCGCTTCTTGGTGCATGACGCACTTATCTTGGTGGTTTGCACGGCAGTTGGGCCATGGGAATTGCACTCTTTGATATAACATTTTCGTGCGCCCTCATTCCGAAGCGAGAAGGCAAAGTCCCGCGGCCGGGTGAGGATGATGGGAAGGACGACCAGGGCAACTTTGTTCCTATGGCATTGTCGGATTGGCCGGGCTAGACTTGGCTTACTGTCTAGATTTTGGTGCAGTGGAGCAATTGTCTCCAAGCTTTCGGTTTTGGGTTTTGGAGGTTAATGTACCTCGGCTTCTTCTGGGTGGAGACGAGAGTTACAAAGTTTACATTAAACTGGGATATAGATTGTGAGAAAGTGGTCAAGCACTGAAATAATCGACTGGCCTGGTAGTTTTGTTAATTCTCAATTCTACTCTTAGACACAAGCTGCCAACTGTTCCAGATTCAATCAAATCAACCCTATTTTTTCTAATTACTTATGCCTTAGGCAGAAATCATTTGAATTTCGCCCAATCGGGCAATTGCCGAGGCATCCAAACCTTTCATTCGCCAAGTCCTTGATATTCTGATTATTCTTCCCAACAACTCCACATGCCATGAAAAGATTGGTGCTGGAGATCAAATAGTCCCCAACCGTTGGAGTTCAACCAATGTCAGATCTCCTGCACCGGGATAGTTTCCACTTTAGGTCGATGCTAAAAAAGGAGATTTTCGGATTTTCTCCTTTTTTGGATTTTTTCTTATAAGAATCGCTGACATATAACAAGAACAAAAGAACAAAAGACTTCAACCTGCCACACTTTTGAATTAAAGTTAGATCAAGGCTATCTATCCTCTTACGCAGGCCCCAATAAGTCCACAGCCCACAGCTTCACAATGGCTCCACAACCCATTCCATTCCCGGGCTTCACCCCGATATCTGATCGAGTATACCTTCGCAATGGCCTCGAGAAGACAAAACCATCTCCATCCGATGAGCCAACAACAATCATCATTTCCGGCTGGGGCGATGGCATGCCGAAACACGTTACCAAATATTCCGACGGTTACAATGAGCTCTACCCATCCGCGCGGATCATCGTTATCATATCGCGCACCTTCCAGGCCACCAACCAATCCGAAGAAGCCAGAATCGCAGCCATGATGCCAGTCGTGGACACCGTCTTCCCGACGCCAACTGGCAGCGGCAACGAAAAGGAGCGCGTTCTTGTACATGCCATGTCAAACACAGGCGCCATCTTCACTGCCGCCGTCGTTGTCGCATACCAGCGACGCCATGGCACAGACAAGCCATTCCCCCACCACCTCCTGGTGTTGGATTCCACGCCGGGAAGTCTGGTCTTCACGTCTCAGGTTGCCCGGTGGTCGCGCGCGATGACGGTCGGCACCGCCAAGTTCTTCCCGTGGCCCTTTATTGTCACTCAGGCTCTGTGGTATGCTTTCCTCTGGGCGAGTTACTTGTGGCAACTCCTGAGCGGCTCTGAGGCTTCAGGTATGTGGGCAGATCGCATCTTAAATGATAAATCTTGTTGTACGACCGACTCAAGCAGAGTTTATCTTTGCTCCAAGGAAGATGAGATTATTGGTTACAAGGATTTGGAGGAGAATGTCGCTCGTGCTAAGACTTTGGGTTACTCGGTTGATCTTGAGATGTTTGAGGGCTCGTCGCATGTCGGCCATATGAGACTTCATCCTGAGCAATATTGGAATAAGGTTTCCAGCTCTTGGAAGCAAGCTGTGGCGGAGAAATAAGGTCCTCCGGGGACTTTATATATTTCACTGTGTGCATTTGTATGTACAGCTTAGACTGTTTTTAATAATTACGTAGAGCCATTTTATTCTTGACAGTTTCGTGGATGTCACTTGCCAGTTTGCGGAACAAGGATCTACTGGTTTCCAGATTAGCCAAGCCCATAATGCAGGGGATTGTGGGGTGTTGATCAAACCCTGCGCTAGGGACGGACCTACTACGATGCACTATATCGGAACACAGCTTGGTCTTAGGTTATGCTTGTGAATCTGCTGTCAATCGCAACTCGGACTCGATTTACAAACACAACCGGCAAGACACTTATAGGTAACAACAGTTCATCAAATTCGTAACTCAATACTTCAGTACTATCAATTTGGTTCTTAAAGTAATGCGAAACAAACATACAAAGACAAAATCCTCCTCAAATCCACTCTGGAGATACAACTTAGTCACGGTCATCAGGATGGAAAACCAAAGCTCGCACTTCAATACTCTCTCGTCCCGCTTCACTCTCCGTTTCCGGGTTAACAAAGGCAGTATGGGGCACACGACGAGCTCTTCCATCAACCTTGGAATCAAAACACTTGATAAGAGTCACCAAGTCCGGAGTCTGACCATAGCGGTAATACCACTTAATATTCGGATCCGGCTTGACGCCGTACATCTCACCCTGACGGTCCGGGTATATCAGCCCGATGGGCACAAGGTCACTATCCGGGACTGAGTGCGCATCCGCCACAGCCAATGGATCCTTCAGGATGGTTTTGATCGGACGCCAGACGTTGATTATCTGGTATCGGCCCTTGAGAAGCTCAGATGCCTCGTCTGGGAGGTGGTGAGAGACTCTGCTCTTGGATGCGGCGTAGGATTGATCGATGTGTACGCGCTGTACAGGTCCGCGGGGACGGATGCCGGTGGATCCGTTGGTTTGGGCTCGGCGGATGGTGTGGTCGAAGATGAAGATGCGGGAGGCACCCGTACTGTGGAAGTCATTGTTAGTTTTTATATGGAGGGATTCTGGGATTCTATGATGCTGGGATTGCGTACGCGTCTTTTAGCAATTGTTCTGTTTCTGGGTAGTATTCACGCTTGATCTTCTCGTCATCTAGGAAGTCCTTCTCTTGGCTTTCGTGATAGTAGAGCTGAAACCCATGACTATCCAGCTTGTAGTCGAGCTCATGGCCGCTGATATCGTGGATGGTGGCAGCGAGCGGAGCCACCGGTCGATCGTAAGTTTCTGGCTTAGTAGTATATGTTGGTGCCGGAGGAGAGCCATCCTCATTTTCTTTAAAGAAATTGAGTGTAGTTTGGACATGGTGAGGCTTTTCGGAGACGGAGACTCTGGCCTTTTCTGAGAGCAGAGAGCCGTGAGACCCAGGAAGTTGAACAGCTGCAGAAGCCATAGCGGTTTATTTGCGTTCTTGTTTAATAGAGCTTGGAACAGATGATCCCCAGATTATAGTTAGATATAGCGACAAGAAAGGGCTCTTTATATAGTTCGTGTTGCGGGGGTTAGTTATATTTGTCAGAATACAGCACGCAATATTCGTATGACATGGAGAATTGCTGATAAATGCACAGTTTCGTTCGGTGAATACAAAAATTTAGCCTGATGGTAAACAACAAGTACATGTTGGTGAGACTACATTATTAATGGACGATGTCGTGCAGATGCCATTTGTAATGTCGCAGTCCCCGATTGTTCGACGATCGAGATGACGCAACTTTATATCGAATATACGAAAAACAACATTCCTGTCCTATATCTAACTAAAAGACTTGTCGTATTGCAGTATATTCTGTTTCCCTATGGGTAGACACATGTAGGATATAGGTGTGATATGAAACCCATCTGATGCAAATTAGACCTTTACACACCCAGTCACCAAGATTGCATACCGGTTTAAGTACTTCAAAGAACAGTTTATTCCACAAACATCTTGGGGGTAGCTTTCAAATAGAAACAAGGTCTTGTCTTTATTCGCAGCCAAAGTACCAACATCTCGTTGTTTAAATTTCATCAAATCGGGCGTTTTCTAGTCCAAAGAGTTGGCGTTATGTCCGAATTGGGCTACCAGGATATTAATTCGGACTGAGACAGTTTAGGGGAAATGAGAATAGGAAATGTTGTTTTGTCTATGTAGTTATTCGAGAGCTATCCAAAAGTGCTAGGAAGAACCTGAAACCCCGGGGTAGCACATACGATGGACAGACTCAGTCAGAGTCAGATTGGCTTTAACATGTTGGGACACTGGATCCTTTGGGGAGGCCATTTGACTCTATTCATGAGTCGTAACCCCTAAGAGGCGCATGCTTGTGTGACAATCATTGGAGATGACCGTATCTCCCTGACGTGTGCGAGTCGCCGACAACCATTTCACCATCCGACCAATCATCGACCGGATGAAGGGCCTGTCCCAAAATGGAATGACGAAGGTAAACAAGCAGACAGTCACAAATTGAATTGCCGATGGTTTGGCAGGCTGTGTATACTGTCTATTAGCTCGCGGTTTCTACGCTAACTGTTTGGTCTAAGACTAAAAGACTGGGGATATCTAGGTTATCAATAATCGCAATAGCACTTTATTTCAGATCAACTCTACATGAATAGGTACCTCCTCATGCAGTGTCTGTACTTGACGATGCAAATATAGTTGACCCAGGATAATATTAGGGACAATGTGTTCGGATGCTTCTTTTAGATGTCTGTGTAGATTAATACAAAGGCAGTAAAATAGAAATATTACACAAAGAGCTCTTTTTTATCTATAACCAAGAGTTTAAGAGCGGATTTTCCTTGCCAATGCGTCGAGTAAGTCGTCTTGAGAAATCCTAAACGGTCATCATGTCGTTTTGATACTTCTACACAGATCTAGAATCAGAATTGAGCTTTTCACCGGAATTTTCTTTTTTTTTAATATGTATATATCAGCTCGTTCTCATTAAATCTAAGTGAGTCATTATCCAGGACCAATAGCATGAGTAAATGCGAATTTATACAATTAAAAGTATGCTATGGAGGTTATGCCCTCACCAAAGTTAAAAGCAGCGGCATCGGCTTTGCCCCTCGGCAGTCCTCCCACGTCAAAACACAGCCTTGATCGAGAAACACAAGCGGGCGCCAATCAGACAGCCTTAAATTGAAAGCAAAATCCACGGGTAAATGGTATAGATACGTCCAAACTCCCCCCTAATCCATCTTATCCAAAAGTTCAGTCAACCCGAATTCCCCCACCATGGCAGTCATTCAAGCAAGATGGACCAAAGCAGCCGGAGCGGAAATCTTAAATCGATCCTCCCAAACAGTCTCCGTCATTGATGGGAAGGCCTACATCTTTGGCGGGGAGTTGCGGCCGCGAGAACCCAGAGACAACAGCGTTCACGTTGTTTCATTTGAAGATCGTAAGTTTCCCACGTTACCATAAACCATATCAAACATACCTGAGAGACAAACGTCCTCAAAACCGATATCACCACGCAGTCATACTCAACTAACCGATCCCACAGCCGCAACCATCTCCACCAAGCCATCCACCGAGCCATCCCCCTCACCACGAGTAGGAACGGCATCAACAACCCTCAATGGCAAAATCTACCTATTCTCCGGACGCGGAGGCACGGCAATGGCGCCTATAGAAGAAAGCGGCGCGATCTGGGAGTTCGACCCCAGCGCAAACAAATGGTCTTCCTTGACCCCATCCGAATCAAGCCCGAGCTCCATCCCGGCAGCGCGCAGTTACCACTGCACGGCCAACGATGGCAAAGACACCGTCTTTATCCACGCAGGCTGTCCCGAGAAGGGCCGTCTATCAGATCTATGGGCGTTCAATGTATCCCAGAAGCAGTGGACGGAACTTGCTCCTGCGCCGGAACCACCGCGCGGTGGGACCTCGATTGCGTTTGCTCAAGGCAGGCTGTATCGGATGAATGGATTTGATGGGGAGCGGGAGCAGGGTGGTAGAGTTGATGTCTATGAGCCTGGATCCGATCTGTGGAGCTCGCACTCGTTTGTTCCGGATGGTGTGACTGGGCCATCGCCACGGAGCGTGGCTGCCTTGCTTCCTGTTGTTGTTTCTGGTCATTCCTACTTGGTTACCCTGTTTGGTGAGCGGGATCCTAGTTCCTTGGGACATCAGGGTGCGGGGAAGATGTTGGGTGATGTGTGGGTGTTTGATGTTGAGACTAAGTTATGGACGAAGGTTGAGCCTCAGGGAGATGAGCATCCTGATCCACGGGGTTGGTTTGATGGGGATGTCCTTGATGATAGCAGTGTTGTGGTCCATGGCGGACTGGGAGAATCCAATAATCGGCTGGGTGACGTTTGGACTTTGAAGTTTTTCTAGTCTTTTGAAGGTTTTCGATTGTTTAAGGTAGTGTCTGACAGTTTTTAACATCAACAATGAACGAAAATTTGTGGACGAATTATGGACTCTTCAAAAAGACAAAAAATAAGGAAAAGAATATGTATCATGAACGTACGATGAAAGCACAATAGAAAAAAAAAATCAAAAGGAAATCATTTGTGCGTGCTATGGGGTCTTGAATCGTACAGGTGCCAAATTTGTCTTCCCCATTCCGCAACAATTGATAAGAAGAGATAATTTGACACTGAAAAGGAAAATTCAAACGAGTCACACCATGCACCAACACCACAAGGGAAAGTCCTGTAAAAGGAAATGAACTAAAAAAAAATAACCTAATGACTGTCATCGCGAAACGTCGAGGCAAAAAAAGACTGAACTGAAATGCAATAGGAGACCTCCGAGAAACAAACGAAAAGGTTGATTGTGACAACTGACATCATGCAAAGAAGAAGTGAAGAATGAGCTGGGCTTTGGAACTCTACTCATGTTCAGTGTGGTACTCAGAACATGAGAGAGCGGGTTTTCTGTCGGCGCGCTTCGGCACTACCAATCTCGGGTTGAGAGTAGGTGTGCTTGTGTCGAGGACGCGGTGGTTGAGGCGCCGACGCCGCAGATCCCGCAGAAGATGGAGGTCCCATTATGGCATCGATTCGGCTCCGTGTAGGAGATGAGAGTGAGGCAGGTGCTGTGGGAATCCCACTGGGCGGACGACGGGGAGCAGTCTCATTGCTGGCTTTCATGCTACGCTCGCGCTTGAGCACGAGATCAGCCCAGGGCTTGAGTGCACCATTGCCGGAGGTAGAGCCCTTCCCAACAGCTTCAGACATGACTCGAAGCCAGCCCTCCTTATCTGCGGGACTATCCGCGTAGAAGTCAATAACTTCACCATTACCAAAGCGGATACGGAATCCCTCCTCGACAAACATGTAGCCATCTTCTTCCTCGGCAAATGCAGACTTGCGGCGGGAACCTCCCTTCGTGCTCGTCTCCTTCTGAAGGAGAGACGATCGATCGTCAATGAGCTTGGAGGCCTTGGCTAGATTGATTGTGGCCCGAGGTTGGCGGGTTGTTTCGTGAAAGGCCGTTAACTTGGATCCCTGAAGCTTGAAGAAGCGACGGCGCCAGTACTGTTGTGATATGTTAGTTTGAAATTGGAAAAGCAACACTTTATGAGCAACTTACTGGACAATCTCCACCCTGTTGGGAAAGGAAACCTTCCCAGGACCGAGCTGCGACACTTTCTGCATCACGCATTTCGCGAATACAGGCATTCATGCTCTTTGGCATGTCGTCATCCTTGCTACCCTTAGGCTTAGGCACAAAGAGCAGTTGCACTTCCAATTTTCCAATCTTGTAAGGTGGTCGACGCTGCGTGTTGATGCTAGTCGCACTCTTCTTGCTCTTGACGCTGCTCATCTGTTCCTCGACTGCCCATTCGTTGAAGCAAGCCACATCAACAATGTGGGGACGGCCAAAGGCCTGCTCCTCGTGGTCGCTCAAAGCAACGTATGCGCGGCCAAAGCTACCATCCCGCGCAACCAAATTTCGTAGCCGTTCGTATACAGGTGCATTAACGTCCTTGCTCTTCTGTTGCTGCGACTGCATTTGTTGCTTAATCTCGAGCTCCTTACGCCGGCGTGGGGATGCAAATACACGGCTGAGGGCCGACGCCTTTTGACGTGATGGCGATGATGCGGGTTCTTGTGTTTGGAACTTGCTCTCGTCAATCTTCATCTGCAAGGTCAACTGGAACTCAAGATCGTTCTGGACAATGAGCTCAAACTCCTGTCCAATTGGAGCAGTCTTGCCCATCTCCAACCAAGAGGTGGTGACACAGTGCAGTCCGTTGTCCAGAGTCAATGCGAAGTATGACCGTTCACCTAAGGTTCGATTAGTTACAGTGATTTGCAGTCAAGCTTGTGATGGGATCTTACCGCGTGGGAGAGGAAGGTCACAGTATTTGAGGCCAACGACCTTTACAAACAAACGCCCTCGCTCTTCTCCATCTTCGAACGATTCCGATATGTCGGGCTCGTTCTCTTCAATAGTCGCAGGAGCTTCCTGGACATTGCTAGGCTGTCCAGGGAGAGGTGGGACTCCACCTGCACCAGGGACGGGCTTTTTCTTCGGGATCCCGCTGGCAGGCTTAAGACTTGGGCGTCGTGCTGAGCCATTCCAAGGGACCGTGGTCCAGGTCTGTTGGCTAGGCTTACGTGGAGAAGACCCGGCAGAACGTGTACCGCGCGGGTCTTGGGCAGTGTGCTCGGGAGATGCCACGGCTTCCTCTTCGTTACGGCTGCTCGCAATGATAACTTTGGTGTTCTGCCTCATGAGGTATCCTCTCTGTTTTGGAGTAGGAGAGTCAGCGGGTTGTGCACTATTTTCTAGCGGATCCTTGGGTGCTTTGGCCTGCGAAGCGGGCACAGAACCAGAGCTTTGGGAAAGGGCAAGGTGAAACGCAACCTTTTGGGATTCGATAACACGATCAAACTCCTTGTCCAGTCCAAAACCAAGGCTTTCTTCCTGGATACTGAAGGGAATATCGAGTTTCAAACAACTGCTTTGTCGCTGGGCAAGTTCCTTGGGTACCCCCAACTTTGGTGGCGAGTCAGTCTGCTTTTGTTCACAATCCGAGGGGTTTGACTCATTGGAGATCTGCTTGGTCAATAAGGGGACGATTGGGACATGTTGGCCACTGATCTGACGGCGGGTAGCAGCCATGGACTGCATATCCGCAGGAGTCAGTGATGGTCGGGTCTTAAGACCAGCACCAGGAGCTCGAATTGTTGCGATAGGCTCAGGAACAGACTCGTCGGATGAACTGTCATCATGTTCCGGCTCCAGCTCCTCTTCTTCTTCTTCTGCTTCTCCTTCTTCTTCAGGTTCATCTTCTTCATCATCCTCGTCCTCGATCGGATGACGGATGACAGAGTCCGGAGTCGAGGGCTCGGAATCTTGGCCTTGGTGCACCTCAGGGGTCATAGGGCGCGCAAGAGACTGACCGAGAGATGTCAAATCGAAGGATTGGTTTTGAGGAGCATCCAGCTCTTTGTATTCCTGGACATGCTTTTTTGGCTGTAAGGGTTTTTGCGCGTCGGTCTGGGTTTCAGCATTAGGGGTAGTGTCTTCAGATTCCTGCTTGTGGCTATCGCGTCCAGCGTGTTGGCGCTCGGCGGCTTCGGCAGCAGAGCGGAGCGAGTAATTGCTGTCATCATCGTACTTGGCCCGTTGATCATGGGACGACAGGCTGTTATCTGACATGTTCTGATAATAACCCGTGATAGAGTAAATGTCCTCATCGTGCTCTTCCTCTTTAATGATTACGCTGGAGGAGTCATCATCGTCAAATTCCGTTGATGGAATGGGAACATCAGGGTCATAATGGTCATAACGTTGGGGGCTGGAAGCAATTTGAGAAGAGTCATCGAAGCTGTCATCCTCATAATTGTCCCCCTTGCGAATTCCTCGCAATATAGAGTCGCGAGAAATGCGAGGCGGAGAAAAGAAGTTCTCCTTGGCATCCTCATCTGTGTGGGTATCATCTTTTGGTGTGGGATTTTCATCTGCTCTTGGAAGCTCCAAGGGTTCCTCAATGTCCTCTGCGTGGTAATCGTGGGTATCATCATCACTTGGCTCCTGCAGATTCATGAGACGCAGTCTCTCCTCTATGGACACAGGGCCGGGGATATCAGACTTTGTGTAGGAGGCCGGGGCCGGAGGTGCCGGGAGCCCACGTTGGCCTGCGCTGCCGAGCTCAAACGCAGCAGCCATCTTGCCACCCGAGGATGGACGCGCACCAGAGATGCGGTTGACCGATGGCAAAGGCGGGAGCGGACGTCGCTCGCCATTTGAGTCCAGTGATTCGACGCGCGTGTGCTGAGAAGATCCTCCTTCACGTGATATAGGTCGGTCTTCGGTGCTATCTTCTTCAATGTCCTCGATGAACGGATCACCATCACTGTTTGTGCTTTGACTCATAAAGCGCCAGTCTTCGGGCAACACAACAGGGGTCTTCTCGATGTCTTCCAGCGAGGCGTCGAAGCTATCGTCACGCTCAATAGACGACTCAGCCTCAAAACTAAGATCGCACTCTTCCTCTGACTCGTAGCTGTTCTCTCGTGACTCGGATGCTACTGACGAAAGATCCGGAGTTGTCATTTCATATTCATTGATTTGAGGAGGGGCGTGGTCAAATGTGACACTCTTGGCATGGCGATGGCCAGCGCTGCCATACTCGGACCAAATATCATTCTGAGGGTCAAATCCCTTGCCGTACCGGCTGCCTTTCGATAGCGAGGACTTGCTTGGCGATGCTTGGTCTTTGCTGGGGGACGATGGGCGAGAACTCTGGGTAGTGTCTTCATCGAGATGTGATTTCGCAACATTTGTTTGACTGTGCCGTTGTGTAGTCCTCTCCAAGGCCAACGGTCTCTGAGGGAAAACTACTGAAGCTGGGTCATACTCTTGAGCTCCTTCAAGGAGCAAGCTGTTCTTTTTGACCTTTGACACGCGTTTCAGATTTTCCAGCGACGGGCGCTTTGCAGGGAAGTAACACCCCTCTGGATTATATGGTGCTTTGTTCTCGGCTCCCTTGGAGAACGGCGAGGGGGAGTCACGACCTTTCCAAAAGAGACGTGGTGAATTATTGTTATTCAGAGACGATGCATCGTATGCGGGCGATTCGCTATGCGGCATCTGCTGGTCTTGTTAGCATGTTTCACCACATGCGACATAACTTGTTGACAGTACCTTGGTAACTTGGTTCCAGCTAGGCGAATTACGCCTCTGGGCCATGGGGCTCACTTCGGACAGTGGCCGCTGACCAGATCCGTTACCCATACTGATGTTGGGTTTGCTGGTGAGTCTGAATACGCAGTATGCAATCGTAATAAAAGGCCAAAACAGGATTTCTATGATGTGTTAGTGGTTTCTCATCAAATCCTTATCGGCAGGTGGGTTCATGGCCGATGACAAAGGGCACAAGCAATTCGCACGGAGATCAGGTACCATACCTTTCTTAATAACCTAGAGTCGCGTGGTAAATGTTTGCCAGCGAGTCCTGATGCGTTTGCTGCAAAGGCGTAAAAGTCGTGTCGATCGTGGCAGGAATGCTCTGGCAAAGGGCGAAGGTACCAAAACAAACCCGAGTTGGGCGTCTGGATATCAAATCAAAGCAAAAAAAAAGGGCGGGAAGGAATAACGAAGGGATACGAATGCCAACTTTCAAGGAAGGCTAGCAGGGAAGAGAAACAGAGACAAAGAAAGAAGTTGTGAAGAAGATTAGTAGAAACAACGAAACTTGATATGTCTCTCCCATGGATTCAAGTGGATTGTTACCCCAAGCAAGAAAGTGTTGTTGCGGGAGTCGTCATGGCAACGGCTGACTTCGAATGTTTCAGCGTCCCGTGACATTGCGTCAGGTGCCTATGATCGACGCTAACCTGCAAGTAGAATAGCTCCGTGGATCATCTTCGTTATCAACATGCACCTACCACCTTCAACTGTCAAGGATAACTAAATATAGCATCTCATTTGATATCCAGCAGAGCTCGAGTCTTGGTATCGGAGTCTCAAATGGTTTGATTACGATTCAATTTCATTCCGAACAAACGCCGAACACCCCAGGCAGGAGTCGCGACAAGAGAGTCCGCTTACATTTGTATGTATGGATCGACAATGCAGACAATAGCTCCCACATAGTCGGTTTCCAACCTTACTACCTAACATCGTACATGATACCGAAAGTTATGTCTGAAAATGTGATAAAATTCTCGTAAAGAGGAACTTGGAGGAGAACAAAAACCATGACAGGCTGGTTCGTTATCAACTCCACTCGATTCAATCACATCTTTGTGCCTTCGAGGTCTCTATCAACCTACATAGAATGAGTTTATGACTTGCCCTAGGAGCAATTCGTGGAGTGAGTGTGCTTTTGGTTCTTACCATCCAATTAGCATTCCGGGGGGATTACAGATATATATACCTGGGTGCCTAAATCGATGAGTTACCTTAAATTCTTTATCCCAATAAACCACTGATAGAGGAGAAATATAGATGAATGTGTAGATTTGAGTCTTGGATCAAATATAACACACAATACGATCACATTGTTGGGATCCCTGAGTCAGCATCATCATCACCTGACCTCTGTGTCGAAGTTTATGATCTGCGCTAGTCCGAGAAAGGAATGGCGTCTATAATCGCGGAAAAAAACATCTGAACCTGTTCTGGCCTCTTCACTTCGATCATTCCGTGTTTTCCATATCCGCGCATAATTTCGCATTTAATTAGGTAGAATGCCTCTGCCGATTCGATCTTCGATATGTTTTCTATGTCAAAATAAGGCGACCCTGATCGCCCCATCGATTCTTCCGTCCTCATGGCAGAGCACGCGTGGCATGGCCACCGTTCGATTGCGCCGCAAGGCTGCTCGGATGGCCCTGTCGCCTACCGTTGCCAAACCATCTCTACCATCTCCTAACAAGCCACGACGAGAACGGGCCGGCCCTTTTGCCTCGATGAACCAGACTCAGGCACGGATTCGAGACACACCACGCACACGATCACAGGCGGCCCTCAAGCGTTCAGGAGAGGAGGGCAAGACGGAGAAGAAAGAAAGCCCACTGTACAGAGCGTTGAAGATGCAGACAACATTGACACCTGTGCCTTACGGTCGACGTTCCGCTATCAAAGCTCGACTTGCCGACATCACCAGCTTCGACCACTTCCCTCTTCTCCCCGCAGTTCGTCAGTCTGTCTTCGCCCAGGCTCTGGCTGGTCTCACTGACGTTACCCCCACACCTATTCAAAGACTCGCGATTCCTGAACTCTTGCTGGATGAATCCAAGAAGAAGAAGAAAGTGAAGAAGGCGAATGAAGATGAAGAAGAATACAACTTTGACCAGTACCTCCTAGCAGCAGAGACCGGCTCTGGAAAGACCCTCGCATACTTGCTTCCAATTGTTGATGCTATCAAGCGTGCTGAAGTCATCGACATGGAGGAAGAGAAGGTCCTTGAAGAACAAAAGGCACGAGAGCGGGAGGAGAGAATGAAGAATAAGGCATTCTCTCTGGAGCCTGATGAGCCGCCAATGACAAACGCCTGTCGTCCTCGGGCCATCATTCTCGTTCCCACTTCCGAATTGGTATCTCAGGTTGGATCTCAGCTCAAGGAGTTGTCCCACACCGTCAAGTACCGCTCGGGCGAAATCTCATCAACTTTCACTCCCCGCAGGATCAAGAACACCCTCTTCCACCCCGCCGGTATTGATATTCTAGTCTCAACCCCTCACCTTTTGGGCTCTGTTGCGAGATCGAACCCCAACATCCTCAGCCGAGTCACTCACCTTGTACTTGATGAAGCCGATTCCCTAATGGACCGATCGTTCATTCCAACAACGTCCGAAATTATTGCCAAGGTTACTCCGTCACTCAAGAAATTGGTTCTCTGCTCCGCCACCATCCCCCGCAGTCTCGACAACCAGCTGCGCAAGCGCTTCCCTGATCTGCAGCGTCTGACGACCCCGAACCTACACGCCATTCCCCGTCGCGTGCAACTAGGTGTCGTGGACATTGAGAAGGAGCCATACCGCGGAAACCGAAACCTTGCGTGTGCTGATGTCATCTGGTCAATCGGCAAGGCAGGAGATAGACACGAGCACACCGAGACATGGGGACCCCTCAACGCATACATGGAGCCGAAGGTGAAGAAGATCATCGTGTTCGTGAACGAACGCGAGGAAGCCGACGAGGTCGCTAGCTTCTTGCAATCCAAGGGGATTGACGCTGTCTCGCTGTCCCGGGACACTGGTTCCCGGAAGCTACAAGAGACCCTCTCGCAGTTCACAGAGGTTAAGCTTCCACCGACTGCGGAGGAGATCATGATTAATAAGAAGAAGAACCGCGCCGCCGGCAGCATTCCCTTCGAACTCCCTGAGCGCCAAGAACCCATTCGTCGCCTTCCCGACACCAAGGTTCTTGTCACTACCGATATCGCCTCCCGTGGTATCGATACCCTGGCAGTGAAGACAGTGGTTCTCTACCACGTGCCGCACACAACCATCGACTTCATCCACCGACTGGGTCGTCTCGGTCGCATGGGTAAGCGTGGTCGAGGTGTTGTCCTGGTTGGCAAGAAGGACCGCAAGGACGTTGTCCGTGAGGTTCGCGAGGGCATGTTCCGTGGCCAGGCTCTGATCTAGATCGACATCCAGATCCGCGCGTGCGTGCATTTATCACACTGTATAAATCTTGTAACATACATGGCGTTGATTTGAGGTTTTGATTTTTTTGGGGAACTGGAAACGACTATACCCATCGTCGCTGCGATAGTCATTAGATCTTTTGGAAGTATGTACAATATGCAAGCATATATGACGAAGTTAATTCTCCTCTTGTATAACGACGTCTAAGTCCAGTTGTATCGAACCAACTGTAGACGAACATACCATTGTAAACTCTCACACGGGTATCTTCCTCGCCAGCCTTCGCCAGAAGTCACATCTCGTCTTCAACTGGACAAGCTTCACATTCTCAGCCCCATCATCCACCACGACGAACTCCTCGCCCGTATGTAGTTCCGGCACACCTAGCTGCGAAGCATTCGTTACCTTGTGTGCATTCGGGTCTCCTGTTTGGAAGAAACTCGCAAAGGCTCCCGCGTAGCCTTCATAAACGACTGGGTTAGTCTGTTGAACCGCGTTGATTCTGTTCCACTGATATCCTTCAAGTTAGCATATGCCACCAAAGCCAGGAGATTCTGCAGAGAACAAGAGAGCAACAATAGAAAAGGGAAGAACAAACATAAATAGTATCACTCCCATGCGTCGCCGGAGAAATCGTATACTCCCCAAGATATCCTTTTTCCGTCGCAGCCGATGCAATCCAATAGGCCGGACACGCAAGCACAACATCCCGATAAACCAATCCAGCCCGAACATAGGAAGTGTTATAACTGTCGATCGTCTCCGTACTCCCCTCGGCAGGATAAAGAGATTCCACGTCACTAATCTCCTCAGCCGACAAGCCAGGCACGAACCCAGAAAGCCACTGGTGGAAGCTCGCAACAGAGGAATTAAATCCGGTTACCAGTACGGCGCTGTTAAGAGCCGACGGAACGAAGTTCTGGCCCTCGTGGCTGTTTTACATTCCCCAAACAAACTCAGTGTTCAGGGAGCCCTTGCTCACAGTGTCCGTGAGTGTATCGACGAGGAAGGTCCCGTCTATCACAGGTGCCCAGGTGTAAGAGCTTGTTGTCCAAGTGTGGCTTGCACCGATGATCAGACTTGCATCACGGATCTTCTGTACATCCACCGATTTGAGACAGGCGAGTGTCTCATCGGCGTGCTTATAAATGGCACAGCCTGTTAGGTTCGCCAGCTGGGTGTAGATAGCTTCTGCTTGGGGTGCGTTGTGTTTGTAAGTCTTGGGCCAGAACGGCGAGCTGGCAAGGGCTTTGGAGAATAGTTTCGGCTGGCCATGGCGGCCGTTGGCGAGTACTTGCGCAACTACTGAGCCGGCACCGGCTGACTGGCCCCATATTGTCACATTGCGAGGGTTGCCGCCGAAATGGTAGATGTGGCTCTGGACCCATTTTAGGACATATTGCTGGTCTAGTAGCCCCGGGTTTAGATCTGAGGTCGGCGAGTTTTTGATGGCCTTGCCGGGTAGGAAGCCGAAGGCATTGACGCGGTAGTTGGAGTAGATTACGATGTAGTCGTTAATATTGCTGACATTGAGGATCGGGAATGAGGATGGCGGCATGGTGAATGCTGCGCTGCCTTGAATGAAAGCTCCGCCGTAGAAAACTACCAGCACTGGTCTGCTACTATCCTTGGCCAAGTCCCATGGCCGTGAAAATAGACCCAGGTAAAGACAATCCTCGCTGCCGTTGACCGTGCGCTGGGGGCACATATCGAAGTCCTGGTTTGTGTCATAGGGGTCTCCATTGATCTTGAGTGGTGGCTGAGGCGCGCGAAAGCGGTTCTCCCCTATTGGAGGTGCAGCGAATGGGATTTTGCGGAAATATGAGAGGTTGTAGGTACTGTCATACTGACCTTTAAAAGATCCGTAGTCAAGGGAAACTTGAGGGTTTTCCCATGCAGTGCTGGCTGTGACCCCTAGGCCGAGGAGAAGGGTGACTAAGAGATTTAAGAACTCCATCGTCGGGTTTCAGTGGTTTTCTTTTCAGAGCTATTGTTCCACTCATCTGTTGTGTCGAGCCTGACAGGCCCCAGGCCATATATAGCCATTCTGTGCGCAATAAGGAACGATCACCCCATTTGACAAGGCGTTCGGTAGAGGAATCCCCGAGCTTCCCTTGCGTGGCTCTCGGGCTATTTGGTCATTGTCAAGCAGACATTCTCGGGCTTGACTATGAGAGCAGCTCATTGGTGCAGTTAATGTTGATGCCCAGAACGAAATGCGGGGATTTGTGCAGTGGTTGTCAATTCGGACTCGATCACCCCGATAGATCATTGATCATATATTGAAAACAGAGCATAGTTAGCTGGTGAAACTCAATGACACCTAGTTATATTTATATTCAACATCACGTCCACAATTAATGTGTCAAAAAGTAAAGGTCAAGGAGTCCCCGTGCGAACAAAGCCCAAGTAAACACTATCCCCTCCAGATTCAAACCCTGAAAATGCATCCTTGTAAGAAATCCAAACTCCAGATCCAATTTCCATGCAATATAATGCAAGTTAAAACAAGTGTTGTCACAAATCCCCATTCTTTTAAACCAAAACTCCGTCCCCAGCCGTCTTGTCTCGTGGTTCAAACATGGCTCCAGAGCTGTACTGTTTACATAGTCATACGAAGTTCTCTAGTGCGACGCCGACTTGCCCGAGCATCACGACTAGACTCAAGGGCATCTCTAGTCTCCGTTTCTGGGGTGTTTGTATCAGACAGCTCAGGGGTGGGAGTGATCCCAAAACTGACACCACGGTCTCTGCGACAAATGCGTGATTGCGCCTCGGGGGACAAAAACCGATGGATGGTGCGGTGATCCATTACTCGGTCTTCGCCATCCGGGCTTTTGTCCGTCGATGGCCACTGATATCCATACAGCTTGGAATGCCGCTCGCAGCGCGGACATTCACGTCGCGTGAGGTATGAGTTTGACTGGAGGAACCATGTATCACAGGTCTGGCACTCCACCCAGCGATCGTACTTCTGGGCAAGCAATCGTGATGTCTTGGTATAGTCTCCAGGGACTCGGGCGACTTGTGACTCGGTCTCGACAGAGTCTACGATAAATCGCCGCTTAGTGCGAGGCTTTCGCTTTTTGGGCTTATCCACACCGGCATCTAACTTGGTGGAATTTGATAAGTCTGACAATCCTTCTTCGGGGTCAATCTCCATGGGGTGGGTGGTGACGGGCTGACCTTCAGGAGAGGCATCGGGATTGTCCTCGCCGTTGAGAGCTTTCGACTGGGACGGTTCTAACAAAATTTCTTCTGTCTTGATCTTGGTTCCCGTGTCGTCCTCGGTTGTGGGAGTTGTTGATGTCGACGACCGGTGAGTTTCATCGGCCGTGGAGGTTGGGGATTCGCAGTCCGAGGGGATGGTAGAATTAGTGCCATTTGTCCCATTTGGATCGCCTCGGGCATTCCCACATGGTACTCCTGTGGCAACTGGAAGGGTGTTTGGTGAATCAGTTGGCGATGCCACTGCGGTTAGCTCTGTGATCTCCTTCTTCAGCTCTGATGCCTGGGGTACAGGTTCCGCCAGAAGAGCAGTTGGAATCAAGACAGTATCCGGGATAGGGGTATTGTCTGATCCGCGCGTTGAACCTGATTCCCCAGCAAGTTCGGAAACCGAGATCTCTTCTCGCAACTTGGAAACTTGTCGTTGGAACTTTGCACGTTTGTGCGGCGTGGAACATCTCAAATTAGAGGAGCTTTCTGGTTCCTCCACGTCTGAGCTGCGTCTACGCTTCCTGCTCACATTGCTATCGTCAGGTGCAGCTTCAGACACAGGGCTGGACTCTTTGCTGCTGGCCTCTGTGTCAACCTGCGCAGACCAGCCATTTCGTACAGCAATCTCGCAAGTGTGACACAGACACTCGCAGTTGTCAACGCCAAAGTAATCTTCTCCGTAGGAAACCGTAATCTCTTCTCCCTCGTGAATGTTGCGCATGGCTACGACAGACATGCCCTCGTTGCCCCTGGTTGTCAAGCTGCCATTGGCATCACAATCATGGTTTGCAAAACGAGCAGGGCCAAGAAAGAACGATGGGGATTTGCGGCGACTCGACATAACGACGCTGAAGTCTTTGCGGGTCAGGCCGAGATCCAACTCTTCTTCGTGGGTCATAGACACAAGTGTTCCACTCAGGTGTTTAATCTCATCGCCCTTTTTAATGAACCTGCGAGCGCAGATCGCAGCCTCGTGTTGCGTGATAATGTATCGATTGGTCGTGGTGACCTCAAACGGACAGTCTGGAAGATACATATGAATGTACTTGCGGAGGTGTCGACGGAACCACTCCTTTTCCCGAGGGCTACGGAGGTTTGTTATGTATTTCTTTAAGCCTGATATCTCCAGCAAGTTGCGTTCCGCCGTTGCGATATCCTTGTCGACGATAACATCGTGGAGAAGAATGCGCCCAATATCGTCATCGTGGATTCCGCGGGCAGGGCTGTACTTGGTGCGGTTCTTGCGGGTGGTGGTCCAAAAATAGGCCTGTCAATAGCAAGTGTCAGTGGACAAATATATGTGTGGGATTGCAGACGAAGAACATACGTGGTCCACTAGCGCATCGGTTGCGACGTCGTCATAGCTGGCCAGTTTAGCCAGGGTCAAGCGCTCGCGACGTTCGGCGGCGGGTGAGTTCTTTCGCGCTTTCTTTGGAGGCATGGTGGACGTAACAGGAAGCTGATGACCGCTAGAGATCGAAGCGGGAGAGAGGATGTGGTCTCATGGAATGCAGAGCGGGTGCAAAGGGTAGTCGGAGAAGAATGGAGGACGGAGGTCCGAGGGGTCGAAAAAATGATTCGAAGCGCAAGACAGGAATTAAAATGAGTGACTGGCAATCAACACAAGGAACATTATGAGGTGATAGTCACCATTGAGGCTGTTCCAAGGAGAAAGGCCTCCTTCGCAGATGTTTTTAGGGGCGGAACGGACACTCGGGAGTGCCAGCTGAGACCTTGCCGTCTCTTCTACTTTAACTCTTCCGCCTTTCCCCTGGACATGTTGTCCTTTTCTCTACTGACTATTATTGGACATAAGAGGATTGCTCGTTGTTAGCATTTCATTTTCTACTCTGTATGGGTTTGTTATGACTCGATTTTACGCGCCCTGCTCGCATACAACAATATGCACTGTGCGTCAAGCCATCCAATCCTTCCCCCATGCCGTATCACCCCAATTACTCCCAATCAAGATGTATTTCTGAGATCAAGTGATCAGTCTATTCCTGCCTTGCGCGTAAGATATATTGCTTATAATCCCTCAATGGGTAATTGCTGGGGAATATCCGCAGCCAATGAACTGCTGGAGAATCTGATGCATCCATATATGAACACGGACGCTCTCTTTCTTGGGCTATTTCAGGAGTAATCCGGGGGTTTTGAGATTAATCTCGTTCTATCTATGTTGAGCTCGGAGTATAGAGAAGTCAGTCTAGCTAGGTAGGTGGGAAACAAGAAGAAAAAAAGGTGATATATAGATCTGAATCCAGGATGTTTTCGAACTATATATATAGTTGATGCCGCCTGGATTGAGTCGGTGAAATAACATATAACAACACATAACTAGAACATTACTCACGTAATCATAATAGATAGCCTCTATGCTTATTAGATCAATGCAAATGACCTTGAAAGAACAATAGACATACAAAACTGGCCAGGTTACTCCGTATGTTATGAAAAAGCGGCACGTCTCATGCTTGATTTGGATGTTCCATGGCTGGTATGGTTCGGAGAATCAACCTTGAAAAGAGGGGTTTTTGTGAGCACCTAATCTAAGATTTGTAACAATTAAACCCACAAGTTCCCGAAGTTACTAACTTGAAGTCCTAATGGACATTGTTTGGATCAATGTTAAACTTGTGTTGCATTGAGAACACTTGTAGTGTCCCCTATAGCTAAGTAGGCTGTACTTTCGAGGGTTGAGGCTGCTGAGTATGCCAAGTTACGGCCTATCCATGAAACCGAGAAGGGCAAATCCAAGAAAAAAAGAGACATTTAGAAAGACTGCCAAAGAGACGTCGCGAGGGAGCAAATGCGGCCGACTAGTCTTGTACCAAGTGTCTACTCGAGCCGCATTAGCTGCTACGATAACTTCTTTCGCCTTAGTCCACAGTCAAGACCTTGACAGAGCTGCAGACGTGATCCAAGGCCAATATCAAAGCCAGATTCACCGAAGAGCTGTCTACCAGCACCTGAAAACGTCTCACAGATAGTTGCAGCCAGTTACGCAGGATGTGTAGTGCTCTCTGCATCACTAGCGATGATAATCTGGCTCGAGTAGATGTTCCCTGGCCATCATTTTGATGTTATTGCTAGCTTTATTGTCGATCACAGTTTGGATTGCGGAAACGTAGCCTGGCCACTCTTTTGCTGTTAGTATTTGCTATGTGTTAACTGCAGTACGTCTCAATAAATAGCTAGAGCCTCTAGTATAAAACTTTGCTCAGTTGTACTATTCTAGCAAGTCTCGAATTATTTGATTCTAAGGTTGAGATATAATGGTTGCTCAAGGGGCCTCGGGCTAGACATATAGTCCCGGAAAAACCTACTCTCCGGGAAACCTCCCTCCGGCCGCGAGAACAAATTGCGGACAAGCACCATCTCCAGACCAAGTACCAAAACACAATGATTCAATTAAAGGTGCGCAAGCGATGCCCGTTACTGGCTCAAAAATACTGACTCTTGCTCCGCCAGACACTATTAAATTGCATCGACAACTCCGGCGCCTCGATCGTCGAGTGCGTGAACGTCCTGAAGAAGAAGCGGCCCGCGACAATCGGTTAGTCTCCACGGCACTCGAACCCAGCATATAGCACCGCAAGGATATAATTGGGAACACAATCTAACATTGTGTTTTGTTAATAGGTGACCGGATAGTCGTCGTCGTCCAGAAGCAGCGAACTGCAGGTTCCGAAGCTACCACCGCCGCCGCGCTCGCCAGTAAGGTCCGCCGTGGTGATATTCGTCATGCCGTTGTTGTTCGCGTGAAGAAGGAGTTGCAACGGCCTGATGGGTCCCTTGTCCGGTTTGGTGATAATGCTTGTGTATTGGTCAACAAGTCCGGAGATCCCATCGGGACAAGAATGAACGGTAAGTGCCCATCGGAGAGTCCAAGATAAACCGCCGTCTCCACGTTTTATATACTGATATATCTTTAGGTGTGGTGGGACAAGAACTACGCAAGAAGCAGTGGTCAAAGATCTTGTCATTGGCGCCGATCCATGTTTAATATTTCAAGTTTCTACATTCGTTGGAGAGCGCTCTTTGTTTCTTTGATTGGGTTTCAATTTCAATCCATATGTATTCTTAGTAGATGGCATCTTTTTCACCCCCGTTCCGAAATCTCCACGCATTTTCTCCCGTTCCTGCTCCGAAACATTGCGCCAAACTCCGATGATGATCGCGAAAAAAAAAGAAAAAACTTTGAAGGGTATCGGAAATTTGAGACCGCAGAGCAGAAACGCAGAGATCACATGTAGACTTGACCGCACGCACAACAGACGTAGTAGAGTTTCTGAGTAGATGGAAGCATTGGTCAGCGTATGATCTGTATAGAGGGGGGGCCAGGGATCCATCAAAGGATTAATTCTCACCATGCCGGTTTCGGCGGATCGTTGTTGTGACTGGAAAAAGACGGCTTCGGTTTCGCCGCAGCTTGGACAGAGCTTGTTGGCCCGTGGAAGCTGCAAATAACGAGGGGGTTAGCCTATGGATGCTCACGAAGTTACAGAGCTGGGGTAGACGCCCGGGGCTCGACTTCAGAGGACTCCAGGCTGTCACCCACAGGCGGCGCATCCTCGAAAAGATCCTCGTTCGGGGTTGGACCGCAAATATCGCAAGGAATCAAATCACCGCATAGAGTACAAAAACCAGGAGCACAAACCGTGGGATCAGACGTCACATCCTGAGTGACACCAGCAGTATCACCGACTTGACTATGGAGATGATTTTGGTAGACACAGTGAGAGGAAGCAGGTTCGCCGACATGGCAGGTGCGGCACGTAAACATCAACTGGTTGTTGACACGATCCTCCTTGGGGTAGAGCAGGTTGGAGCTATTGAAAAGTTAGCGATACGTCCTCGAACCGGATAAAATCCCAAAGCAATGACTTTGACTTGAAGGACTTGAACGAAATACGTACCATTCACGGCAGAATTTGAAGTGAATTTGATCTGACGGCTTGGTGTCGCCACCAGCGGTGGACGAAGGGCTCGCAGACATGCTGCAAAGATGGATCGTAGGATTTAGAACGTGCTGGATTGGAATTTGAGACGCTGATTATTCCCCGAGAATACTGTGGGAACGGAGACGGTAGCTTAAAGAGGGAAAAGATAACCCCATACTTACCTCCATGGTGATAGATGCGGAAGCGCAGAAATAAAAGCACGTGATAAGCACGTGATTTTTAACAGGTGGCCGGGGCATCCCGAGGTCTTGTCCACTACTCCATATGTTGTAGGTCCAGTATGACTCACTTTGAGGGGCCATTTTTGGTAAGAACGACCTTGGAGCGTTTGAAATGGAATATCTCAGTTAATAATATGTCTTACCTAGTTATCCATTGATCTATTGACAGCCCCCGAAACAACAGTACTGATGTGTTTCTTCTACCTCTTAGAAAAACAAGCGTATATACCAATCTACCTGGATTTGGACCTACATTCTAGCTCACACATATTGCGATTCTTTTTAATTCATATATTCGCATCTTTGCATGTATCAAGGTACTTAAATATGTTGTATAGATGGTGATCGTTCAAATTGGAAGCGGGAGAGCTAAAGCTTGGACATGTTTGTGTGGTTTGCAACTTCTCACCCCGCAGTTTGCGTTCACATACAACGGCGGTTGCTACGCACTGGATCGTTTATTCGTTTACTTTGCAAAATCCGTTGGAGTGATATTGATTTGTACATTATTATTTACTCAAAAATTATCAGAATCTCTTAGATCCGATATTGGAAAATGGTGGGATCAAATCCTTTTAAAAGTTTGCATAGCTGACTCTTCTACCTAGGCCGACACAGGTCTTCCTACCGGCTGGGAAGTTCGCCATTCCAACTCTAAGAACCTTCCATACTATTTCAATCCTTCCACAAAAGAGTCTCGTTGGGACCCACCTGCGGAAACCGATACCGATAAACTGAAAGTCTACATGGCTCAAAACCACACTCCGGCTGCTCGCCCTGATGCCTCTGGCGAGGGCGAGGGCAAGATCCGCTGCAGCCACTTGCTCGTCAAGCATCGCGATAGCCGCCGTCCCAGCAGCTGGAAGGAGGCTGACATTAGTCGCACAAAGGAGGAGGCTATTGAAATCCTCAAGGGTCACGAGCAGCGCATTCAATCTGGAGAGATTACTCTTGGTGACCTGGCAGTTGCCGAGTCTGACTGCAGCAGTGCCCGGAAGAAGGGCGATTTGTGAGATTTTTTTCTTCTAACTAAAGTACGTCCCAGATCCCTCGCTAACTCCTTAAAGGGGCTTCTTTGGCCGCGGCGAGATGCAGAAGGAGTTTGAAGATGCCGCTTTTGGCCTACAGCCTGGCGAAGTGAGCAGCATCATTGAGACAGCATCTGGAGTTCACCTCATTGAACGGTAGGTTTAAACCCCAAAATGAAGTTATCTAGACCTATGACTAATCTCAGATCTTGGTTTCCAGTGTCCAATAATCGCAAGCCCATGTCTTGGTCAATTCCGCTGGGAAAAATTCTGATTACATCAACGCTTTGCAAATGCTGGTCTCACTTGGAATGATCTTCAAACTAACTACAATGAATGAAATGTTTTCTTTGTTATCTTCTGGCTTAGAGTGTTTTGTGTCTTGTCTCTTGTCTCCTGTCTCGGGCAGGACCAATCGAGTCGCAGAATCCGCGACAGCCTTTTCACCCGCCATAGAACGATGCCATTTTTTTTGAAGTTGAAGTCTCAAAATTCCGAGATAATATCGAAAGAAAATTTGTACCACAACAGGACTTGAAGGTTGTCCTCTCTTTGGATTCAACAGACGCAATGGAACTTAAGGATGTGCCTGATATCATACTTCACCCCCAACTCTAATTAGACTCTGCCTTAGGCTAACAATAACGCATTTAGGCTTAGTAGCTTGATCGAAGGTTTCAAGGTCGGAAAGGTAAATCAAGACCCAAATAAGCCGCAAGATTACATATGGCCGTCGAGGTCAAAATAACGATGTCAAAGGGCATTGAGCGTGTGCAAAACACTACTCTTACAGACGAGACATCTGTTCCTCTACTTTTTTTCTCCCATCTTTCCTCTCACTCTTTCCTTCTCACTCACAATTTTCCATTATCATTTCTTTCCCCCCACACTTTCTTTCCTAATACCAACTATGAGCGGCGTCACTCTTAAACTCCGCCAGAAACGTTCCATGACGCGCCTTCTTAATCAAGGTCGCTCGATTCTCGAGTACACCTTCGACCCAAATGCCTTCATCGTCCCCCAGTGGATCTTAGCGCCCCCCGAGGTGCGCAATGCCATGCTCACTCTCCAATACAGAGCTATGATAGCCGTTTATGGCATGAAGAGCCTCATGGTCGTCCGCGACCACCGCTACTTTGAGTTGTGCCCCCAAAACATGGGCCCCGTTGTCTACCAGCTTCATCAATCCTCCATGCGTCGTCTTCTCGAATGGAAAGAGGATTGGAACTTCGCCGATCCGACCCTTGCAGCTGCTGCCAAAATCCCCCGTGACACCCTGCAGTTCTGCGTCGACTCGATCGCCTACGGAAGGTACACCTGTGACTACACCAACAGGATTGACAGCTTTATGTCTGATTCTTTCCAGGCCTGGCGCCAGCTTCGCATGGAGATCGGCCACATGGCCTTCCGTCTCATGAGCCACAAGCCGCACGACTACAATGAGTGGCGTGTCTGGTGGGAGGGCAAGTTTGCTGACGACATGTGGAAATGGGAGGTTTGCCTTGAGGGCCTGATCCTGCCTACCTGGGAGGAGATCATCGATGATGTTTACCTCATGATCCACGATCGAGTTGAGGATGCCCAAGACCTAGCCAACTCCTTCTACATCAGCACCCCCGGGTTCGGTTCGACCACTTGACTTCGCTTGACTTGACTTTATTCTGAGCGCCTGCGCTCTGATCGTTTTTTTTTTTAATATTTTGATTCGATGGATATGACAGCAATACGACAACAATGTGACTAAGGATTTTGGATTGGTTTCGGCGTTGATACAGAGCGGCCTGATAGGAATGAGGGAACTGGCAACAACGGGGAGTTTGGATTTTGATTTCTTTCCTTCTGAAATGCAACAAATCACAAAAATTATGTATTCTACGACTGATTGTGACGGTTGAGGGCGAATGCGCATGTGAAAATAGTAGTTTTCCAACCGAACTATAGTGAACTCGGTTCCACAACACACTTTGTGTCCTAGACTTCTATTACTTGAGATCATTATGAGAACTTCAGTAGAACCAAAGTACCCAATGATCTAATATTTAATTGCCCAATGAAAGAAAAGTAAACCATTAATTTGCCCGTCTATGGTCACGTGTGTACTAGAGCCCTACAGATCCGGAGCCCTGGAGGAGAACGAAGAGAGTCACACGCTCAGGCACCCTGTTATTGTTTGCTTTTTAGAGATCAAATTGGTCAAAGAAACCAGACAAAGAAATTCAAACAAAGAAATCCCAAAAGGGAAAGACAGAGAGAACTAAGCCTAAAGGAGCACATGGTCTTTGTATTTTGAAACTGTCTTAAAGTTGGCTTGTCAGGCCAAATCTTCCTTCTATGACTATGTATAGCTCAGAATAAAGCTTGCGAGTGAAACTATAAAATGCATAGTCTCTCATTTACATTCTCTACTGAGCCCTTATCAGCCACCAAAGCACCCACTCAACTGAATCCAAGAATCTCTATTATCCAAGATGTGCATCTACTGGACATGCAAGTACACACTGTGCGGCTGTATATGGGATATGGACCCATCAAAATGCCCAGATAAGCGGCTTTGCTGGGGTCCAAGAATGATAACCCTTGAATCTCACACATCGACATGCGCAGACTGCTGGGCGAGAGGGGACAAACGGGTTTACGAACCACTAACATGTGACAACGCTGATAGCGATGGAGAGGCATCCAAAACAGCAACATCAAATTACGAAAGCGACACAGATGGGAGTGACATTAGCTCCGACGATGACGAGTATTTTCCAGCCGAAGAGCTTCTGTCACCATCTCCATACTCGCGACCCGCGACCCCGCAACTATACTACGAGGTACATTCGGAATTTTGCCCCGTATCTGAGGATAACGAGTTCGATTTAACCAGGGCCTGTGACCCGGTGGATCTTGCGTCCATGGGGAGGGACTATCGAGCAAGGCGTCACAAGACGATCTCATTCGAGGACTTCTTGGACGGCACAGATTCTTTTGTTTCTTGTGAAGAGTACCTCGATGAAGATGAAGAAATTCCCGACGAGGAAAGTTTCGGTTCTGGGAACGAAGAAGATGATGTCTACTATAGCATTATGGGCCCCCCTATTAGGCCTAAAGGACTGATCAAAAGCTTGGAGGACCGATCGTTGCTGTTATACGGCTCAGTACAGGAGTACTATCCAACAGACAAGTAGGAGAAATACGAGGGACTGACTGGAATGTTTCGTTAAATGTGTTAGGATGTCGTGTGACTGCACTTTCTAATAAGCTTTTTGTTTTAGTGTAATTCATATGTTACTTCGGAATCATTACAGGACTAGTGTCATACTATTGCGTGGATGAGAACAGGACGGAGAGGCATAAACACATAAAAAACAGCCCTTGAGACTAGACTATCTAAATCAACAAGGAGGAGGAATGGAGATACAGACCAAAACTGATATTTTTGTAACAACGATTAATGGCTTCATAACTTTTTGTCAAGATCTAGCTTAGGACAGCCTGAGACTAAGCTTCGAAATTCAAACTGTGGCTCGTCCCACGGGCCTCGTGCATTGATGCATCATAACATACATGTGAAAAACTACCTAGATCCTCCGACAACATGCAGAGCTAGGCATTTCACAGACTCATGTTCAGTCGTTCCAAACGTGAAGTAATCGCGTCAATAACAGCGGACCTGGAGGAAGGTTAGTCAATGATTCATGAACAGGTTAATGAAAGATAAACTCACTCCCGTTCGACCATTCTCATCGCATCTGCAACCTTGGCCCGTTGCAGTCGTTGGGGTACCTTGGGCTGGCCCCCAGGAGAGGACGGGATTCCAAGTTCTGGAGAGGGCATCTTGCCCACGACAGACTTGGATTGTGCCATAAGATCCAGGGCAAGGCGTTTGACCTAGATAATATGTGAGTATTTTAGCCGAAGGGAATGCGAGAAAAACGAAACTTACAGTCTCCAACCGTGAGATCAATGGTTGGTCCTCCTCTTGGTCTTCATCCTGCTGTAAGGATGCAGACAATGTCTTCACCTCGGTTATCCAAGCCTTCTCCTTTTCACTCAGAGGGCGACCTCCAGAGTTAAGGACCTTTGTGCGTAGTGCCTCATATCGTCGGTTCAGTTCGCTTTGCTTATCCTGGGCGGCTTTCAATCTCTTATCCAGCGCTTCTCCATTTCGGACTCCCTCCTTGCGATGCCCATCTTCCCCAATCTCACTCGTGACACCCTTGACACGCTCTGCAACATCGGCAAGCTGCTTCAATTGGTCTTGCATCTCGCCCTGCAGCCGCTCACAGCGGCGGAATAAATCCGAAGCAGCTCGCTCAAGAGCATTTGTATGAGCAGATAACACGCGATGCGCAGTGGCCACAAGGTCCAACGTCGCAGGAGACAGGCGCACCTGCTCCTTGAGCGTGTGACGTTGCCGGTGTGGAACGTGCTTCTCGACAAAGGAATCCAGCGGAGAGTTGGCGTAGAAAATGGCGGGAACTTGATACGGAGCTCGGCTCAGGGGCAAAATAGACAAGCCTGGCGCTGGTGCCCTGGGCTCATAGAGCGATTTGTCCAGTGCCACGGATAGAGAATCTTCTGGGGTATCCATTACAGCTGCATAAGGGTTAGATGGATGGTAGGTGAGGAGCAAGTAGCCAAGGTCGAAGTCGTAGAAAACAAGAGAGGTGGCAAGATGCTCGTTCTGCGCGGTAATATCGGCATTCGAAACCTGCAAAATTCTCTCGCTATTGGTCACATTCCCATCACAGAGAACTTGGAGACGGAAAGCGGAACCTGCGGTGTCTTCGGTTTGCAATTCAGCCTCCAGCCTCTGTACCCAGTCAGTTAGAGATAGGAACACCACGTTGGTGGAAGTTGTGACAAAGAAGGAGTATCGAGAATGGATATCCTTAGTGAAGGTAGGCCAGGTAGTTGCTTCCTCTCCATCCTTGATTGTATCTATTGATTCGACCAAGACCAATTCAGTCGGCTCTGAAAGAGGAGTTCGGAACGCGTTCTTCTTCGATTTGGGCAGCCACTGTCCTTCAACGCCATCAAGCTCCAGGCAGATGTGGACTCGGCCATTCCCACTAGTAAGAGAGAGAACCGTCGCCGAAAGCTTATCTTGGTCTCCGGTTTCCACGGCTAGTTCTTCGTCCTCGCCCATCATGAGATCCTCGACATTTAGACTGGAAGCAATTACAAGGATATCACAGAGGTCCAAATCATCGAGCTCATCGCCATTGTCGAAGCGGAAAGGCCCTTGTAATCTTGGAATGGCGCTAGGGTTGGCCGGGCGAGTGAACACATCTGCGCCTTGGATTGTGTCTGATCCAGAAGGCGCACCCAGAGGCTCTTGTTCATCGAGCTCGGAAAGCCAGTCGTACTGTTGCCGGGAGGCAATCAGTTCCTCCTCTGATTCCTCGGGTTCCTGTTCCAGAGCACTGAGTTTTGGAATAATCGCCGCAGAAAGAGAGGGAATGGTTGTAGAAGGGGCTTGCCACTTGGAAGGCAGGAGAGGACAAAGCGCATAGAGATCACCGGGTCTCATGGCCACCCACAGGGTCATTGGCGCCCATGCGTCTTCTTTCTCGTTCCCATTGCCAGCAAAACAGGCTGACGCAACCTCCATATCAATGACATCAGCAGAGAATCCCTTGTTTGTGCCAAATCCAGAAGGGGCGAAGTCCTGGTCGGATGAGGTCCCATCAACGAGCTTCTTCAGATCAATTGCTAGGGTCGGCTGGTCAAAGGACCAGTGGTTATTCCGGTCCAACTCCCACACACGCACCGCGGCGTCGGCTGTGATCGTAACAATACAGCCCCCTAGATTGGTGTGCAATCCCAGTGGATGCCATAGCGCGGAGACCACCGGAGACTCAGGAATAACGTGGGTCGTCGGTCCTAACTGGTATGTCTTCAGCCGGATAGAGTCGGAGTCGGAGGACGAAAGGTGCGAAGAATCAGGGAGAACGGAGATATGAACAGTGTGTTCAGTGACGATAGCAAGGAATGCGCCGTTTGGAGAGGGAATGATCTGTTTGATCAGTCCGTAAACAGGAACTGCTAAAACCTGCAAAACTGTTAGTCGCAATTCAAATCAACCCGATTCAGTTCTCTTAAGTGTAGTGGGTATTCATACCCTGTAGGGAGGAACCTGAGTGTGATCGGTTTGCTCTTCAGTTGGGCTAGCAGATCCCTTCTTTTGCTTAATCTCTTGTTGCCATTGGTCTTTGAGTCGGGCAAGGTTTGACCACCGTATCTCATTGTCAACAACGGCGAACACCTCATTTCCCCTCTTGGCGATCGTTCGCGTAGCGCCATTGCTCACAGGTTTGGATCCAGCTTGCAGGCCCTCCGCTGGACTTTGGGCTGAACTGCTGGACAGGAACTTTGCGCCGGGCGAGGGCCGGCACAGCCAGGCAGGCGCATAACTGTTAACCTTCGGCATTAAGGATGTTTCGTAGGTTAAATTGTATAATCAAAATGTGTAAAGAGTTTCAGACCATTCTGGGGCGGTTAGAAATAGCAGACAAGTAGCGCGGGTGAAAAAAACGAAGTTGACGAAAGCAAAGTTGTTGATGCGGAGTGGAATTCTTGGGTGCCAAGATCTTTCGAAGAGCTCCGAGCTGCTTTGCTTCCCCAACTACCTTCCGTCAACCACGCACTCCAAGTTCAACTTTCACCTCAATTCACCATGAGCTTGCTGGCTGTAAATACAGTCGACCGACTGGATCGACCAAGCGCATACTATGTTAGCAAGGTGAGTCTTCACCCTGGACTGCCCTCTACCAAGCTGCGTCGAACCCTAGTCCGAATGGGCTATAGAGGCTGAACAACTGTACACAGAACAAGCGTCGCAGATTCAACGACCGCGAGGAGGAGGAAACGCAGCAACAGGAGAAACCTGATGACAAATTGAAAAACGCGACAACCCTCTACGTGGGAAATCTGTATGCAAGCATGCAATAACCTAGACTCAATTTCCGTTACTGACCAACCCAAGTTCCTTTTATACCACCGAAGAACAAATCCATGAACTCTTCGCCAAGTGAGCAAGCGCCTTCGGTTCTCTTCAAATTATGATTAACCTCGAATTCCAGGTGCGGTGAGATCAAGCGACTTGTAATGGGCCTCGACCGATTCAACAAAACACCCTGCGGCTTTTGCTTCGTCGAGTATTACACCCACCAGGATGCGCTGGATTGCTTGAAGTATATCGGAGGAACTAAGCTGGACGAGCGAATCATTCGGACAGACCTTGACCCCGGATTTGAGGAAGGGCGGCAGTTCGGGTATGTGGTCTTAACCAATGGCGGCTGCAGGCAAGTAATGACTGACTTTCTCTGCAGACGAGGAAAATCGGGCGGTCAAGTGCGTGATGAATACCGTGAAGAATACGATCCGGGCCGTGGTGGATATGGCCGTGCCTACGATGAGCAGCGCCAGCGCGAGGAGGATGAATACGGCGCCGGAAGGTAGGTCAGGACATAATGGAAAAGTACTGGCTTGGCAAAGCAATGGCGTTACTACATGGGAGGGTGAATCCAATTAGCAAAAACAGGAAATGTCTATTCACCAAATACCCTATTTACAACTTTCTTTCTCGCCCACCGCCTTCTAATGCTTGTGAATTATTGTTTTAACTTGTCTCGTTTCATCACTGCTGCTTGAACTTCGCGCAACCACCAAATGTGGATTCTTGCGTCGCCTGTCAGCTCCGGGTGGAAGCTGGTGCCGAACACATTGCCCTGTCGCACTGCAACAATGTCACCAACTTCCTGGTCTGGATTGATGTCTCGACCCTCCGTGGCGTGTTGAGCTGCCGGTCCCACTAATGTTGCTAGTACCTCAACATGCTCTGCTGTTGCTGCCTGCGCCACTGAGTCCCGAGCTTCTCGGGACGGTGCCACAACAACATCTTCCTGTTGAACTTCCTCTGTTTGAATGCCCTCATGGTGGGGTAGAATCTTCTCCACGATAGGGGCTCGGATGAATACTGCTGGGAAGGGAGGCGCGTCCTGGCCCAAGAATGGCAGATTCAACGGGCCTTGGAAGCTTTCTGTCTGTCGACCGAAGTGGTTTCGGTTCACTCGCACATCAAGACCACCGATCAGCTCTTGTCCGCCCTTCTTTGTCTTGTTGGCTGACTCGGCGAGCAAAATGAGTCCGGCGCATGTACCCCACGTTGGTTTGCGATCCACTCTACATGCCCAATGTATTAGATCGAATTGTTGTGGACTGACCAATCTCACTTACTTTACAAATTCCCGCAGGGGCTCGAGAAGATTCGACCTCGCTGCGACCAAAGACATGGTGGTACTCTCGCCTCCGGGCAAGACCAGGCCATCGCATGTTGCCAGTTCTTGTGGCGTCCGTACTTCAATGAATTGCCATTCTGACTGCGGTGCTTGCTCGGCGGCTTTTTTCAAAAGTTGCACATGCTCAAAGAAAGCGCCCTGTAGGGCCAGAACTCCGACAGTAATAGGCATTGTCTCTAAAAATAGGAATTGAGTACTCTCCGAGCTCGTTCTTCTTGATATTGATGACTCGTTCCGGAACATGTGACTCTAACTTCCCGGCGGGGAACTTATCAACACGTGTTTGTAGATAAGAACTCCGATAAGGCGCCCGCGATAGCTGGGGCTTCTATCTGACGAAGTGGGATGCGGAGCATCTTCGGTGCGAATATATACAGATGGCAATGGTAGATCTCGGTTTGCCTGGACTTGTAAGTAGCCACAGTGCCTCTAGGAATGCATCCACTAACCGATCTCAGACCAAAATGGCCCCTAATGAGATCAAACAGAATGACATCTCCAAAGACCAGCCCACTTTGGTCCGATGGTATATTGATGTCAGACGTTGGGATGAAAAATATTCTGAACTTCCTTTTCTCCAAACCTTAACTCTGTCTGATCAGACAGCCGTCAAGAAGTACTATCAAACTTCGGACCGGCGCCTGTCGCTAGCGTCCCAGCTTCTGAAATACTACTACGTCCACCAAGCCACTGGTACTCCCTGGAATAAGGTGGAGATCCAGCGTACTCCCATGCCCGAAAATCGCCCGTTCTACGACTCAAGTCTTGATTTCAACGTCAGCCACCAGGCTGGTCTCACTCTGTTCGCAGGCACGCGTGCCGCATCAGCTTACTCAACGGGTGGACCCCAAGGCTTACCTCGCGTGGGAATTGACGTTGCCTGTGTTGATGAACCCTCTCGTCGTCGCGCCAATCGTCCCCCGAAGACACTTGCCGACCTGGCAACTTTCGCGGCTGTTTTCACTGATGTTCTCTCTCCCCGTGAGCTTGCGACCATCAAGAACCCATACGCGACTCTTAAATTGGCTCGTGAGCTTGGTTTAAGTAATAGTGACGCTAGAAAAGACAACGAGGAAGTTCTTGCTGCCTACGGCATTCGGCTATTCTACTCGATTTGGGCTCTAAAGGAGGCGTACTTGAAAATGACCGGAGACGGCCTTCTGGCCACTTGGATAAAGGAATTGGAATTCACAAACGTCATCCCCCCCGAACCCGTTCAGGAACTCGGATCCAATGGTCGCCTTCTTACTGAGTCCTTGGTACAAAATTGGGGCCGGCCTTACTCTGATATCAAAATATCCTTACGTGGCGTTCCAAACTATTCTGTGCGCGTCCAGCTCATTGGCTTCGAGTCCGACTACATTGTCGCCACGGCTGCCTCGGGCCCCAATATTGGAGCTGTTTCGAGGGAGGTCGTCATGAATGATAGCGATCACCACCTGCCAGAGTGCATTACAGTCCTCGACCCTGAGAACAGCCCTCAAAACGTCCGCATTTCCCCCCTCGCGCTCCGTACAGTCGGAGACCAGGACCCCTGGCGCATGGAATCGAAAATCAGCGACCCCTGGTTGCCTATGCAGGAGGTCGATATTGACATCGACATCCGGCCCTGTGCCGAGGGCCGCTGTGAGCACACCCAGAACCTGCCAAGTTTCTAAGTCCCATTTCTCCTAGGATACATCTGGGTGACCATCCTTCTGAGTTACTTGCATGTTGCATCTCCTCATCTCATGTTCCTTTCTGAGCGAGTTTTCGGCGCGATTATTCCCCTTGAGTATATTTCTGCATTGCCGTGTTGTAATTAGCGAAAATGAAACCCCTCGTTTCATTCCATCTCTGCGCCTTCTGTTATGATTGCTATTCCCTGTTGTTTCAAGCGTAATTCCTTATGGGGTGATTGTAACTTTGTTCCCGGAACGCTTGGTGGTTGTCGATAAGATGCTCATCTTCAAGGAATGTTCACCTTTGATGTCACTTTTCTCAATCCTCGAAGATAAAGGTCAAGTTGGGCGGAAAAGATGGGCAAAGAATTTAAGCCTATTTCTATTCCATGGTCCAATGTAAACCAAATATACAAAAGTAAGAAAGGCAAGTATCCAACTGTAGCCGGGTCATGTCATGGGTTTGCGCTAAGGATATATACATTTGAATTTCAAAAAGGGAACAGTGTGTCAAGAGGCAACGCCGATGTCAAGATCATTGTTCTCCTGAGCAGTGACGGATAGTGTCGGATAGGTTCGATGTCTGGGGCCCTGAAATTCTAATTCTTGGGTCATGAAGTGGAGAGTAGGCACCAAAGAAGTGGGCAGTGATTATACTGCAGTGAGTGCCAAGGGCGGGTTTATTCTTGATTAATTGTGGGGTTCGGGTCTGCTCTCTGCTGTTATGGACCTGATTCGAATGCCTGATATTGCACTTAAACCAGGAGAGCCATATAGTAAGTGCCGAGCGCGGAGCTATGCGACGAGTCACAATTTCATTTTGGCATTTAAATTTCAACGGCGCTTGAGACGCTGTTTGTGCCAGCAACATCGACCTCGTCCTTCTGCGCGTGGGAAATTGCTGTAAGAGTTTTGAGCATCGAATCCCGCGTCGACTGGGTCAAGCTATCCACATCGCCCGATGTCAAATCCTGAGTCGGAATGGGAGGCAAAACTATTTAGATTGTTAGCCATGCTCTACTATATCTTGGCAACTTCTAATATCACTCACCTTTGATTTTGATAGTCCCAGCGTTGAATCGCCAGGCACGAGGCGACATAATGTGCGAATAGTTCTCCGTCACAATCGGCACGATCGGCACACCGGCCTTGACAGCGAGATGGAAAGCGCCCTTCTTGAAGGGCAGTAGTGTAGGCTCGTCGGAGTAACTCCGGGTACCCTCAGCGAAAATAAAAACGCTCTGGCGGTGATCGCGCATCTCCGCCGCGGCACCATCGAAAGCCTTGAGGGCTGTCTCCCGGTTCGCACGGTCAATGAAGACAGTCCGGGACAGAGACATGAACCAACCCAGGAAGGGAATATTCCGAAGTGACTTCTTGGCAGTCACACTGCAGTATGGAGGGAAGACATATCCAAGCATCAACACGTCGAGCTCAGTCTGGTGGTTGCCAATGAAGACTGCCGGACGAGTAGAGAGGTATTCTTCGCCTTCGATAACCTCAAACTTGACGCCGGTTGTGAACCGCATCAGCCACTTAAAGCTGCGGCCTGCTGCCCACTGTGACACACGGCCATATCCAACTAGTCGCAGACAGACTGAGACGACCACGCCGTACGCGGCACTAACGAGGAGACAGCCATATGAGGCGAGACAGCGGGCGGCGAAAGAGGCGCGAGGCACTTTTTGACCAATTGCAAAGAGAGAGAGGGTCACCACCACGAAAGAGCTAACGCCTGAAGCAATATAAGAACCGAAAGACATGATGACGGTTGTTGGGCGAGTCAAGAAGAGCTGCGTGAATGCGGTCAGAATACGGAAATTACGTTAGCTGAGAGTGTACGTACTTTGTTCACTCGTACGGGGGAAACACCCAGCCCAAGACCGTATACTGGCGAGAAAATCAGAGAAGAAAAGAGGAATAGCAGATCAAATCCAAGACTGAGCCATGCATAGCTTGTGGGGAAGGGCAAATCGGAGTACAAACGTTGAATCGTTTTTCTGCCCCGAGGCCGACTTACCGCCTGGTAGGTGCATATGACGATGTCACCAGGGCATTTGCGGGGATATGTGTCGTGTGGAATCAAGTATAGTTTAAGGATTTAGCAAATGCTGAGACTCACTTTCATCAAAGAATAATGGAATTATGCATGCATCATCCTCATGATGCATGGCCAGGGAAAATCGTTCAACTAATGTACAGAACACCATCGTATGCCAGATGTCTAAACCTGGAAAAGAAAACTCCACATTGATGCTGTGCAAAGAGGCCCTCAAACGCCGAGTTCATAAGAGAGGGCCCCCGTGGGAACCCAATGGAAATACCTGGGACATCACAGGCCTACGCTATGTCCTCATCCTCCATATCGTCGTCGTCCAACGACTCCATTGCGTCCTTGATGTATTGTGCTGCCTGTGTGGGATCACAGTCAGAAAGAACTTAAAAAGGGGAGGGAGATTTGGAGAGGAATATTCCAAGACGTACCTTTGGGTCCAAGTTCAAGGCCGCCGTGAAATGCTTGATAGCATTGGCCTTGTCGTGGAGCATTTTGTACAGCTTTCCAAGAAGGTAGTGCACATTTGCCTCATCCGGTGCCATATCCTTCAGGACCTTCAGTTCTGCCAAAGCAAACTTGAATTCGCGTAGCTTCATCAGTACGCGTGCCTTGCGGAATTTGGCCAGTACCGAATTGGGGGCTAGTGAGGAGGCTCGACCGTAGTGAACCAGGGCATCTTGGGGATTGTTCATTTTCTCCAATACCAGACCAATGCAGCAAATGAGCACCGCGTTTGTTGGGTTGATGCTGGCTGCATTGCGGAAATGCTGCTCAGCGAATTCCAGCTTGCCCATCTTGTCATACACCGTCCCCAGTCCGTACCATGCATTGTAATGTCGATTGTCCGCGTTGATGCCGTGGCGATAGGCCTCCAACGCCTTGTCGTATTCTTCGTTGGCGACATATTCATGTCCCTGTAGTGTGAAAGCATATGCAAATTCAGGATCGATCATAGTCGCACGCTTGAAGCACTTGAGTGCTTGATCGTGATCCCGTTGGTGAGAGAAAGAATTGCCAATAGCACACCACGCCTGAGGGCATAAGCGATCAGCTTCGAGTAGCTGATGGGCCAAGTAAGCCAGTTCTACATCACTTTTCAGATGCCATAAAACAGTCGAGTAGATTTCCATATCCTCGGTGCGGGAGGGTGCTAATTTTTGAACCCTGGAAAAGTACTTGGCAGCTTCTGTGTAACTTGCTTGTTCAAAGTAGGTCCGTCCAAGTTGAGACAAAACCCAAGGGGTTTCACGTTGCCCTTGGGAGAGAGAATTGAAAGAGCTGATGGCGTCCGCGCATTTGTAACGGCTCAATGAGAAATATCCAGATGCAAGTTTATTGAAAAGACCCAAAAGCCAATCCAAGGCTTCGAGCTCTTTGGTTTTTTCAGCATTTTTGGGCAGTGGGGGGACATGAGCATGGGATTGCGCCAAGCCTGTCCGATTATCTTTACCATCATTGTCGGGTGTCTCCATTGGTTTTCGATTGCCACTCACGACACGGCCGACGGTGGGCACACCTCCTACCCGTCCTTTTGTAGGGCCTCCTCTCAACTTCTTCATCTCGCGGCCATCTCTGCCAGTGAGCGTGCTGTTTGAAAGCTTACTGGTTGTAGGTTTGATCTGGTTGAAGAGGCGAACGCTTCGGCGCTGGGGAGCACCTGGTTCTGTGGGTTGTGACGAAGGAAGGGGGTGAGCGACTTGCCCAGAGACTGTGCGCTTGCGGTCGCCGAACCTTGATACAATAGATGGGTCTCTTTCTACCGGGGCAGTCGGCTGAGTCTCTGGTTCGGTTCGTGTTTTGTGTCGAGGTCTGATGCCTGTTGGACGCATTCGGGGCGGAGGTTGCCCGGTATGGTCAAGGCTCATAGTTTGGATTGTCCGCGTCTTTCGAGCAGGGGCCAAGGGTGCTTCCCACCCAGCTTCTGGGTCAGTGACGCCATTCGCAATGCGGAAGTCATCAGAGCCACTGCTCTGTGCGCCCGGAGTCTCCATTCCGTCGTGGAAAACCGGCTGTGACACAGCAGCAAAATTGACAGAGCTCCCATTCAACTTTTCCCAAAGAGCGGAGCTCCCAAATGTGGTATCAGTCTCGCCACGGGAGGCAGAGACCATGAAAGGGTCGGATTCAGGGTTACCAGGAGGCTGCATGGGGAAATTCCCTTCGTCATAAGCCACGTTGTCTGGTGCAGTAGCTATTTCCTCCGGTGATGATGATATTATTGCAAGAAGTTCTGGGCTCAGCTGGAAGATGTTCGGGACTCGAATATTGACACCTGGCATTGCATTAGAAAAAGGTCCCGCCTTATGAGAAGAAAGCAGTACATACCTGTTTCGCAAAGCCCTAGGAATGCATCCCACATGAAGGGATTCAGTTTCAGTGCCTCCACATAACAGTCAACTGCTTTGGTCAGATCTTTGTGTGCGTGCCATAGTTTTCCCTGCAAAGAATAAACAGCTGCAGCATCAGGCAGGTGCTGTCGCTGAGTTTCACTATGCTTGTCTGTATTGTTGTTAGCGCGCGAGCTCAAAGTTGGGGAAAAAGTTTGTCGGCGCTTACTCCAGTGGTTCTTGGAGGCCCAGAGCGGTTTGCTGCGCTCCAAAGCCGTAACACCATCCAAGTATTTCCCCAGGTCCAAGCAAGTTTGAGCAAAGACATACGCACAACCAGCATGTAGACCGCGCGAGCCCGAAGCCTGGCTGCATTCGAACGCCGCCTTCACTTCTCCGTTGTGTAGATGGCAAAGGGCGAGTAGATATTGGGCCTCAAAGGATCGCGGTTCATAGGCGTGGAGGCGCGAAGCGAGGAAGAGCGCATTTCGGATCAGGTTATTGTCGAGTTGGTAATAGATGAGGTGCCTTAGCTGGCTGGCAACATGCCCGGTGGACAAGGCCATGGTGAGGGGTCAGCAACGCTGTATGCGACAGCACTAGGCAAGGCTGGGATTGTGTGGTGATTATTGAGAGTTGAGATAATAATGCGATTGGCAGAGTCGGTTCCTCAGCGTTCCTGTGACATCAATGTCCGGCGCCTTTGTACTGCCCTCCAAGACGCGGGGAGGAAACAACGACGCGATCAAGTGGGTTGTTGCAGCGCGGGCGAATGGTCCCATCAACAGCCGCAAAACATGGACAGCAGCGAGTCAGATTTTTAGTTGAATTTGTCCAGATGTAGAAGCTACCGACTGCTCTCGGATGCAGGTATGGAACAATGAGGAATGTAAACCCAAGCCGGAAATGGTAGGCGGATGAAAGATAGAACGAAGTGAGAAGGGAGTGCTCTGATTACATCATCTGCGGACGCAGGATGAGTCTCTCAGAGTGCCAGGAACATTTCCAAAGAAGCGAAGAACTGTAAGATGTGCTCAAGATGAGATGAACTTCGGCCGTTCTTTCTGTTATTTTGGTTTGAAGCGGCCTTTGTCATTTCTGCCGCTTTTGTCGGGCGGTGAGGGTAGTGGAGGGCAACAATCACCCAATATGCTCTAGCTGTCATATGCAGGTCCCCTCTCTTCTTCTTCTTTCTCCGCTCAGCCTCGAATTCCAGTTGTTTGCTTGCCATTTGAAAGGGGAAAAGCTTGGTTCAAGTCATCTGGAGCATCTTCAATTTGGAAAGGATCATCTTTAGCATCAGATCGCAGATCACTTGGTGATCGCATTCAACCATGGCTAAGGTATGTAGTGAGGAAGCTTTCTTGCTGTGACTAAACTTCAAATTAGCTTTGATCATTGTGTGTCAACCTCTCTGACTGTATCACAGAAAGCCACCAAATCCCTGGCGACCCGCAATGGTGCCGTCCTCAGCCGCACTCATCTCATCTCTGCTGCATTGCACCTGCTCTTCCTCCTGCTGCACTTTCTTTTCCAGCGGCCGCGTTCACTAAAGCCATACTTCTTCCTGGCTGTTCCAACCCTTGCCATTGAGTACTACTTGGACCGAATGGGCCGGCCCCGCTATAATGAAGATGGTTCCCTGCGCTCCGCCGGCGAGGATCTCAACGCAACTGGCCTGACGGAGTATATGTGGGATGTGCTATATTGGACCCAGGGATGCATTATCGCTGCCTGCCTCTTCAATGACCGGGCCTGGTGGCTGTGGGCTGTCATCCCGTTATACTCTGTGTACGCTGCCTACACCACGATAATGGGCGTGAAGAAGGGATTTGCTGGAATGGGTGGCGGTGATGCTGGTCAAGAGGCCGATGCCCCAAAGAGCAAGACGCAGTTGAAGAAGGAAAAGAGAGGCTCCACTGTGAAGTATCGGTGATCTTGTAAGAGTGTGGAAGATGAGTACAAAACGAGTTGATATAGAATGGAAGCTCCAAAGTCATTGTTATCTCTTCTAGTTGCCATCTCGGGTGCATTTTTAATTCTATATCCTTATTTATTGGAGTGGGAAACCTTTCTATTACTCTGGATCCTAAACCCAAGCTAAGTTTCAGAATTTGCCTACAAAACATGTAGGCTGCCTAGTTGTCGTTTTAGAAAGCGTTTGCGTCCGTTTATCTATATATTTGCTATGAAGTGACCCACTTAACCCTAGCAGTCCATTTGATACAATGTACACTGTGGGTGACAGCTAAATAATAGCCAACCGCTCGAGTAAGAAATTACAGACAATGCTCAAATAATCCATTCATTCATTATGTACTAAACATACACCACTTCAAAACAAGCCATGTATTTCAACCAGGAAGTGATAGAGAGGAACGCAAAATGAGGAGATAGAAGTCGAAAAAATAAAGTGTGACTGTGCATGTTGCAGATCATGAGCAAATGGCCGTCCACCATGGCAAACTATATGGGGAATATTGCGTGGTGAGCCGCATGTCATTCCCAAGGCATGGTTTTCGCTCGGAAGGAAACGGTTGAGTCCGATTCAAAAAAGGAAATAGAAAGAAAAGAGATGATACACGCTGTATTAGAATTGATCAGAGTTCATCTTTGACTGAAGCTGCAGCACTCTTAATGCTGCTTGTTGTAGCTTCAACGTGGGACGCGGCGGTCTCGACTGCCTCAGACGCAACGCTGCTAGCGCTCGCGGCTAGATCAGCAAGCTGAGACCTGGCGCTTTCAACAGCTCCAGCGAGACGGATGGTTGCACTCTCCACTGCGTTGGGTTCCTCGCCGTAGATAGCAGCGCTGGCCGTGGATTGAATGTTCTCAATGGCATCCTTGGCAATATCGATGTAGCCAGATTCCTTGCCGTAAACTGCGCTAATAATCTGAGCGGAAGCTGTTGAGTAGGCATCGGCTGCAGCATCGGTAGCTTTTTCATAGGAACCTTTGGGAGTTCCATAGAAACCAACACTGGCAGCTTCAACAGCAGTGTGGAGTTGGTCATTCGCGTGTTGCAAGATGGCCTCTACGCTTGGGGCTTCTGACACGATAGAAGCAGCAGCATAGGACGCAGATCCATAAGCTTGGTTGATGTAGCTAGAGGCAGATGAAACAGCGGCAGCCGGGTAAGGTGTCTCGTATGCGGCGTGCAGCTTGCTCAGCACGCTCTCGGTAAATGAAGGCTGCTTGCCCACAATCAGTTCAGAGACGAGCTCTTGGACTGCCTCAAACTGCGGACGCCCGTTGTTCACCACCTGCTGAAGATACGGCGTTGGCGCACCGTAGATCTGTTCGCTGGCTTTGGAAATGAGATTGTCCCAGTTTTCAGATGCTTGACTAGAAATGGACTCTACAGGGCCTGTGGAAGTTCCATAGATGGCTGAGCTGACCGAAATGGAAGCCGCAGAGAGAGAGGAGGAAGCGACAGAGAGGGCAGCATTGTATCTGGATGAAGCATCATCAATGATACTTTGTGCTTTGCCGCCATCCGCGGAAGAGATGACTGAGCTTGCCGATGCGACGACAGCGGCAAGGCTAGCAGAAGCCAACGAGGAAGCGTGCTCGTATTGAGACCCAGCTTCCTCAATGATTCCCTTGAAGCTTCCAACTGGCGTGGGAGTTGGAGAACTATAGACGGCCCGAGATGCCGTAGAGACAAAAGCAGAGTAGTGGTCGTGGGCCAACCCGACTGCCTCGTAGTAGCGACGCTGCGCATCAAGGACGAATGGGTCGAGACCCCCCTGAGGAAGACTGGGTGTTGGGGCCGGGTGCTGCACTTGAGCTAATTGTTCGGATGCTAAGCTGAGTCCCTGGTTTAGCCGGGACGACGCGATGGACGAAATCTGGGCCAGAGGTCCGGCGTTCGATGGCGTCGGAGTAGCACGAACAGCGCGGAGCTTGGACTCCAGCTCATCTGTGGCATATTTTAGAGACCCAGAATAGGCCGACTCTATGGATGCTAGGAGCTGGGCATAAGCGGGAGCGCTAGATTCAGCCATTTGGCCAAGAACTTGAGACTTGGCAATCTCATAGAGTACTTTTGCATGATCTGTGGAATCGGAAAATACTGAGCTGGCTCCGCCCATCAAAGATTGAACAACTGGTGTCGGGGTACCATAGATGACCGACGACGCACTGTGGCAGAAATTCGCATTAGCGAGAATTCGATTTTGTGTTTAATCCTAAGAAACGCTGGATATGCTATACTACTTACGCGGCTACTGCATCGCTATATTTTTCAGAGGCGTCACTGGAAATCTTCTCCGCGGGGCTCAGGGGGGCCCCATGGATAGCTTCGCTGACAGCATTGCTCGCCTCGGCGTAAGTGTCGCCGGCCTTGCTCGCCAGACTGCCCAGTACATCATGGCCCTCGTCATCTAGGATAGGCGCTTGATGCGAATTTGCATCGGCAGCCGCAACACCAAAGGCGGATCTTGCGGAGGGCTGCTCCTCAACCAAAATGTCATCGCCCATAACAGACTCGTTGGTGACATCGAAATCCGCCTCAGCATCGACAGCCTCGGAAAGCTCATCGGCAGAGGGAATTTCCTCGGAAGTGTCGTCGGAAATTGGCGCTGTCACCTCTTCGGTAGATTCATCGTTGTCAGAATCCACCTCAACGGGCTCCTCGTTAGATTCCTCGGTCTCTTGAGGCTTGGGCGGCGCTGGCGGGGCTGCGGTGCGAGTTTCAAAATTATCGCTTACTTCACGGGCAGCGATCTTCCACATCCCAACATCCTTCAACCGGACAAGTTCTTTGGCAGCTTGTTCAGCTTCATGCATGCCCTGGTCTAAGATGTCACTAGCCACGGCTCTGGCGTCAGACACAGATTTGTGGTTCATGCCGACGTTTCGGATCTTGTTGCGCCATTCTTCAAGTTGGGCCTTGAGCGCATGGTACTTTGCCCAATCCTTGTATGTGACGCCATCCATCCACACCCAGCGCATGCCAATTTCTTGCAAGCCTAGATCGCGAATGCTGTCGAGAACATCGAGTGTCGAATTGATAGCAGCTGTGACTCGGCGAACAAGTTCGTCTTCGAACGAGATGGACCACTCTCGGAGTGCATGGGCGCGATCTCTCACAGAGATAGCAGAAGTTCGGATTTCCCGAATGAGCAAGTCGTTAGTAGATCTCTCGACCTCCGGGGCGTCCTCCTCTGGCATTGAATCCGCAAGTTCATTGATGCGTTGTTTGATGGAGGAAAGCTGCTCAGCTGAAACGGACTGAAGCGCGGTAGAAAGGCTCTGGCCATGGCTGTTCGCGCTGCTTGCCACTAGGGCCGATACGATCTCCCCAATACGTTCCTCAAGATCTTCGATACCTTTGTCAGCTGCGAGAGTAAACTTTCCCTGCCACCGCTCGAGGTCCGAATTTGTCTTCTCGCGGACTTGCTGCGCTTGCTCGGTAGGAGTTAGAGTCGGTTGGGCAGAAGCCTGTGGCGTGGAGGTTGAAGTCACAGTGGTCGTGGCGTGAATTTGCTCCTGCGACTTAGTGATCACGGAGGTGACGGGCTGGATTGTCGAGCTGCTGATTCTATGGTTAGCAAGTTATGTTACAGAGAAATCAAGGGGCTATAGATACCTATCCCCGTCGTCCATGACGGCGCGTAGTCGCTTGCCCTCCCTGTAGCTTGCCAACCGCTGGCCAATCTTGACCAGCTGGGGCTCCACTTGCTCAGAGTAAAGACCAGTAACATGAGGCCATACTGAGCTATTAGCAAAGTAGACCGCGGATGACCAGGTGTACTGTGCTCCGGGCAAGACATGGGTTGTCAAAATGCCCTGGCTCGTGGAGTAAGCTTTCCCGATGAAAGGTCTGGAAAGCGCGTAGAAAGGTACGATGTGGCCCTGGAACACATTGAGCACAACGGTGTTGGCCCATTGATAGTATGGAGAGACAAAAGTAACGCTTTGCTGGATATAGGGATCAATCTCGGCCAAGTAAAGCTGGTGCACCTTGTTTTGAGCAGCTTGTAGTTTTGGTGTGACTTGATGATCCCATTGCTCAATCCCATACGCCTGAACTTGCTTCAATGCCGGCGCTCCATACTTTTCATATCCTGATTTGGCAACTTTCGATGCTGGGGTATAAACTCGCTGATTAAACACTTTCACATATGGCCGGGCTTGATCAACATATGGCCGGGCTTTATCAACGTAAGGCGCTGCATAAATATCATAATATGGCGTCACATAAGGTTCCGCGTGCAAACGAGCAATTAGGTAAGGCTTGCAAACTCGAGGCGACGTCTCTGTGAGGTCTGCGAGGCGGGTTGGGCATCTGAGGAACGGTGTCACGAGCGCATTCCATATACATAGCCTGGAAGGGAACAGGTTAGAAAGGTATTTTGACGGGGTACAAGCATGGCGACACCACCACTCACCTCACGACAAGTCCGACTGTCCATCGCACGAAGCCCTTCTTCCGAGGCTTTTCAAGATCCGTCCGACCATTTGCTTTGGCTGTGACATCCGTCACTTGGCCATTCTCTTTCACTACCATCGCAACTGAGGCTGACCCTGTCGAGGTCACGCGATTTCCTTGTGAGATTCGAGGTCGGCCACCGGAATTTGCGGAGGGCTTCCCTTACACACACTTAGATCGAGTCGGCTGAGTAGAATGTTATCGCTGCATCGGAAAGAATCCCACAGCCCAGTTGAATATGTGGCTTTTCGATATTGGAACTCGAGACTGAATGAATCAAACAAATTAGCTGCTGTAGGCGGAATGCTCGCGTCGGTCTTGGCGCTAGCAACTTTCACGGGCCGCCGTCAGATACCTAAGCTGGGTCAATTTCAAAAATTGTTGATTCTGAGGAAGAAAAGATCGAACGCATCGGTTTAGGTCTGATGAGGAAGAAAAGGCACAATCTTTTTACATTCATGGGATACCTAGGTAAGGCGATCTCCTATGACACAGTAATCAAGGATTTGTTTTTAATGCTCAGTGAGGTCATCGGTGGCTACCCGTACTGCAGATACGACAATACCCCTCCAACATCGCCTTGAAAAGCAGGTAATACTGTATTTAATGTACTGCCAGCGCACATCGCTGAGTCAGCGAATTGGATGGCTACCTACCTACCTGGGCTCAATATCTTTGTTACAATCAAGCACTAAAGATCTACAGGTTGCGCTTGTGAGGTACGATACTCCTAAAAGTTACGTGTAAGCCTTGTCCTCACTGATTATTTTCTTCAGCTCAACTCGGATCGCCCACCAACGCAAGCGTTCCGCATGTTTACAACCTTTTCCCATTCCCGCTTGACTAGGAACATGGTGAACATTTGATCAACCACCACCGTCAACCCGGCGAAATTCACGAATTATGGAGCCCGCGGACTACCAATACCGCGACAATGCGGACAACACCGTGTTCCCCGATCTAATGAACGACCCGGCTTATGACGAAAGGGAAAAGGGGTTTGACGACCTAGATACCTGTCGGATATGTCATGGCGAGGCAACAGAAGAGGAACCGCTGTTTTACCCGTGCAAGTGCAGCGGTAGTATCAAATTTGTCCACCAGATCTGTCTTGTCGAATGGTTATCACACTCACAGAAGAAACACTGCGAGCTCTGCAAGACGCCGTTCCGATTTACAAAACTATACGACCCAAACATGCCCCAGAGCCTGCCCGCACCTCTTTTCGCGAAGCAAGCCCTGATTCAGTGCTTCAAGACTCTGCTTACATGGCTGAGATTTGTGCTCGTTGCATTCGTCTGGCTGGGATGGCTCCCGTGGTCTATGCGCGCAATCTGGAGGGCATTGTTTTGGCTTGCTGATGGCCGGTGGTCTGCCAATGAAAATGTTCGGAACCAGGCCGCCCAAACCGCCCAAAATGGTCTTGGGCAACTGTTTTCAAATGGGAGTGCTGTAAATGCCGGGGTCACTGACTCGATCACTTCGACAATTTCTAATGCTGCTATCTCATCTACTGCTGTACCATCTGCACGATCGTCAATTCTCAATTTCACAGCTGGCGAGCCGCTCATGCTCACCCTCATCAAAAAGGTGGTCCCTACCCTGTTCATGCCCGCATTTACCTCGACTGTCGGACAAAATGGACAAAACAACGTCACTGCTAGCTTAACCAAACCTCGGTATCCATCATGGCTTTCGGATGTGAAGTTCCTGAACTCATTGACACCGTATCCAACTATCAACAACATGATCATGGATACATTGGAAGGACAGCTCATCACCCTTCTTGTGGTCGTTGCGTTTATTCTGCTCTTCTTGATTCGAGAATGGGTTGTTCAACAGCAACCAATGGTCAACATCGCGGAAGGAGAACGCGAGGCTGCTCTTCAGTTGATTGCAAATGCCAACAATCGGATGAATGATCGATTCAACGAAGAAGGTGGTCTTAGACAGCCAGAACCCCATCCCGCTCACCCGGAAAATGAGGTCGACAATGAACGCGCTAGAGCCCGCGAGTTAGACAATGACATCCTGCCTCATTTTGCTCCCCACTCCCCAGCTCCGTCCTCGAATGATTCCGAGTATGGTCTCCCTGGGTTTGAAGCGGAGCTACGAGACTACAATGGGAACGACCCGGAAAACGAAGCAGGGGGACCACCTCCTACGGCTCGTGCTCTGGCTTTCCGAGACCTAGTGGCCCGGACTCATGGTAACCATGAGGAAATGTTGCGCATTCTCCGTGAAGAGGCTCACGGGGATGACCTGGACTGGATTGTCAATGCCATGACCGGAGCGACCATAAACCGGGATTCGTCAGCAGGACCTTCCACTCGTCCTCACGACCCAGAGAACCTCGAAGTCCCAGAAGGTGTTGATGTTGTTGATCTTGAAAATGGAGATGTCGATCACTCACTGGATGCGGATGCCGAACCTTCTGCCCAGAACGCGGATCACGGGCCATCGACTAGAGACAACACCGTTCCTGTCGCTAATGTACACGCGGATGATCAGCCTCCACTGGGCTTCACTGAACGGGCGTTCGAATGGTTTTGGGGAGATATCGCACCCGCGGAGCGAGATACAGAAGGACCAGTTCCCGAAGATGACGGACATATTGTTCAGGATCTGGCGTTGGAAGACCCCTTTGTGCCCTTGCCGAATCGGATGGAAAACGTTCAAGCAGATGCTGCCGCCGCCGCGGATGCTGGGCTGGACCCTAACGATATGGATGCAATCGAAGGGGACGATTTCGAAGGGATCATGGACCTCATTGGCATGCAAGGTCCTATTTTCGGGCTTTTCCAAAACGGCGTCTTCTGTGCCCTTCTGATTGCGTTCACAGTAGCCATCGGTATCTGGCTTCCGTACCTGTGGGGTAAAATTGCTCTTGTTTTGTTGGCCAACCCTCTAGAACTCGTCATCGGTGTTCCCATTACCGCGGTTGAAGTCGTCGCAGACATCGCTCTTGATACTCTTATTGGTGTCGTGGGATATCTGATGTACTGGTTCAGCCTTGTTTTCAAGACTGTACTGGGCCCTTTCAGTGCTCTTTTCCCTATTGGAGAATGGATTTCCCGGGACAAGTCAGTCACTAGTGCATCGCTTTCCCTCATCGACGCAAGCAGTCATCGCTTGAACAAAGTGATAAAAGCGTTCCTGGTCTTCCATGAATCTGATATTCCTATGTTCTCAGTGCTCTCGCACCAGGCGCTTAAATTACATCAGGCTCGCCTCAGTGCTGTGTTCCAGTCGGTCTTTGCCATTGTCAAGTTCATTCTACATGATTTCCCAATTCGGCTTGTGACACTTGGTGTTCCTGGTGCCATTTCTTTGGACCTTGACTTTTCCTATTTCAAGACCTTTATTGGTCAAGCACAACAACAACTGACCACCTTCGCTAAATCATCGCTATTCTCGATGCCTGGAACGAGATTTATGAACGCCAGTGCAGCCAAAGCAGCCTCTGCCACAGTGCCGGTCGATTATGACCTGGCTGTCTGGGATTCCAAGGATCGCGTTATCGCTATCTTCATGGGTTATTTGCTTGCGTTCATGATAGGGCTTCTCTATTTACGAATCACGGGGCTGCTTTCTGGTGCTAATCGGGGACAAAGGATCGAGGGCCTGCTTGCTGAGGTCCTGATACAAGCCGGAGGAGTCATGAAGGTGATCCTCATCATCGGGATTGAGATGATTGTCTTCCCTTTGTATTGTGGCAGTCTTCTTGATCTTGCTTTACTTCCGCTCTTCTCCGGAGCTACAGTGGCCTCTCGTATCGCTTTTACTGCTACATCCCCGCTCACTTCGCTTTTCGTGCACTGGTTTGTTGGCACTTGTTACATGTTCCACTTCGCCCTGTTTGTTTCCATGTGCAGAAAGATTTTGAGAAGCGGTGTGCTTTGTAAGTGCTAACATCGATTTGTCAGACCTTGAACGGGTTGCTAACTGCTTGACTCTAGACTTCATTCGTGACCCCGATGATCCAACCTTCCACCCAATACGTGATGTTCTCGAACGCAGCATCACTACCCAGCTCCGTAAGATCGGTTTCAGTGCCCTTGTATACGGTGCGCTAGTGATCGTTTGCCTAGGAGGTGTTGTCTGGGGCTTGCACTTTGCCCTAGATGGTGTTCTCCCGATTCACTGGTCAGCCAGTGCCCCGATGCTTGAGTTCCCAGTTGATCTCCTATTTTACAACTTCGTTTTGCCAGTAGTCATTCAATCGTTCAAACCTTCAGATGGTTTGCATGATTTATATGACTGGTGGTTCCACAAGTGTGCTCATTTCTTGCGTCTGAGCAACTTTTTTTTCCCAGAAAGACACCTGGAAGAAGAAGGCTACCACGTGCGGAAGACCTGGTGGGGTATTCTCTCTAGAAGCGAGGGTGACTGGGAACACCCAGTAGTTGGAGATGATCAGCAGGCTGCAGCTGAGAAGGAGAACCGGGACGTCTACTTCCTCCGCGATGGTCGATACGTGCGCGCCCCTGGCTCTGATCAGGTCCGCATTCCCAAAGGCAACCACGTTTTTCTTGAGGTCACTGAAGACAATGACCGTGTTGATGGAAGGCCCGATCCTGCCGATGGACTACATGGCCGATCCAGCAACATGTTCACCAAAGTCTACATCCCTCCCTCCTTCCGGTCTCGGATTGCTGCCTTCATTTTCCTAATCTGGCTGTTTGCCGCCACCACCGGAGTAGGCATCACTATTATTCCCTTGGTAATTGGTCGGAAGATCATCGGGTCCTACTCCTCTACTTCGGCTCCGGTGAACGACGTCTACGCCTTTTCGAGTGGACTTTGCGTGGTCTGTGCGATTGCCTACTTGGCGTACTACTCAAGCAACGCATTCCAAATCGTACGAGAGAATTCAGGGGCATACCTTCGCTCCCCTCGAGAAGCAGCTCAGACCAGTCTGGGCCTTGTGATGCAAGCTGCTCGGCTTCTCTACATGGCCCAGGCTGCCATCATCCTTCTACCGTCACTCTTTGCGCTGCTCACTGAACTATACGTTCTAATTCCAGCGCACACCCTCTTTGGTGATAGTGAATCGCATGTTGTTCACGTCGTTCAGGACTGGGCGCTCGGGGTGTTGTATGTCCAGATGGCCATTAAGTTGACTGTTTGGCAGCCCCATTCCTGGATGGCAGCTGCGGTCAACAGTGTCTTCCAAGATGGTTGGCTGAAGCCTAATGCGAGCCTTGCCACTCGAGCTCTTGTTCTTCCAATCATTCTCTTCACTGCAGCTGCGGTCACTTTGCCCTTGTCATTCGGGTTTATTGTGCGCTGGACAATTTTCTATTCCCACGTTGGAGTGCAGCCTAATATTTACCGTTATGCCTATCCCACCACACTCTTGATCGTGCTGTCTGTATGGATAGCGCATCTACTACTGAGACGAGTGGCGGTCTGGCGCACTAATATCCGCGATGAAGTCTATCTAATTGGAGAGAGATTGCACAATTTCAGCGAGAAACGAGCACGGGATGTTGGTGTGTCGCGAGTGATGACAGGATGACGAAAATGGATCAGTGTGTGATAAATTTGGCCTTAATCGGATGGTATCTCTAGCGACAGTTCTACTTTTTAGGTCTATTATATGTAAATTTAACTTGAATGAATAGAATCCAAGTATTATATGTACTTGCAAACTTCACTTGGTCCTTTCGTCCCCTTGGAATCGTGCCTGAGGCATGGTATTTATATAAAGTGGTTGGGTACTGGTAATACTGTAATTTAAACATTCATTACCTGCTGCCTGCCGCAGTGACCCCACTTGTTGGCCTGTCTGATCGCTCATTGGTTAGGCAACAGGATTCCCATGTGCACTTGTGTGGTTATCGGTCTTCAGCGCCATCCTCAAGGCACCCATTGAAACTTGCTATGCAATTCTTTATCGAGTTCTTTCCTTCTCTCCGATGGATTCATTGCCTTTCAGCGACTCTCACAATGTGTTCTTGAACCTTCCTATTCCAGTGCCTTGTCTCTAACACTCGATACTACTGCATCTGTCATTCTTATCGATCCCCTCCGCAATCGCCAAGATGTCAGTCCTCCGGCATGGAGGAGGAGGCGGCTTCCTCCAGCGGCGCCTCACGAAACTATATACCGATACGAAAACCTCCTGCGAAAGTGTTACGACAGCTTCAAAGGCTCTCGACGATCCTGAGCTCATCGCCCTCCACGGGAGTTTCCAGAAACAGAGGGATCGCTTGCTGGCATGGGGCCTAGATTGGAGTGACGCAAGCGCCGCGCAGCCGAACGACATCGATGAATCGTTGACTGCTGCAGGCTTCAGCGATGTTGTTGAGAGTGTCATGTCATCTATCCAAGAACTCCTCAACGATGCCGAGCAAATCCAGCATTTGGATGCGCCCATGCTACCTTCCAAGGAACGGAAAGTCGATATACCATCGAAGGATACCCTTGCTAGCAGACCTGTCAAAACACAATGGACAGAGGAAGATATGACGCGCTCAAAAACCATTTTGAATGAACTCACTGGCTGTATTGATACCCTTTATGATCTCTCGCGCTCCCGGCGGACAATGGCCTCCAGCATGTCATCCAGCAGGAACAGCGCGCGCCGCCCACGACCTAACGCCACCTCCCCTTACGACTCATCTCATGGCTCGTTCTCCGAGTCCAAGGAGAAAGTGCAAAGCCCGAAGCAAATGTTCGATCCATTCACCTACTCGCCCACAACTGCACACCGTGACTCCCCGAATCCTTTCCTACCATTGAACCATCTCCTCATTGATCGCTCGGCTCTGCAACTATACGGAGCGGCCCATGATAATAATCCTCCTCCATATGAACCTGTTGCGGCATCTTCCAACTCGCGTGCCATTGGACGCCTAAAGTCATCGGCGTCGCATCTTCTCGCTTCCACAAAGGAATCCCATGTCTCCGTGCTTGTCGAGTTTATGCCTATATTGGCGGAGTCACAAATGAATAATAAGAGTGCTCGATTGGAAAAGCTTCAGAAGTCTCTTGAGCAGTTGCTACAGAACGCCAGGATCTCGCACTTGGGATTGATGCGATTTTTGGGCTACTGCATTGATAACTCGAATTCTCGCTATGCATTCCTCTACCAGATGCCGGTCGACTACTTCCCATTCCTACAAAATCCGAGTGACTTGTTGAAGGAGTTAAAGCCTAAGCCATTGGTCGCTCTTCTTCCTTCAGCAGAGGAGTACCGGGAGAATCGAGTTCCGAACCTTGACACTCGCTTTCGATTGGCCTACGATCTCTTAATGTCCGCTCTCCACTTAAGAAGCCAAAATGCTGTTCATGGAAACATCAACAGCAGCAACGTTATCTTCTTTCCGGGTCGGAGTGATGCAAGTGATGATGAAGGTGGTCTTGCACCTGATCTTGGCCGTCCTTATCTCACTTCTCCGGCACGGTTCTCCGGGGATGGGCCAACCCCTGAGCCATTGTCTTCCGCAATGTATCGTCACCCAGATGACAAGAGATCTGTTGAGGATGACGGCGCGTGGGCCTATGACCTTTACTCGCTAGGCCTCATTCTTTTAGAGATTGGCCTGTGGGCACCAGTTGGACGGCTTTGGAAGATGAAGTACGACCGCTCGTGGTTCAAGCATCGAGTGGAAGAACTCTATGTCAAGAAACTTGGCCCGAAGTGCGGGGGTGCTTATCTTCAAGCCGTCCAGTTGTGCCTCGATGCCCCCAACTTCCATTTATCGACACAACCGATGACTGACCTTGGTCTTCGTGTTCCGCAAATTTACCACTACCCGGTGCTCGACTTGTCAGACCCTGATGGAACTTTCTCTTTTTCAATGAATTTTATGTACACAATCTGCAAGATTCTGTGGTCTTGCTGCCGGATTGATATCTTCTCGGCGCCATCGGCAGAAGAATTAGATGACTGCCTCCCGCTTGCCCTTGTCCCCACCCCTGAGCCAGTCACCATTGAGGACAAAGTCAGGGCATACAAGTCATCGAAGCGGGATATGTCTAATTATGACAAGAAGCTTCCCACAATTCCTACCGAAGCATGGGGTGTAGTGAATGAAGACAAACCCATTGAAAAGCCACAAAAGAAACGGACCGTCAAGAGACTTCCGCACTTGGAGATACCAGACGAACATTTACAAGAGTGGAATTTCCAAATAATGCCTCGAGTGAGTCGTCTTCTTCAGAAAATCTTGAAGGAGTCTTCAGAGTCGTGTGGAGTAAACCTCATCATGACTGGCGAGTCGCCTGAAAGTGCGAAAACGACGATTTGTGTTACTTGCGCTAGCGTGAAGAAAGTCCGAATGGCCCTCAAGAAGCACTTCGCTCTTGGTCGAGATGACTGGGATTTGATTGTACTTCGTGGCGATATCGAACGGTCTAAGGTTCCTCGGAACAGGCGCCGGAGGCCGGCCAAGGCTCGCCCGAATGCATCCTATGACATACCATTTCGCCAGCGAGAGCTCAATCCATGTCACCAGCAACGACCTTTGTGCGGAGCATCCATCGGTGCCTTTCAGAACGAAGAGCACCTACCCCCCGTCTCATATGGTGGTGCCGTCATTGTCGATGGCTTGCCGTATGGCCTAACAGTTCACCATATGCTGGAAGCTCCTAGTGAAGATGAGGGCCAAGGAAGTGACCCTAGAGACTCCAATCAAGACGCCCCTTCTAGGTCGGCGGGAAATTGGCCCCGTGATACATCAAATACCCCACATCCTGGATTCATGTACGACTATCCAGATGATGACTCGCCCAGCGTGAACTTCGAATTCGAAATTTCCGACTTGGAGGACGGAGACGATGCACCGCACGGCCTTGAGTCTGGGTATGATGAATTCTGGCTTTCAGATGAAGATTCATCAGATGATGACTCCCTTAGCCCTGATGACGATGATGGCGACACTGCATCCATTGGCGATACTGCTGGTGTCGAACCAGGCGAAGAACCTCGGCTGCTTGTCACCCAACCAGCTATTGATGATGTACATGAAGACTTTTTTCCATCTCCAGAAGATCGCGATGACGAACACCTAGCCTCACACTCCCTAGGTTATGTTCACGCATCATCTGGAGTACGGCGCTGGACCCGAAAGGGTCTGAAACATGAAATTGACTGGGCACTCATCAAAGTCGATGAAGCCCGCATGGACCCTCGCAACATCATTCTTGATACTACCAGATCCAGTACAGCTCGTCCAGGCCGCCCTATCCCGCCACAGCCCATATTTCTAAACCAGATAGCCCGGATGGAGGAGCTAGGTGGTCTGCAAGTTCATTGCTGCGGCCGCACAAGCGGACTGCAAACAGGGCAGATATCCAAGGCTATGACATTGGTCAAACTTCAAGGACGACATTCTTTCTCAACGAGCTTTTGCGTCAATGGAAACTTCGGAGGTAAGAGGTGCATTTCAGCGGATCCATGTTTTTGTCTATATGATCCTTAATTAGATACCCTTTTTTGTTTTTCATGCATGCCCATCTTTTGTTGCCCTTCTTAGCTGGTAAACATACCGCATCATTCCATCCTAAAACATCAGCTCGTATCGAGTAAACATTTCATGAAGCTAATCTCTCTTGATTCGACAGCCCCTGGCGATTCCGGCGCATGGGTCTTTGACCGTCCCACCGGCCGTGTTTGCGGCCACGTTCTCGCCTGGTCCGCCAAAAGCAACACCACCTACATCTCCCCTATGGAAGTTACTTTCGACGACATCGCACGCACGCTCCGCGCCTCCGTCGTCTCCCTTCCCGGCGACCCAAGTCGATCGATGGGTTACGTCGACCCCAACTCCGCACAGTCGGCTCAATACCGCTATCAGGCACAGCGGCTTCCAGGAGACTTTAGCCGTCTGGCTTTTGGAGCTGGAGGTTCCCCCGGTCCGCCCGTACCACCATATCCCCACAACTATCCTCGCCCTCAACCTCAACATCCGGCTTACGGACGTCCTCTACCTCCGCCTCCGCCCCCTCCTGGCTCCCGAGAAGCCCGTGGGCCCGTGTACAGTGGCCCCGTCCCTCCGATTCCGCCGTCGCTTCTGGCCGGGCCCCGCAATATCGAGAGACAACTTGCCTGATTTTGGAGAATCTAGAATATAGGAATAACGATCTGATGGATTTGATATTGTTGTGGGTATATCGGTTTTGTTTTATGATTGTTTTGATGTTTACGGACGTGGAGGATACCCATAATGGAGCGTTTTTTAGTTTACACTCTATCAAAACTATCTCGTATGAACAATTCAAAAAGCAGTATTCATCAAAGGGGTTACACTCAATTTGAAGTAGATACGATGCAGCTAAGGGGCACATACTCGTCTCATGCCTGGCGCTAATCCGGTCCGTCAGCCTCGTGGTATCAACCTGGTTTGCCCATTATTTTACCAATCAATCTGAATCTTGAACCAGAATTCGAAGCTTACCATTACTATTCGATATCAGGCTAGGAAGGCTCAACATCCAAATAAATATCGGACCAACACGACGTGAGAATGCTGACGTCTTTTAGACTCCTGATTTTGGGGCCTGTTTCTCCATATATTGCCCATGATGCCTTGCAACTTCATAGTCTATGGAACATTGTTTGCTATGCATTAATATTCACAGCTATGTTTTTAAGGATCTAGTGCCGGTCTACTTTAATGGGGTATCATTCTCTCATAGCCAAGGAGTAATTTTAACAAGATAATTTTCATTTCTCCGGCATCTATTGCTCGAATCTTAAATCGAGCAGGCGAAAAATTGACTGAATCGGGATATTAAACTTCCTGCTGTTGTTCTCAAACACTCATCATTGAAGGTGTTACAAATGCCGCCGCATAATGGCACCGAAATACGTAGCACTGCCATATTCAACGGGACGTCCACATAACTTTTATAGAGATCAGTTAGTTGCTTTAGATTCGATCTCGGGATTGGAATACGATAAACCTAGTTACTAAAGTGATGTTGTGCCATTTCATAACGGGCAATAGGCCTTGCACCATTGGAGCAACCAGCAGCGAACCACACTTAACATGAAATGGACTTAGTAGTAATTTAAATATACACATTGTCATAATTCTCGATTGGATTTACCTATTTGAGTAATTAGAAAAGAGAGAATAATAAATGTATTATAAGGAAAGGGAGCTTCTGTATTCTTAGATTTGATATTGGTCATCCTAGGCCAAGGAAGGTTGGAATGGCACTGTAGTAAGTCAGTATAAAGCATATCCCCATAATATCACATACTTCCAATCCACAGAAACCGTGTTTCTTCTTCAATTCCATTAAGGAAAGGGCGAGTATGAAGACTTTGGATATTTAGGGGTAGGATTACAATACGCTCAAAGATCTAGTGGAACTCTACACGCGGAATGGCACCAACTCGGCAGACTCAAAGTATGACCTGCTTATAGGCGATACTACAAAGTTGATCAATGCAACACACATTTAACATTGAGACAAGCAGAACATGAGGATTCTGTCTTGGGGGATGAGATTAATCCCCGCACATCTTAGCCGGACTGTACACTTAAGCCTCTAAAGTAAGCAGCCTTACTCGTTATAGGATCACAAGAATTGTCAGCCGCCTGTGCGGCCTTGTAACGCTTTTTGGTAGTCTTCTTGGACGTCTTTCGTTTAGATATTCCTCTCTTGTTGGTGTTACAGCCAGAGCATAGTCGGCAAAAATGGCTTTAAATATGTAAAGCGAGTTTTTTAATACATGTATATGTCACGACGTCTTACTAGAAGGGTCGCAGGACCCGGTGTATAGAACTATACCACCGCGAGAGACCGGAGGTCTCGCTTACCCGCGCATAACTATACTAGTAGAACTCGGAGCAATGTTAGAAGGCTCAGAGTTCAGTTTGAATACATGCAGTACTAGTATTAATGCTTCGTAGTAGTATTTGTATTGTATAATACTCCTTTCACTCTGATTAATTAAATGAAGACCCATCCATAGGAGGGTCTTTATATTCTAAATTCTCTACATCTTTCGATCGGACCGTCAGGGGTAATAATAGTACCGGCACACCGAACCCGTATAGTAACCGAGTAAGGCCGAGGACTCGACGACAATATCATAGAAGACAACTTCGATATTGACCTCGAAGGACTAGATAACCCTAAGAAGGGATATAGGAGAGAGTAGGGAGGCCTAGTAAGGATTACTAAAGGGTAAAGCAACCCTATAAAGCCTACTAGGCCCGCTATAGAAGCTTTATCTACCGGCGTAGTCTAAAGGATAGTACCTTTAACGTAAGAAGAAGACGAACTTAAGGCTATAAGAGCCTAAGTATACCGCCTTACTAAGCTTATAGAGTTAATAGAGAGATAATCCTAAATAAAGGAGCGTATCGCGAAGATCACTATAATAATAGTAATACTAGCCTACTCTATACTAAGAAGGACCCTACTAAGGGGCCTCTCCGCGAGCGATACTAAGGATAATAATAGAATAATAGTTAATATACTATTAGGATACTAGGTTATAGATACGAAGTATCCTACCTACCTATCTAGTATTAGTAAGTACTCTAAGAAGTTATTCTAAGAGTATAAGATCTAATAAGCCTAGCTTAATAACTACTTCCGATAATACCCTTACTACTTCGTAAATAATATTATAAAGATTAGCTAAGGCTTTAAAGTACTATAAGGAGATATAATAATAGTATAGGAATCCTATATAATATAGGAAGGAGTACCTAAAATATACTTAGAGTTTACCCGCTTTATATAAAATATAGTAGATAACCCTTAAGTTATCTACTAAGAAGCTAAAGAGTAATAGTATAGATATATATAGAGGCTAAAAGAATTAGTTATAACGTACTCTCTCTACCTAGACTAAATAGCTAAGAATATATATATTCCCTCTACTAAGGAAGCCCGTAAAGACTACTTAATTATAAGAGTATACCTAGAACTAAAAGTTAAAGAGCGATACTAAGTAGAAGTAGATCTAGACTATACCTATAGTAACCTATTAGCGCGGTATTAGTCCCTTAAATCTAATATCTAATCTATAAAGAAGGCTTAACTAGGTTTAAAATAAGAGTACTCTAAGCTAAAGAGGATAGAGAAGCCTACTTACCG
>KZ108113.1:10726-207264 GCA_002116305.1 Penicillium italicum | reverse complement strand
AGAGAAATCTTTCTATATAACTAATTAGGTATTACTTTAAAATACCTATATAGACTTAGGGCGCCTATTTAAGAAGCTAGAAAACCGTTACGAAGGACCCTTCTAAATTATAAGAAAGATCGGCTAGTAAGTATACTAACTATTACTAACGCTACTATACTAATATATTTATACCATATAATATATTTCGATACTAGAACCCTATAAGGGAAACCTAATTTAAAGTAAGCGTTTAGATCCCCTCGAAATCGAAAGGAAGCTTAAGTTTAAGATAGATAAGATCCTAAAGGTAAGAAAGAGAGGTAGAGGCCTATAATACCTAGTCCGCTAATAGGGCTATAGAGATAGTGAAAATACCTAGGAACTAAAGAGTATACTTAAAGAAACGATAGTATTAGATATATTTAAAAAAGAGAACTTAATAGATATATAACTACCTATAAAGAAGGCTTAGAAGAACCCTTAGTAGATAGCCTAGTACTATTTAAGAAAGGGGTAAAACGCCCTATTAACTCTATAAAAACCCTAAACCTATCCTTCGTTAATTAAGGAAGACGAATATATAGGAGCGTAGGTATACTTATAGAGAACCTTACTATTATTAGCCTATAACGTACCTATTAAGTTAGGAAGATTACGTTATATAAATATACTTTATAACGCCTTAAATAGTGAAATAGACGCTATCCCTAGGTTTAGTAAGGAGCTCGAATCCTTAAATAGACTAATAAAGGATAGATAGCCTTAGAAAAGGTAATAGGAATATAGAGACGAAACTTATCTTAAATAACCTCCTAAAGGGTTATAAAGACTACGAAGTTAATAAAGACCTATATATAGAGACTACGTAATATAGGAGGAAGAAAGAAACTACCTAGCGTAAAAATACTAAAGAGAAATTGGAACCCGACTAAAATAACCCCCTAAAGACCGAGTATATACTATAATAACCTAGTTAGAACCCCTTAAACCTATAATATTAGCGCTATTATTAGTAGTAGCGGTAGAGGAGGAGGTAGTAGTAGTAGTAGCGGTAGTAGTAGAGGAGGGGCGTAAGATATAGTTATAGGAATAAGACTAGTATTAATATATTATCTAAGAACGTTCTAAGTACTCCTAAAAGCCCTTAAAGTAGTCGTATAAGCGGTAAGGGTTATAGCGAGAATAATAGTATTAGCTTTATTATCTAACCGAGGATCGACCTATAAATAGTTAGAAACCGAAGGAAGGCCTTAAAGAAAGCCTTAAAACCTTACTATTATATAAGTCTAATACTACTAATAATAATACTAGTACTTAAGACTAGCCGTAGAGCTTTAATAAACGCTATTAGGGATATTACTAACGGAATTGATATACCGTATATACCATACCTTAGTAGGGGTAATAGGTATAGCTACTATAACCTAGTTAGTAGTACCTCTATTAAAAGATATAACGAGAAAGGGATTATAAGGGTATACCCCTAAGAGAAGAGGGGTACGCTACCTTTAAAAACCTTCGGAAAGACCTCGAAAACCTTCGTACGAGATAAAGAAGACCTAGTTAAAGCGTTAAAGGACTCGAAAAAGCTACCACATAAAGCGAGAAGTAAGATACCGGTAAGAGACTAAGGAGTATACCGAGGGCGATATATATTGAAGAAGGGAGGTAATGTCACGACGTCTTACTAGAAGGGTCGTAGGACCCGGTATATAGAACTATACCACCGAGAGACCGGAGGTAGAGAGTCATATGACCTCGCTTACCCGCGCACAACTATACTAGTAGAACTCGGAGCAATGTTAGAAGGCTCAGAGTTCAGTTTGAATACATGCAGTACTAGTGTCAATGCTTCGCAGTAGTATTTGTATTGTATAATACTCCTTTCACTCTGATCAATTAAATGAAGACCCATCCATAGGAGGGTCTTCACAGTATAGACCATTGTTTTCATCAATATCTCTGTTTCTGAGTTAGTTCTTACAGCCCTTGTGTAATCCGACCTCCCTTTGAACAGCCCATATAGCCCTGAATCTTGTATCCGGTCAGTTGACAGTTTATAGATCAGTCTGAACAAGCCCTAAAACTACCTATATAGCAATGAATAGCAAGGTAGTAACCTTAAAATATGATATAAGTTAGGCATAAAGTCCGCTGTAACACATTTTTAAAAATCTTTTGCTGAAGAACACTATCGAACGGGATATGCAGTCTGAAAATATTCCGTACAAGAGAACCACCATTTGATCTACCTTTCACAGAATTTCCGACTAATCAAAAGGTCGCTAACAACATTATAGCACAAAACAATAACGTGAACCAGTTCAACAAACCCAAGAAGGTAAGCTCAACTCTATGGCCAAACAGTACCTTAGCTGTGGTCTTATCGCCGTCAGTGCACACAAACGCATGCACACAAAGAGTGATGCTAATCAAGTAATATAAAATATGGTGTATCTAGTGTACTGTAACTTCAGAGAATATGGCGCGACTTCACCTAACTCTGAGTGAATTCTTTATGCACATCCAGTTATCTACCACTTCGATGCAAAAATTATTAAATTCCTATTCATGCGGCTGATGACCCCAGTTGGAACTCAGGATAAAGTTTTCCAAGATGCCAATTCGGCCGAGGAAAGAAGTGCACGAGACAGTAGTAGGGTGAAAGCCCATCGGTATGTACCTAGTGCAATCCTTCAAGCGTAATGCCTTTAAGAATACGGCTGAGAAAGCGGAGGGATAGGCACATGTCTACGTACATGATGGAATGTGGCCTACCCAGGTGTATAGCGCTTAGGCGTCAATGATGTCTAAATGGCTAGTTTCGGCCTGAATGTAGACCGCTTCCAGGTATCGATTTACAGTGTATTGTAACAGCTTTGGACCGGAATAACAAGGCCCGATGGGTGTGTTCAAATGAAGCTTTTTACACCATACAATTTGATTTATCACCACATTTCAGGGAGGTTTCCATTGAGACAAGCGTGAAGCGGTGACACAGGTGGTGGTGAGGGATAAGAATGGAGGAGAGAGAGAGAGAAGAGATGAGAGTTTTATCAAATAGAAATGAATTCACCGTCAGGTCTGTATGATATATTATTTTGTGAGAATAGTTTCATTTCATTCTTGTTTTTCTGCCAGGCCGAAATCAGGCCGAAACTAGGCATTCAGGCATCAATGACGCCATACTGGGTAGGCCAATATCTCTCAGCTGGTGAGCACGTGATCACTTTAAACCTAACTCCTTCATCCCATCAGAGAAACTTCCAAGGCCCAACTTCTAGTTGTAATTAAAAATACTCACAATGATTAAAATCTTATTAGTCATATAATTACGTGTTGATTGACAAAAGGAGAGGATAGTACAGTCAACAAGGACTTGATTTCTGAACTCAGCTTCCTAGCCTTCGAAGCTCCATGAACTGAGGATAATACATGATGGCTGAAAGGTAAAGACAAATGGAGAACCAGCAAAGACAATGGTCACTTATGCAACATTCACATCCTCATGGCACGGGCAGCCCGTATTTCAAGGTTGACATTTGTAATGTTATGTTCAAGCAGCCGAACGAACGATTTGCTGCTCTCCAACACCTGATCATAGGAATAGGAGTCCTCGCCGAAGAGTCGGGCGCCCAGATCCCTCGTAAATCTCTTATTCCTTCGGTCCCAAACCATTGCTTCTCCTTCAAGTGTGTCACAAAGCTCCCATCGGGGCTGTATTTTGGTGCGGCCACCATGAAAGTCTGGATGCTCGTCCACGATGATGTACATCCCAACGTCACCGCGGAAATGGGTAAGTGTGTAAGATACCAATTCCGATTGCTGTTCCTTCATCAAAGAATGTATAGACAAAGCGAAGTGACGGATTTTGATGAGAAGAGGAATATTCGTTGTAGGAAGAGCCAGTATGTGCGTCCCCCGACACTCGTGGATGAAGAGATCAAATACATCATCACCAATCCACATCACGTCGCGCATTGGGTCAAAAGGGCGGAGGAAAATGGAGCACTGCCTATCCTCACAGAAAACTTCTTTAATTCCCTGGTTGCGAGCCCACTTGATAGCAAAATCACGAGCCTCATAGTTCACGTCGGCGAGGGGTATCTTGACACGGATTTGATCAAGCAATTGGTGGTTGAACTCCCACTTCACAGTTTGACTTAGAGAGCTACTTGCATTCTCAATTAGTCGCGAAGTAGGGACCCAACAACCATTTCGGTAGGGGGTCAATGCTGGAGCGTCCCTCTCGGGCAAGGCTTCATGCCATATCAGGAGACGCAGTTCGGGGGGAAGGCGGGGAAACGGATGAAAGATTTGGGAGCCAGCCGCCGAAACGGCGCAATCGGAGGTATCCATGATGGGATTTGAGATGTCAGGTTAAATACCAGAGGATGGAGATTCTTCTGATGGAGAGTAGGTTAGTGGTGAAATCGATTCCGTGGATGGTGGTCACACCTCGCTTTGGTGCCAGTGCCCAAGGCACATGTGTTTTGAAACCACCTTGGAGAACGCCTTGAAACTTACCTGCCTTTGAGCTCTTAGGACTTTTTCTTGTCAATAGAATAGGACGTTTAATAACTGTAGAAAGCTTGCCACCAAGAGCTGGGGAAGAGGAAACTAAGAAACTTGACAAGATCTCTTTTCTTCGTCAAACGAACTGCGCCTGGAAGAGGTCTTATCCCTGATCTCACTATTATGTCGTCAATTTTGAGGTGGCATTATGAGGTCGCCATGTTATTTCATTTTTAAATGCGCATCTCAAAACTTTACCTACTCAGCACTGGAGATCAAATCCTGATATCTCTGTGTTGATTCGAACCCATTTTAGCTGGAAATTGATGCTGTGCAAAAGAAACACTACGAAGGCCAGACTATAGCAAGTATGCACTGATTCTCTCACAAAATTTGTCTTTTTCATATGAGATTACTAGAGTACAAGGTAATCAGAAACTGTCAATGTGTAATGGCGAGCTCGACTGCCCGATTGCAGCACTAGAATTTTGCTTCGAACCGACAGCCGCCCATTCAAGAGGCCAAGGTCTTCATATCTTCTATTGTATCGAATTCGAAACTTTAAATTTACAAAGACCATTGTGAACCCAGAACTCGAGTGTTAACCATTTTCAGAGGAACAGTCCAAAGAATGTCACGCGTCCTTGGCTCAGTCTTCAGAGCAATAGAAGTACTGAAACAAGTATACAGAGAGATAACAGCAGGAAGAGCATGCGATACAAATGTGGACCTGTTGCTATGTGCTATTCAGTACACTCCATGGAGAACAAAGATGAGCAATAAAGAACTGTAGACTTTCAATGAGTTGAAACGTAGCTCAAAATGAATCACTCTCGCAAATCCTTCATTCTTTTGTATAGATTCTACGAACTTCATAATCTGTTTACCATGTTTGAATTGTAGCGGGAAAACATTCTCCCAATGTTGAATAAGCCGTTGATCTTTTCATCAAAATAGGAAATGGCCTATCGATCGCTCGTCTCCTCTATTGATCGCTCGTGACTTGAAAAGGGACCAGCCATTTTCATCTGATACCCTTCTCCGGCTAAACGAAACGCGTCTTCGGCACAGCGCGTCCGATTCTTCATTCTATTTACTTCACATCTGTCTCATCTTTCTATCGTTGCAATTTCCTTGCTCTCTCTCGTGTTCAATATCATCCAAGGACTCTGACTTCTATTATCTTGTCTTCCACACGCCAGATTTATCGTGCCTCGGACCAGTTCTTTCTCCCTCCGTGATTTATCGCCATGCATCATTTGCAGTGTTTCCACGAAGATCCTGAGCCAGGCACTCGGCCCCTCAAAGAATGGCCATGCAGCCCGGATAAAGTCAAGGCGCTTCTTACGACGTGGTACAACAGTGGCAAGCCTTTCTTCACGAAGCAAGACCTCGAAAATGTATCGAACCAACTCAATCGCCGGTACAATACTCGGAGAAGTAATTCACAAAAGCGGTTGATATCTGTCAAAGGCCTGACTGGCTCCATGATTTACTACGAAGTGGTGACTGGCCAACTCCACACGGAAGCTGCCAGCAATGAAGACTGGGAGATGTAAGTCGTTAACGGTGTCCCTTCAGGGCTACAGTGGCACGTGACCCCAGCTAACACATACATGCCACAACAGCAAGGAACCCAGAATTTCGTACTCTTCTTATGAACAACTCATCTCGTCAGTGGAGTCTGGATATAGTAAACTGGAGGAAGCGTTCTTTCCGGTGCAGATTGAGCATTTTATGCTCGTCCGCGCAAGTGACACCAAGCTGCCCATCTCCATGCCATACATTGAGAACCCCGAGCCTGTGGATGAGTTTCTCAAGAATGCCCTGAAGGTCTGGAAGGAATCTCCTGAATGGCAGATGCTGAAATCGCTTCTCAAACATGTCGCCGTCAACGAAATTACCAAGATTATTGGTATTGCATCTGGATCAATGGAATTCTGTGCCGATGATGAAGATTGCTCCCGTCGCAGTGCCGTGCAACATTCCCTTATGCTCGCGCTCAAGGAGTCGGTTGAAGAGTTGAAAAATACAGATATTCAATGCTACGCCCAGGAACCTCGCTACACCGCCGTTGACACCTGGGTTCTTGCGGAGCATGGCTGTGAAGTTATGGAAGATCCCAAGGCTTTGCTTGAAATTGACAACGACTGCATTCTCTTTTCTTGCTGCCCGGCTCTTCCACTTAAGGAAATCACTGCTGACTTTGCCCGCCCTGCCATGTTGATTTGGGATCGAGTTGTCGACGAAGGAAACCTTGGATTGTGAGTTCTGATTCTGATGCTGTACTCGTTCATCTTACTTACTAACAAGTTCTCCTAGGCATAATCCAAACTCCCCTCGCGTGGTAAACATGATCAAAGAAGGATATGACAGCTTCTTCTTTTGGGATATGCACGATACTGTGTCTGCTCCCTTCAAGTCTGAACTTGTTGTTTACATCCGCCGTAGTTCGGTGATGTGTTAGATTGGGGTGTTTCGGGGGCGATGGAAAATGTTAGAAGAATTTTTTTAAAAAAAATTATGATCTTGGGTGGAGATGGTTCTGTTTCTATGGGTTGTCAGGGGCATTTGCAAGGCCCAGAAGAGTCTTTGATTGAGTGGGAAGCGAATTATTTGAATGAAGAAAGCATCCATGACTTTCGCGTCTGAATAAGGCCGAGGTCGTGTGATTGTAACTTCATTTTGTATTCATAGCTTTGTTTCTTTGTAGATTTACCAACCAATATCCTTTCTGTGTTACAATATCTTCTCATGGTCTCCTTCGACCGCCCTTGGTCCTATAAATGAAGCGAAAGGTATTTATTGCTGCCAAATCCAGTGCGGTCATGAACTAGGAAAGTGGTATATAGAAGCTCTAGTTTAGCTTTCAGGAAAGCCAGATACTTTCTGTATCTCTGATGCTAAAAAGTGCACACAGTTCACAGTTCTTTTAAAGTAGACAGGTCATTTAAAACAGGTGTAGACTGAACAATGATGAATAGTACAGTGAGAACTGTACAACATGTGAAAGTTGAATCAATCTTTTTGGAATCAAATTCAAGCCAGAAAAGAAATTGCGAACTGTCTCATTTCTTCAAATCTGTAATAGAAGGTCATATTTATAAACTTCTCTTCCACCCCTGAAGAATCAAAAACTCTGCATTCATTTGCAATGAGATTTGAAAAAGAGTCTGAAAAAAACATGATATGGCTTGATTTTACCAAATTAAAATGACTGAAAGCATTCTATGTTGAAATGTTTTCCTGCAATGAAAAATGATGCAGGTTACATGTGCAGAAACGGGTGTTGAAGGTGTCAAACTGCATCAAAGCCGCTACTCTCAATTCCATACGAGTTCAAAATTCTTGAAATTAGAATTAAATAGTGTATACAATCTACCAACTTAGGTTTCGCATTCAAGAACCCTGGTTCTATCTTAGTTACTAGGAACTACCTAGGGTTTTCAACGAACAAGAACTGTGAACATTGGTTCCTGGGGACTTGAGGTCTTTAAGGGAACCAAACCTCAGTGGAGATCAATTCTTTGAGCCTTTGTCCCCCTGCATTACTCAAGTTAGCTGTGAATGTACCTAGGACTTACATTCCAACGTTGGAATACACATCGCAGCCACACCTTGTTCTATGATGGACCCACTTATATGACCCACTTGGCACAACCTTATCCCAAAAAAGATTTCGCAAGATATTTAGCACATCAGTCTTAATTTACTTCTATGTTAGTTGCATTGTGTTGAACCAAAAATGAGTAGACTTGGCGGAGACAAATTCATAGTTCTACTTTGCATTTGTATCACTACCCATATTTGGTGATGATCACTAGGACTTCTAGATATTTTCGACTATGCTCTACCCTTTTATTTTCTTTTGATTCTCACTGCCTGTTGGCCTTCTAATCGAGATACAATTCCCAAGAAGGTTGTTATGATGGTTTTATTGACATTGAAGCGGCCTTTGAGTCATCTATTGCCTGTTTCATGGGATCATATTGTGCTGTCACCTATCAGTTCCATAGTTCCAGGGTTTACGGTACTGCAATGTATGCGCTCTGGAGGAACAGCAGTCATTCAAATAATAGGCTGCAGCAGATCAGTTGGAGAGTTCATGATTGGGGGTATTGGAAGTGACAAGGCACTGAAACATAAAGCCTCGACACCAGTGAGGTTCTTGCGTCAGGGCTAGTCAACGGCAAACCTAGGCCCCATCGGGCGCATGTGGCTGCTCGTACTAGATCAATTCTTCCTCTTCCTCCTCAACCTCCTCCATACTCTCCCATTCATCTTCACTTTCGCTCTGGTAAAGGTTTGCCTCTTCGCCAAGCATGGTAAGCAGCTGCAACAACCCATCCTGTGCATGCAAGGCGATTTGGGATTGCAAATTCGGGGCGGGCCCACCAATGCTATCCGCCGTTGAGGACTGATTTGGGTCACCGGGGACAGAGGATGATTTGTCAGAAAGGTTAGGAGAAAGGCTGAGGATGCGGATGACTTTAGTAGAAAAGATTCGAGGAATACCTCTGTCTTGCGGTGGAGGTATGCCATCTGGAACATTGGAGTCACGCCAGCCAAGGGTCTGCAATTTCAGATGTCAGCTGATCTGCTTTTACTTTCTTCTATGTTCAAAGGTCAATATGAAACTTACGGTGTAGGTAGTCATAATCGCATCATCAGTCAACACCATATAACTGACGGGCACAGTAAACTGCGGCGTGGAGCTGGTGAGCAGCGAATACGAAGCACGGGCAGGATTCTCCAGATTTTGAACCCTGTTGTTGTCATCAAGGGCAACAACGTAAATCCGGTCTTGAATTTCGAACATCACACGGTGGTTACGGATTGATAACCAGCCACCCATGTCAAAGTTGGAGCCATCTGATTCGCATTCTAATAAGGAGCTGTTTGCCACGAGACTAGCTTCGTCACAAAGCGCCTTGCGGAAGTCAGGGCATATAAAAACACGACCAGCGCGAGAGAAGCCCACGAAGAGATCGCCGTGCAACATTCCTGCTCCCCATTCATCCTCCCCATGCCAGACGTGACCTGGTTCAACTGGTGGTGACAGTGGGCCTTTGGCGACCTTAATTGGTACCAAACAATCCTTTCGGAATGCCCCGGGTGGGAGGGGTTGAGGTGTTGGACCAAGTCGCGCAGCGCCTGAAGCAGAGGCGGTTTTGGGAGAAAGAATGTGGAATTTTTCGGTCGACTTTGACGGCTTTAAAGTGCCCATAAAAGCACCAGACTCTTTGTTATAGGCAAAATAGCCTTTAGCTCCCATCGAATAGATCACAATGTCTTCGCTTTGGTCCAGATGGCCAATGCCGCCTCCCTCGATCTTCAAGTGTGTAGTCAGCTTGGGAGGTCGCTGTGTCATATCGTACACAAAGCCCTGACCCTCGTTTGAAACAACACAAAGAGTCCAGTAAGACAATTGGAACCCTCTCGTTTGGCAATCATGGTCCAAGGTAGCGATGCGCCGGAACTCCCCACGCTTTGCACCTTCATGATCCGTCTGCCAGACCTCGAGTGAATCACCTTCGCTATCAAACACAACCATTCCATCCTGGTATTCCAAGTGTGCGTGTGGGCGAACTCCATCTCCGTCGGTGTCCAGCACTGAAGGAAGTTGCCAGATGATACGGCCCGTGTCCATATCAGTGACGTTCAACCCGCCAGCATGGGAAGTGGAAACGAAAAAGCGGCGCTTGAAGTCGGCGCGAAATCGCCAAACGGGATCATTGCCGATTTGTAGCACCGATTCCTGGCTCACTGGATGCGGCTCGGCCCAATTGCGGGCCAGCAGTGTTTGGCGCTTGCACAGGTCTTTCCATGATTCCGTGCCCTCGAATACTTTGGAAAAACTGTGGGCTTCGGAGAGGAAGGAAAAATCGCGGCTACCTCCAAGTGGCTGGGCGGTTTTGGATTCGGATGCGTAGATAGCTTCTTGGTGAGTGACGTCGATAAATTGGTGCCAAGCCTTGGAGGCTGCGGCTAGGGACGCAAGGGCGGAGACCGGAGTGAAGTGTAATATTTGCAGGACAATCTCTGGTGGTAGGACAGTGAGAGGGTCCACCACGGGTGAGATGGCCGTCATATTTTTTAAAAAAGGAATGAAGAGTTGTTGCAGAAATCAAATCAAAGAGGTGGGGGCTCGCAACATTTTGTCGTTCTCCACCCTATTTGTGATGACGTAGCCGTTTCTACAACCGTGGACAGGCATAGCAAATAGCCTCCGGGAAATTCGGAAGGCTTCCCCTGAATTTAAGCTTAAACGGCTCTCAATCGCCCCCAGGTCCTCCAAGTATTGGACCCTTCCCAACCGAACCTCCGCTCCAATACCTGCCTCATTTGAAGGTGCCTCATTCGTTCTTCTATATGGCGAATGAACTCTTGTCGGTCTCGATAGCGTTTTCTGAATTCCTTCACGAGAACCGGAAAAATCTCCCACCCAACAAAAAGCAAGAGACCAGCAAATAAAGCAAACAACTGATCTTCTTCATTAATTGACTGAGGGGCACATGGCATGAAGAAGCATGAGTGTGATGCCTTGACACTGCGAGTCACATAAGCCACGAAAGCATACCAACCACTCGCACATCCCGCCACAGTAATCCAAAACAATGGAGCTGCAAGCATGAGGAAATAAAGATAAAATGGAGCTAGTGGTAATAGCCCAATCCACCATCTTGAATCTTCTGTAACGTCAATCATGATGATCGAGATTACTACCACAAATAACAACACACAGGCCAAAAGGCGCACCACCTTTACCACTGTTCTCGATGCTGTCGCTTTGTTGAACGCTTGCTTCATCAGTCTAGTCAATGCTTGCTTCGGCAGTCTAGTGAACACCCTAGGTAACAAGGATATGTCCAGTTGGTCGAGCAGCCACACAGAAAATGGCATGATGTAATAAGGAGTGCCAGCAGCAACAACCAAGCTGAGGTCATAAGCACCTCTGTTGATTCCGTGCCAGTATAGCGCGGGGATGTTCATTGTTCTGATAGGAGCAGCTGAGTGCATGAGCGCGATGGAGGGCAAAATCATTCCGAGCAAGAGTGTCCATAACCGATATCGTCGTGTCTCTGAGGTATTGAACAACATCATTGTAAGAATATACTGCATCGAGCCATGGAATATTCCCCAAAAAGTGACATTGAACGCCGCCCCAATAGAGCCTTTCAAGCTGTTCAGATCTGCAGCGTATGTCAAGGAGTCGCGTGAAATGTTTCGGGCCATGCGGACTCCACGAAAAAGACCAACTGCGGCCCAGTTTGTACCAAGCAGAAACATCCATGTGTTTGGGTCAAATCTTTCTTCCGAGGCTCGAATGAGCCGCCACCATGATGCCACAATTGAGAGGAACCATGCGGCCCAACTGCCTGGCCCATAAAACCCGCTCACATTTCCGATGCCAAGAACATCAGGTGGCTCGGATGTTACATCTAAATAAACCGGGGGTCCGCTGTCATAATGTTCTGTGTCAGGTGGGGGAGCCGCATCGGATGAAGGGCTTGTTTTGTCGGTCGATGTTGTTAATACTGTGTTGTCGGAAGCTTGGAGGCTAGTGTTGTAGCTTTTTCCAACATGAATGACTGCTGTTGGGTTCGAATCCGATTCTTTTTTTTTGGAGTGCAAACCCACGTGTTGTCGATATGAGGGGAAAAAACAACAGCACAACCCTCCAAATCATCGCACGTGTTGCAAGCAAAAGACTAAAGACCTGAGGCCTATCCTTGAGAAAGCCCACCTCAATCTTTTGTCTCTTAAACTTCCAAACTGACGTTAAGTCGGATCGAGGCTGTTAAGTGGGAAATGGATTTCTCCCCTCGACCTGGACGTCTCGTATAATCGGGCTGTGAGCAGGCGTGTCAGCAGCCTTCAGCCACCGACTAGCACCGTGGCGTCCACGACATTTCAATATAGTGATTTATCTCTTCTAATCTCCCTTCAAAAGATACTACTTTTTGTCGTATGATAATATCCATAGGAGGTTGACGAAAGGTGGATTTTGCTGAACCCCGCAAGTACAAGCAAGTACAAGCGACAACCCTTAACCCAGCATACAACCACCAAACATCCCGTTGCTTGGCACACCAACGAGGCTGAGCGCAAAGCAGCCCAATTACCAGATTTGGTTTGATTTTCTCCCCAAACCCCTCATCCGTCATGGGTAACGACACCCTTCAACAGTTCGCCGCCCTCGATCTCGATTACTTGATTATAGGCGGAGGTACAGCAGGCCTAGCTGTTGCTGCCCGCCTCACCGATGACCCTGAATTCAAAGTGGGAGTCATCGAAGCCGGCCCATCGGTCTTAAACCTAGATGATAATGGCGCGATCAATGTTCCCGGCCGGTATGGCGAAACCATCGGCTCGAAATACGATTGGAAATTCAAAACTATTCCACAGCCGGGCCTGGGAGGAAGATCACTGCCATGGCCACGAGGTCGTATATTAGGCGGCACAAGTGCGCTCAATCTAATGGCCTGGAATCGGGGTCATCGCAAAGACTATGATGCTTGGGCCGAACTGGGGAATGAGGGGTGGGGATGGGAAGATCTATTGTATGAGCGACCAGCTTTCTAAGATTCGGGTTCTATCTTGAATCCCATCTGCTGATGTGTGAGATGCTGAATTCATTTCAGGCCTTTTTTCCGCCGCAGCGAGAATTTCCATCCACCGAGCGCCGCTCATCAGAAACATTATCAGTAGGAGCATATGAGTATGAGATATAAAACAGTGCTCCTTGTGATCTTGGCTGATAGTTATGAGTGACTGCCACCATCTTCGAAATACCCTCCACCATTCCAACCCGTGATGACATTCTCAAAGACCCAATTCAGCGCGAAGCTGCAGACCGCGCCTATTACGCTTCTCAGACCGGACCTTGGACTGTAATGCCCTGTTCAGTGGCGTACTGCCCACTCTCAAAGATTCTATCGACTGAGGAATGTGACGAACTACATAGCCAGGCTAAGGAAGTCGCACAAAATACAGGACGTACACGTGATGCTCTTCTCGCCAGTCAATTCGAGTCTGGTGAAGCGCGCGGTCAAGTCGAATATCTCTTCGACCTCGGTAACTGGAGCCCATATTATGTTTCTGAGCCAGGAAAGAAATACGCCACAATGCTGCAAATGCTGCAGTACCCTTTCTCGCGCGGGTCTATCCATATACCCCCTATGAGCGAAACCAACTATGAAAAGGCCACAATTGATGACAAGCCCGTGATTGATCCGAGGTATTTCCTGGGGCCTGGGGAGATCGATAAGAAGGTCATGGCCAAAGCACTCAGATGGGGAGATCGAATCTGTCAAACCGAGCCTCTGGCCAAATTGATTCACACTCGAGTTTTTCCTCCTCCTGCCAATGGGGCTGACTCTGAGGAGAAATTATACGAAGACTTTGTCTCGAACTATACTGTCACTGACTGGCATCGTATGTCCTCGCTCCAAGACTCATTCAGCAAATCACTAAATACACATATAGCAGTTGGAACCTGCGCTATGGGTAAAGCAGATGGCGCCAATGCTGGAGTTGTGAATGATATGCTTCAGGTGCATGGGGTGCATGCTCTGCGGGTTGTAGATGCTAGCATCATGCCGTTGCAGGTCGGGGCACACATCCAAGCCACCGTATATGCGATCGCGGAAAAGGCGGCGGTGATGATCATGGAGGACTATTTTGCCCGAAATTATCCTCTTTAATTCTCATGAAGCTTGCATCCAATGACAATATTCCATCTGGATGGCCTTGCGAATATCTTTCCCAGTAATCGTATACTTCCAAGGGCGACTATCACAACGGGCTATCTACCTATTCAGATTTATCATTGTTGTACACATCTCGACTTTCGGAAATATCCCTCAGAGCAAGTGAAAAGCGGAGTAGTCCGATAGGACTACTCCGCACTCTACCATGTCTGTGAAACTCAGCCTGCGCGCACAACTAATCTTGGCCATGTCCTCTAGACGAGGATGGCCTGTGGAATTTCTTCAAAACAAACACAAAGACTGAGATAACTAGGATGAAGTCTTAAATAACAAGACCGGGGACTGAAAGCAGAAATCCGCGGCTACAGCCGACGGTCTCCCCTCTTAGGAGGGGCAATCGGCCCATGAAGTCCGGACAACGACATGGAATTCGGATATTTTTCCAGGGATTGACTGGATTTACTGGATATCGTGTCATTCAATAACCCACCAAGCCCAACCTCCACATCCTGGAGTAACCGTCGTCATATTATTTGTTACTTGACTCGTCTCCCCGGAAACTGAATCCCGCGGGGCTTGAATTTATACCAACTCGTCTCGCTCCAACACAAACCACACATACACATCCTCTATCCAACATGATTTCCGGAATCGCCCACATCAACCTCTCAATCCCCCGGGGTACACTGGACCAAGCGGAGGAGTTCTACGGGACCACCCTCGGACTCACCTCAGCGCCGGTACCGGAGCTCCAGAAAGGCACACTCCTATGGTATTGAAGCGAGCTATTTCTCAAAAAAAAAACAATAACAACAGATATCTAATCACATCAACAGGTTCAATATCGGATCTAGTGGACAGCAAGTGCATATTAGCTTCGGCCCGACCGATCCCCTCTCTAGCCGGCACCCATGCTTCAAGCTGTCTTCCCGCGAGGAGCTAGAGGAACTTAAAACAAACATCCATGATCACTACGTACGTGGTGGCTCCGCAGCTCCTATGGCTGCTGATAAGCCCGGCGAGGTAAACTCTGGTGAGTTCAACGTTGTCCTTGATACATCCCCCACCGGTAATGACTGTTGGCTGATTCTTGCTACAGGGACTCAAGGGAAAGAATACCCCACGCGGTTCTTTGCTCGGGATTTTGCTGGAAATCGACTTGAGTTTACTACGTGAATAGTTCCATTCATTTGAATTGAGTTTGCGTTCTACGAAAGCGCGGGTGTGAGATTATCAGCCGAGTCGCTGTTTTGACGGTGGCTAACTAGGATATCAATGAGAAACGGTCGAATATCAATATTTTTGATATTATATGGAGTGATCTACCCAAAGAAGATCCTACGTGGGCATTGCTTTTGAGCCCAGGCTTGCGAGGGCTTCATGTCCTAAAAGCCGATATGAGATGTTGGAAATATTTGAATTTGTTCATCACTCTAGATTCTAGGGTTTACCATTTCCTTATATCAATCGAGCAGTTGGCCACCGTAATCGATAATCAAGATTCTCGCGAACCATCTTTAAAGGCTAATCTATCTCACTCTTTAAAGTAAGAGAAGAAGAAAAGACGCCAAGCACTAACCCACTTGGGTTTATCGTCCAGTCTAAGCCTCCGCTCTCAGCCTCAACGCATTGAATCAGCCACACTCGATAGACTAAGCCACATTAATGGCGTAAACGGGACGAATTGGAGTTGATGTCCAAGCCTGTTGCCTAGCCCCACCTGATACTCATGTCATCTGGTCATAAGCAAGACTTAAGTAACCTTGAAGTAGATACTCACCTTCAATCCCAGCAATAACAACACCAGAATAAACCCTAAAATGGGCAATTCAACACCCGCAGAACCAGCTCCTGCCTACGAGGACCTATTCCACGAGCGAGGTTCAAGTTCACGCAATGGCGTAAGTAAAGTACTCCGGAAGGGGATGGGTGGTCCCACCATCAGGATACTAATCAAATGAACATGAATTATACAGTATGCTATGGTCGGCCAAATAGACGAGACCACCGATACACAGCGCGACGTGGAACAGGGTCACCACCTTCATGCCGTGCCCGCCCCTATCGCAGTAACAGAGGCCGACGAGCCGCAGCAACACACTCACTGTGCTGAATGTGATCGACAGCAGGAGCGCAGAGAGAGGAGGATTAGTTCTCAGAAAGCGTGTAGCATGGTTGCGTACACGTTTATCCTGATTTCTTTGTTCATGATGATATTGGGAGTTGTTGGGGTTGGGGCTTGGAAGGATGTTCGTTTGAAGAAGTTACATGGTTAGATCCGGTGTTTGTCGTGTGTAACTATTCTATGGGAAAGGGGGGCATGTTATTATACCAAATTGTAAGGTCCTACGTGGCAGAAAGGTGGATGGAAGAAATGTTATAGTAGAGGAGGTTTGATTGAGATTTATTGAAGGTGTTGTGTTTCTTGTAAAGTAAATACTTGTAAAGCTTCACTTTTTAACTGTTCAACTATTTACTAGATACTTTCGCTGCTTTTCTATCATTCATGGAGAGAACTATTTAAAAATTGTATTGAAAATAAAAATAAAAAATAATCAATTTAGAAAAAAAAAGAAACAAAAAAAAAAAAAAAACATGCGATCTAACATAAATAAAATAAAAATCAAACCAAAAGAAAAACATTGAACCATCAAGTCATAATAGATGCTTCTGTGCAAAACACACGCAAACCAATCTAAGCAGAACCAAGGTACTTAAGCACATTCTCACGTTCCTCAACAGGCAACATAGAAAGCACCTGCTGCACACCGCGAAGACCACCGTCCTTGTTGCCAATGAGCAACTGAGCAACCTCAGACGCAACGCCATCATTGCGCAGCGACTCAATTTTGCTCTGGACAACCTTCTTGTTCTCCTCGTACCAAGTAGCAACCTTGCGGTCATCGTGCTCGAGTTCCTCGCCGAGCAGACCAGTCCAGGCGTGCAGGGTGCGGAGGTGCGCAGCACGAAGGGACTCGCCGAAAGCGTCGGCGCCGGGGGCGCGGGGCGCGGAGGCGGCGACCATGCGCTTGACGATAGTCTCTTCGCTGAGACGGCGGCGCAGACGCCAGTAGAAGAAGCGACGAGAGTTGACCCACTGCAAAGGCTTGCGGATGGTGTTCTTGGCTTGCATGCGGCCGGCGCGGTCGTGCAGGTCGGCGAATTGAAGCGCAATCTGCATGTACACGGGCAGGAGCTTCTCTTCGCGGGCGGCCATGTTCGCCTTGACTTCGCTGAGTTGTTCTTTGGTAAGGGAGGTGTCAGCCAGCGCGCGGCGGAGCTCGCCGTAGGTCGCATCCAGGCGGGCCATGGTGTCCAGCTGCTTCTCGCGGCGGTACTTGATGTTCACCATACCCTCGGGCTCGAGGACACCACCACGGGACTCTTCATCGGCGTACATCTCCATCTGATCGGGGTTGATGGTGGGGTCAACGACGACCCAAGATCCACCGCGGAGCTCGCCGTGGGGAGGAATGTACACAAAGATGGGCTGCTCGTACTTGACGAGAGCGTCGACAATGTACGAACCGTACTTGAGGACCTCGTTGTACATATCACGCTGGCCACCGGAGAATCCTCTCCAGTTGGCCAGGATCATGACGGGCAGCTGCTCTCCGTTGTTGAAGTCGCGCAGCGCTTGAGCGGTCTTGTAGGCTGAGTTGGGATACCAGACACCACCAGCCTCGGTGGAGATCATCTCCATGGAGTCGGGGTTGGCAGGATCGGCAGGGGTGACGTTCTCCACCGAGCGAGTCTCGACAGCGATCACACCCATGGGGATACCACCAAGGCGGGCGCGACCGACAACGACGGTGCGAGCCCAGCCACCAAGGGCCTCCTCGAAGGAGTCCTTGTCGAACAGACCAGGAAGGAAGCCATCGACGTCCTCCTTGCCGCTGATGAGCCATCTGACATCATAAGGCTGCTTGGGGGAAGGGAAGTAGCCAACGTCACGGTCCCAGCTATCCGACCAGGGGCGAATGGGGATAGGAGCATTCTTCTTGTCGGGGACGAAAGACATCCACTCAACAATCTTCTCGACACCCTCGAAGTCATCGTTGGCAGTCATGTGAGAAACACCGTTCTTGTACATGATCTGAGTGCCACCAAGCTGAAGGTTGGAGGTGTAAACCTCGCGACCGAGCAGCTTGTTGATGGCAGGGGCACCAGTGAGGATGATGGGCTGGCCCTCAACCTGGATGGCACGCTGACCGAGACGCACAAGGTAAGCACCAATACCAACAGAACGGCAGGTAACGAGAGTGATGGTGAAGATGTCTTCGTAAGCCTTGGAGGTGGCACCGGCGATGAGACCGGAGCCCTTCAGACACTCGACGCCAAGACCGTCCTTGGCACCAATGACGGTGGTAATCTTGTGACGCTCCTCACCCTCATCGTTGATGAGCTCGGTGATGACCTCCTTCTTCTTGCTGGCATCAAAGCGCTTCTTAACCTCGGGAGTGAGGTAAAGGTACTTGAAGCCGGCCTCGGGTTTCTCCGGGTTGTTCCAAGCAACCGAGAAGAAGGGGATAATCTCATCGGCCACACCGATGCGAGCACCGGAGTTAGCAGACAAGTAGATACGTGGAATACCCAACTTGCGGGCAAGCTCAGTGCACTTGTGGAAGAACTTATCTTCCTGAGGACCGAAGGAACCAATCTGGAAGGTGATGTCGTTGGCGACAATGATGAAACGTCTGCCACGAGGATACTCGGGAGTACGGGCAGTGATGATCCAACCAACCATACCGTGAGTGTTGGTTCCAGGCTCGCGAGACACCTCAACGAGGTTGTCGGTGTCATCCAAGACCAGCTCGCTGTAGTCAATGCACTCTCCAACGGGAGGGCGCTTCTCGTACAAGGAAGGAATCTTCTCGGCAATCTTGGTCCAGCTGTTCTGGAATGCCTGGCGGAAAAGCTCAGGGAAATCGTACACGTACTGGGTTCCCATCAAGTGAGCCTTGTAGCGCTTGGGCTGCAGCCACTCCTTGGTAGGGTACGGGGTGGCGACAGGGCGCAGATGCATAGAGCCCAGCTTGGCGGTACCACCAATGCTCTGGAAGATCCACTCACCCTTCTCGGACTTGCGCTCGATGTACAGCTCGATGTTGATGATGAAACCATAGGTGTTACTGATAATCACACGCAGGGGGTAGGGCATCCCGGTGGCCGGGTCGGTGCAAAGGATGCGAATCTCTGCGCCAGTGACACGGAGGCGCCACAGACGGCGGCCGAAACGGTCGAGGAAACCGGCAAGGGCTTGCTCGACATCATCGGGCTGGAGGTTGAAGACGGGGGAGAAGTTGATGAAGATGTGGTTCAGATCGGAGTTGTTGTTGCCAATGATCTCGAGGGCGTCCAGAATGTCGTTCATGAGACGGTCGGCCTCCGAGATCAGGTACTCAGCGGTGGGGATATCGTCACGCAGACGGCCGGGACGAACCACGGCACGAACGAAGTAGCGCTTGTCAATAGCCTTGTCGTTCTCAGGCCCCTTGCCAATAGCCTCGTAGACGTGAATGTTGCGGTTCTCGGTGAAGACGGGCTTGATGTTGAACTTGGAAAGACGGGCGAGCTCCAGCTGGAAGGCAAGAGCGGGCTCGCTGTGGCGGATACTCAGATCCTCCTCGTAGTTGGGACCACGGAAGGTGAAGTAACCGGGATAGACACCTTGCTTGCCGCAGATGAAGGTAACACGACGAATGCGGCGGGCGAGGAGCTCATCCTTGTTGTCAGCAAGCAGCTGCTTCATCTGTTCAACAAGCTCCGAATCTTCCATATCCTCGACATCGCGAATGGCAATGTTGCAGACTCCAGTGAGCTCGCTGTCACTCACGGGCTTGGGTGCGGGGCGACGCTTGCCTTCGAGACTGGCAATAAGGCCCTGCTCGCTCGGGCGCTTGGCGTTGGAGCCGCCCAGAGGGAAGACCTCGAGAGCCTTGGAGAGGAACTCCTCAGCATCCTCCAAGTACTGCACGGGGATAATAACACCCTTGCGGACAGGGTCACTGGCGGCGTCACTCACGAAGAGAGACATGTCGCCGATGGAGTTGATCCGCTTGAAGGGGTTGATCTCCGCAATGGGAGTGCCCGGGGTGGAGGGCTGAGTGGAGTTAACAACACCGAACTCACGCAGGCCAAGCTTGCCCAGAGTGAAGTCCCAGGAGAGGAAGGGCTGTTCGGTGGATGCGTTGTACTCGATGCCCTTGAGAGTGTAGGCACGGTAGGCACGGCGAACGTAAACTTCCAGGGAGGCGAGAGTGACCCAGGGGTCACTGTGCACAAAGAAGCGAGGAAGAACATCGAAGACAGTGTACTTCGAGTCAACAACCTCCTTCAGAACCTCCAAGGAAGGCTCACGGTGTTCCCATCCGGTCTCGCCGTAGCGAGACTCAACAACGGAAGACCGCAGAATGTGCTCCATCTGGGACAGGCGCTCATCCAGAGATGGCATAGCGCACTGAATAAGAACCTCACGGGCCTTGAGAGTAACCTTGGCGGAAGAGCGAGCCTCGAGCTCAGTCAATTTCTTAAGGATGGGCTTGAAGTGTGTGCCAACATTCTCGACGAGGGGCTGGTTGGGGCGGTACATGTCCAAAATGGCCAGCACCAAGTTGTTCTTGGAACCGATACGGCTGTGCGAGAGGACAGTGTGGACAATGCTGGTGATGTCGTCCTTGTTCTCCTCACGGAGCTTGAGAATGACATCCTCATCGCGGAGGTTGTGGGTAGAAAACAGCTTCTCAACATCGTAGTACTGTTCAAGCAAGCCAATGAAGACATTGTACTCGTTGGACTTCAAGCCATCTATGTACTTGTTAATGACCTGAACCAGGGGCAAGAGGGTGGCCTTCAGAATCTCAGCATCAGCGGGGCCGATGTTTTCCTCGATGAAGCGAGCGATGGCCTTCTGGAGCTGCTTGGCAGGGAACTCGGCCTTGCGGGCCTTGGCACGGTCAACCACATTCTGGAGCTGAGCGTCCAGTTTCTGAGGAATACGAGAGTGCAGCGCAGAGGACTGCGCATTCCACTCTCCGTAGGGGAGATCGGGGTTGCGCAACACCTCAACAAGATCCTTCAGGGTGGTACTCATGATGACCTGGTTGTCGAAACCGCGAAGAATGTTCTCCAGAATGCTGTGGAGCAGGAAGAAGCGCTGGGAGGGCTTGTTACCGAGGACGGTGGGCGAGCCAAGCTCGGGCAGCTGGCCAGTGAAGGGCTGAGCGTGCTTGACGCGGGAGGGGTCATCCAGGGCGAGGATACCGAGGATATCACCAGCCTCCAGAGTAGCACCGGGCTGCTTAATGAGCTGCACGATACCATCCTCCTTTGCGATGAGGGGCATGTACATCTTCATGACCTCCACTTCAGCGTAAGACTGGCCAGAGCGGATGTGCTCTCCATTCTCGATGGTGAACTTGACAAGCTTACCGGGGGAAGGAGAACGGAGCTGAGTGGGATCGTTCTCCTGCTCCAACAGACAAGTCTTGCCGTCAACACTGAGACGGGTAGCAGCGGCCTCCTCCTTCCAATAAACGTTGTGACTGCGGCCACTGAGGAGAACCAGTAAACCACCATCAGCCAGGGCGCGAACACCGACTGAGCACTTGGAGCCGTTGATGAAGAGGTGGTAGCTGTCCAAGCTGGCACGAGTGGCGGTGAACTTGTAACGTTCACCTTCGTAGATGAAGTCGACGGGGAAAACGGTCTTCAAGATCTCCTTGGACGGGACCTGACCCTTTCCGAGACCATTGCGGTACTCCTCAATACCAGCCTCGCTAGCGAGGTGGGCCTTGGTGACGGCACCACAAATGATGGCGACGTTCTGATCGGGGCGCTCAGCAGTCAGCTTGTTAGTGATAAGCTGATCGAGCCATCCGGTGGTGATAGTGTTGTCCTCGAAAGCGGGGGTCTCGAGAAGCTTGATCAGGTATTCGACAGTGGTTCGGAAATCACCACGAATGCTCAATTCCTTCAAAGCAACGACCATGTGCTTGCGCGAAGCGGATCGGTTCTCACCGTAGGCGAAAATGTGACCAAATTGACTGTCGGAGAAGCTGTGGATACCACCAGCAGTACCGACAGAGAAGTAACCCCAGACATTTGACGAACTGCGGAAGTTCAGCTCGTGCATGGTACCACTGGAAGGCTTGAATCCCTCGCCGGGATCTTCGGAGGTGATACGGCAAGCAGTGGTGTGGCCCTTGGGTTGAGGACGGCGCTGGGTCTGGAAGCTCTCTTCCTTGGAGAAATCGAAGTCAATTTCGGCGGAGGCGTTGGGGTCGACGCCGTAGAGGAGACGAATGTCACGAATGCGGTGCAAGGGGATACCCATAGCAATCTGGAGCTGGGCAGCGGGGAGGTTGACTCCCGAGACCATCTCAGTAGTGGGATGCTCGACCTGCAGACGAGGGTTCAACTCGAGGAAGTAGAACTTGTCATCGGAGTGCGAGTAGAGGTACTCGACGGTACCTGCAGAAACGTATCCGACCAACCGACCAAGGCTCACAGCAGCGCGCTCCATGGCCTGGAAGGTGGGCTGTTTCGCAATGGTCACAGGAGCCTCCTCAATAATCTTCTGGTGACGACGCTGGACGGAGCAATCACGACCGAAGAGGGAAATGTTGTTACCGTACTGATCGGCCAGCAACTGCACCTCGAGGTGACGAGCATTGCCAGCCAGCTTCATGATGAAGATAGGCGATCCCGGAATCTCGTTGGCGGCGGCGTTGTACAAGGCGTGGAATTCTTCCTCGTTCTCAACCTTTCGGATACCCTTACCACCACCACCTTCGGAGGCCTTGACCATGACAGGGAAACCGATTTCCTTGGCCTTCGCCAAACCCTCTTCGGGGGAAAAGGTGCAGCCCTTCTTATAGACCTCGTCCTCGACTGTCACGATTCCGTGTTCATCGAGCTTCACGGCGTCAACGCCGGTTCCAGACCAGGGAATACAAGGCACACCGGCATGCTGTGCAACAATGGTAGAGGAAATCTTGTCACCAAGCGAGCGCATGGCTGAAGCTGGGGGTCCAATGAAGATGATCTTCTTGGGCGATGCAGCCAGAGATTCGGGTAACCGAGGGTTTTCGGAGGCGTGACCCCTGCAAAATGAGTATTAGCACTTTGTTCCTTAGTTTTCTTCCCATCTTCTTCTCAAGATCTCCAAACCACTTACCATCCTGCCCACACGGCGTGAACATCCATCCTCTCCGCAACATCGACAATCAACTCGACGTTGGCATAATTATTATTATTGGTTCCACCGGGAACCTCGACGTATTGATCGGCCATGCGAATATAGTCGGCGTTGGCGGCCAAATCTTCGGGCGTGGCCATCACGGTGAATTGAATAGCCCGCTCGTTGCCGAAGGTCTCGTAAGCCCATTTCCGCACTGAACGAATCTCTTTGACAGCGGCGATACCGTTGTTGGCAATAAGCACCTAGGAACAAGTCAGTCCCACGTCCAATTTCGCGGTTTTTTCCACAACCACGGTCTTTCGATTTCCCACTTACCGATGTGATGACGGAGTGACCCTCGTGAGCAGCCACGAAGTCCTTCACAGCGCTAGGGGGTGCTGATTCGAGGGCGTTGCCACCGATGAAATGTGAGGGGAGGTCATGTTTGGCGACAGTCGAGCCGTTGGCTGAGTTGCCATTTGTGATACCCATGATGTTGATGATCACAGGTCAGACTCTCTAATAGGAATTGAAGTTCTGGTTTCGTGCGGTATGCAAAAGCGCTGATTAAAAAGTAGTGTACAGTGCAGGTGGCGGAAAGAGCCCGAGTGGTGGCTATGGGCAGAAAAAGGTGAGGTGGGGAGAGAGAAGAGAATAGAAGGATGATTGTCAGCAGCGAGATCTGCAGGGTAAGAAAATCCAGGTCAGCACGAGTACCTAGTTCAATACTTCCAAGATAGTGACAAAAGCGGAATTGGTCAGGATTCGCAAACGGAAGGCAAGTGAGTCTTGGTAGTAAGACTTACCGGGAACCACCAAAAAACCCGAACCGAAATTTCGTAAGAATGTAGAAATTGAAGAGATTCAGACTTCAAGCATAATATTAAGTCCAGGGGAAAAATTGCTGAGAAGATGATTTTCTGGATGTCCCACCCAAGTGGAGTTGATCCCAACTGGCTATGAATGATTCCCCTAGGTGGCCAAAGCTGCATGTACCTTTACATACTTAACAGTATGGAGAGGTACTTTCCCAGGAACGGGCTCCCCCAACTCCCTGGCTTTGTTGGGCCAGGTTCCACTACAATTTGTTGCCCACCACTTCTACCTTTTTTTGGAGTTTAATTTTTTTTTTTCTTTCTATGTATATCTTTCTAGAAAGAGAATAAACATTGAAATTAATGCCTTTGCGGAGTAATATTATGAGATATGGAGGAATATCTCACATATACTAATTAGTTTACTCCGTACTCCGGACTCCTTATAGAGAGTACGGAGTTAGTGTGCTCCGTCAAAAATATTAAATTCCCAGGTGTTTCCCCACGGGTCTTTCGGCACCATTCGCATTCGGTACCCGATTCGGGCAGTTACTTTGGAGTGCGATTTTCCTTTTTTTTTCCCTTTTTAAAGAACAAGCATGCATTTAAGACTCAATATCTATTATTGTTGAAACTTGGAAATTCCATCAAATTATTCGATCAACATACTTTGTACTGCGCCTACTTCACACTACCTACTTTGTAGGTACACATCTCTTCCAACCTGGAGGCAATCTATAGAATCTATGATCAAGATATGCTCCCGAGGTCCACGCCACTGCCAATCTGAGAATGGCGCACACGCTATCCCAATTCGGTCTGATTCAACACGATCAGCCTTAGGGTCCAGAAATATGATGGTAGACCAATCATATTCACGATCACCTATATTCCCCCCAACTCAACCCATTCCCAAAACTATGGGTTGACGTCACAACTCAACTCTACACTACACTACATTATACATCATTCAATGTTATAATTTGGAAAGAAATAACATCTTGGGTATTATTGGATCTTGAATGAAAAAAATAGTCGCTGAGACACAGCTTAGGAAGTCACCAGAATCCACCGGGGGCCACATCGCGAACAAATGAACCAGGCCTGGCTGGCCCAAGACCAGTCAACATGCAAAACTATACAGAAAGGGATACCTCTGACCAGGTCTGTGGGGAAGTCCCACCCCCACTCCTCTTGTAGAATGCAGTCGATCAAAGTCAACCTTGGAAGTATGTAAAACAAACGTCGAAAAGTAACCCTGGCACACAAACCACCCGTTCACTGAACCCCATGCAAATTCCATAAATACTAAACGCGAAAACACGGATTAAAAGGTCTCTCCCAGGTCACTGGCTTGGGTCTTCCTGTGTGGCGGCGGCATAGTACCAGGTCCGATGCTGGACTTGAAGCTTCGGGGAGCCGGGATACCACTGATAGTTCGCTTCTTCACTATGGGGGTGGGGGTGGTAGTCACAGCTGGGCGTTGAGGCTGTAGAATCTCTTGGGGGATGCGGGCGGTGGTTGGCGTAGCAATGTCTTGGTCCTCGTCGATGAGTGACATGCCAGCGATGTTAGGAAGTTGGCCAGCATGATTGCTGAGAGATGACCGAGGCCGCCGGCCCTCTGTCATAGGGTTTGTCGAGTAGTGACCCAGTGGCGTTTTGGCTCCGGGACGGCTCGAGCGACTTTCAGGCCGGGCATTTACAGGGACACCAGATTGCACGCTCTGGCTGAGGGAGCTGCGGCTAGAGAAACTAGTCCGGCTGCTCGGACGACTCTCACCTGTCCGCCCAATCGACTGACGACCCTGTGGGGGGTACGATGGGGTACTTTCACTATCCCGCGCTGAGGAACCAAGGCTACTATTACTCAGCCGCTTGTGAGAATTCCTGCGAACAGTGATCGACGACGGGACAATCGGCGTATCGCTGATTACGGACCCAGAACGAGGGGATCCACGAGAGGAGGTGTCAGATGGAGCGGGAAGTCGTGATTTGGCTGATTGGACGCGCTCTTCGAGCTTCTGCATCTTACCAATCAGGCCACGGATCTGGAACAGTGATCCAGACTTGGGAAGCCCCGGTGGCCGCGAGGTGTTCATTCTCGTCAAACTGTTGCGAGACGATAGGGACATTGAGGGAGTGGACCGACCATTGCCGTTGCCATTGCCATTGCCGGTGCTATATGCAAGAGATGGGGTTCGCGAATGAGTGGTACGCGTTTGTGTCCGCGCGTGAAGGGTTCTAGAGTTCACTGGATCTGCGCCAGCAGCTCTCTGTCGAGGGAATGTAGGCGTGGAGTTTGCATGAGGGTTGATCGACTTGCGTATGTTCACAGACGACTCGGAGATAGGGGGCGAAGGTGGGGTAGCGGTCGACGACGCAAGGGATGATTTAGCGGGGGGCGTGGCAAATACTGGGGAAGATGTAGCGGTGCCAGGTGAACGATCGAAAATCTCCAAACTTTGTGGAGTTGCCGGGCTGCGATGGTACAAAGGAGTAGGCTTGCGGCGGCGCATCCCGTGTCCTTCGGTATTTCGAAGCTTCTCTTGGATGATCTCGGCCTCAATCTTCAGATCCGACAGTTCGTCTCGGAGGCGTTGGTTATCAATGCGCAGCTGCTCCCGCTCCTGCTCCCCGTTTCTAATTTCCTCCTCCAGCAAAACCCCGCGCTCAATGCCGATGTTGTATTTAGACTCCATGTCCTCCAGGGACGAGGTGGTGTTCCGGGCTTGGCGCTCGTAGTCATCGTTGGCAACTTCAATGTCTCGAAGTTTGAGCTGCAAAGTGCGGTTCGCGTCTCGAAGTGTGGTGATTTCTTTCTGCAGGTTGTTCTGCACGGAGTTGCCTTCGGATTTCGACTGCTTGTATTTGGTCTACCAGCGCTGTGTTAGCACCCGCACAATTGTGAGCAATGGGCATGATCCCATACCTTCCACTCGTCGACTTCATATCGCATCGTGTCGAGCTTTTCCTTCAGTTGCCGTTCCCGCTTTTCCGAGGCTTCAATGTCCTTCTCCATCTCAGCCTCCAGCTCCCGGCTGGAGGACTGAAAGTCCGCAAGCTCCGCCTCAAGTTGCTCATACTGGGCTTTGTAATGAGCCAGTTCATCTCTGTAAGAGCTACTCGTATGCTTCCGTTCGGAAGGTGACTCCTCGACGGCCGGCATCTTCGCGCGTTGGGCACCCAGAGGACCGGTCGCAAAGAAGATGTCTGGACGACGGTTGTCGTCCAAAATCGGCGAAATTCAGTAGAGACCGTGCACCAGGCTGTCTTGCCCTACAGATCGCTCCAGCCCCTCTCAAAGACTCATATGCTGTGTGGTGGCCCGATGTCAACAACCGTGCGTTTTTGATAAGAGCCCCTCGCCGAGGCGGTGACGCAAGGGATTGGTTGCGGTACCTGGTAATGTGTCCCGCCACAGAGAGAGGAAGAGAAGATCGAGGGATGCGGCGAGTTAAGATGTGCGAAGCTGGGTTACCTTTGACCCGCCTCGTGTCAAAAAGCGGGTTAGATTAGATCGGGCTGGGAGAATCCGGTGTTGTTGTTTCGGTCGTCAGGGGGGGCCGGTAGATGCGCTAGTCCTGATTTAGCAGATCTGGGCTCAGCCACCCACCGCTCTTTTGGTGTGTTAAGGCAGAAAGCTCCTGCCCCAGGCAGCTTAAGGCACCACTGTGGAGCTAAGCCTCATTGGAGCTGAAGGTGATCCTGATCGACCTCAGCCCGTGATCTGGACTCAGCAGTCCCCAGTCTCCAGTCTTTAGGTCTCTAGGGCAATCAAGTCGGAGAGGTAAGTAGTTTTCTCTACCTTTCAACTTTTGCTTTAGAACCCTCTGCGAGCTTCTAAGCTCTATGAACATGTGTTTGTTGTCTCTAGACACTACCCTGAATGTTATGCCCACGCACGCGTTCTTACGAGCGCTGATCATCCTCTTTGCTTCCACGCACTTGTTTACCCCCATTATTCGCAAGCTCTATCTATCTACCCCAGTTTTGAAGTGCATCGGCTCAACGTGGGATGATGGTATGACATCTGTACTTACAGTTTCTTCCCCTTAGATAGATCCCCTCCAGTGAGGCTAAGGCCCAACCCGATCTATCACCATGGCCGACTCAACCGATCTCAACCTTGACGATGCGCCCAGCGACCTTCAGGACATTCCAGAATTGGCAATGCAATTGGTGCCCCCTCCGGAGGGGACATACCCTGACAAGTAAGTTCTCATCCCACAGCCCCTTGCTTAATAGGATCAATATCAACAACTTATGCCTAAAGAGCATCTCTTCTCGCCGCAGTCCAGGACCATGGCAAGGAACATGGCTACAATGTGGTTGTTAAGTCGTCAAGCACGCCTACAGAGAAGAAACCTGGCCGCACCGCCAAGGTTTGGCTGCGTTGTGATCGTGGCGGCCACTATCGGCCACGGAATGGTTTAACTGAGGAAACGCGCAAGCGTCGCAGAACCTCGCGGTTGATGGATTGTCCTTTCATGCTAGTTGCAGCCGGCTCTCCGGGTTTTTGGACCCTTACAGTGCTGAATGCGACGCACAACCACGGTCCCATTATCGAGAAGCCGCGACAAGTGCCTCACCACAAGGTCCGCAAGGGACAGCTGCCAGCCATCCCTTATGATTGGCCGCATGATGCCTCGTTCACCCCATACACCACTGCGCTTGTGGTAATTGACATGCAGAAGGATTGTAAGTATTTCGGCATATTACCACTATCACTGGATCATCTAGCTGATTTTGTCCTAGTCTGTTTGCCCGAAGGATACATGGGATATCAGGGTCATGATATTTCTGGCGCGCAGGCTTTGATTCCCCGCTTGCAAAGATTGCTCCATGCTTTCCGCTCTGGGGGGTTCCCCGTCTACCACACTCGCGAGGGTACTTAGTGTCTTGTGTTTGGCTCCCATTATGTTTTACTAATTATTTTAGGACACCGACCCGATCTATCTACTCTCTCAAGTCGTGAGGCATACCGGTCTCGCAATAACGCCTCGGGCTTGGGTATTGGTTCTCCCGGTCCCATGGGCCGTCTGCTTATCCGTGGCGAACCGGGCCACGATACTGTTGACGAATTGTATCCTCTTGTCGGTGAGCCGGTTATCGACAAGCCCGGACGAGGTGCATTTGCACACACCGATTTTGAGCTCCTCCTTCGCAACAAAGGTATCAAAAATCTCGTCATTGCCGGTGTGACTACCGACGTCTGCGTCTCGACAACCATGCGCGAAGCTAACGACCGTGGCTTCGACTGTGTCGTCTTGGATGATGGTACTGCAGCAGCCGAGCCGTCACTGCATCTGGGCACCATGCAATCGATTAAAATGGAAGGCGGAATCTTTGGAACTGTTGCCAATTTGGAAGATGTCATTCACGCTGTCGATAATTTCAAAACCGTCACCATGAAGAAGCTGGCTCCTCAGATGACCGTCTAAGTATGTACTATTTGTTTTAGCGGGTTGGCTTTGGACGCTGGGATTGGAAGGGAATTCCCCGGCGTTTGGGGCTGGAGTTATCTCTTTTCTGTTGAGAGACTGCAGTGTGCATACTCGTTGTTTTTCTTTTTCAAACCTCTTCTTTTGTTGGGTTTTAGCGGGCAAGGGACTTCGTCTATCCCAGATAGTGTCATTTTCTGCCAACCAATTTAGTTGCAGAACGACAGTCATTTGCACTTCTAGTTCAATTGGTCTATTTGAATCAAGAATAACAAGCTCCATTTTGTTTGTATTACACCACACTAGATTGCAGACACCACTGTTGACTTGTAAACTTGGTTCTCTATTATGTAGAGCAAGTCAAAACGATGCAATAAATACAGAGAAAGAATCAACCCCCAAAATCATACATGCCCTGAAAACGCCACGCTCATGAACTCAAACTACCAAGAGACAGCCAGACTACAGCCATTTTCTCCCTGCAGCAGTAACTCGCGTTCTGAAAACAGGACTCTTGATCTCCATTCCCTGCTTATAGAACGGGTTCATCGCCGTCTTGACATAGCTCTCGTACACCTCGTTCATGAACTGGCGCACGGCCTCTTCGGTCTGTGGAGAGGTAGGGTTTGCGGCGATGGAGCTGGACGAGGCGCGTGTGGTTGATCCTGCTGAGCCTAGCAGTGAGGAGGAACCAAGGCCACTGCTTGTGCTAGTCGAAGAGGGGAGATGCGGGGGTTGGTGGAGAAGGAGGAATCGCGCGCCACTTGGGGTGAGGAAGGCCGTGATGTAGGCCGCTGCTGGTGGGTAGGTGTCGATGTGCTTCAGGTACCTTTTGCGACAGTGTTAGCTTTGGAAGTGGATCTTTTATGTGGGTATGAAGCGCAGGTTGTTGGGCTTGGGGACGTTTCCTGTGTTTGTATGGCTCTCAGGGATTCGAGCTCAAGGATTCGAGCCGGTTTGTAGGAGCCATTTGGGATTTGGAATAACTTTTAAAACTCACATTCCACCATTGGTCCATTGCGCTTCTTCCAATATGTCCAGACTTGAGTGGATGATGAACTGGTTCATATACTGCGCTGTCTCCGGGAAGCGGAAGCGGGCAATGCCATCACCACCCCCCTTTGAGGTGCCAAAGGCGATGTTGAACAACGGTGTGTCGGTAGGTGATAAAATGGTGAAGTAATAGGACATTTTGAGCAGATTTGGATTATTCAGGTTTGAGATGGACCCGAGGACGGTCGAGGAGCTGGGAACTGTGGCTTTACTAGCGGCCGCCATCACGTGGCTGATAAGAAATGAGCTTGTCAAGGTGAAGATGATGTATACATGCACACTTTTGATATGATTAACTTGAAGTATGAAAGACGGTGTACACAAAAGTGTGTTTCTAGATTTTGACCCTAGTTCAGATTTACCTCCACACTGTTTTGAAATGCTTTTTGAGAGTGACATCTTATCTACACCCGATTCTCAGCCATTATATATCTTTGTGTTCAAAGTTTACATCTAAATTTGCTAACGGCATTAATGATATCTTTGAGCTTTACGATACAGTTATTGTAAAAGATACATATAGTATCAACATGTATCTAATATCTCTCAATGCCCAAACCTACTTTACCTTGTGTTTGGTATGCAAATGCTCTGATCTCCCCGCAAAATCCACTATCACGTGACCGACCGATAACCAGCCAGGGCTTTATCGCGGTCGATTGATTGCTGGCGCAACTTTTGACCTTGACAAGCATCTGCTGCCAAACACACCAACGTTGTTGCTATTAATCCGAGTAAACAAAACACTGGAACCGATTGAAACACTTGAACTCCAACATGCCGACAAATCTCCCTTACGGATTGAACATTCCCAACAAAAGTGCAATGAAACCGGGAAACGGGCAGAAAAGAAAGAACATTTTCGATGACGATTCCGATGAAGACCAGCAAACTGGCGATGGTGCGATTGAAGTCTCAACAATTGGAGGACTAGAGGAGCCACCTACGAGAAAGAAACCCCTGCTGAATGCAGGAGCACCGCCGAAACGCAAAATTCAATTCGGGAGCGGTCCCAAACCAACAGCCAAACCGCTCAGCAAGAATTCGCTATTTGCAGACGATGAGGATGAAGACGAAGAAAGAGAAAAAAAGCAACAAGGCGCAATGAACCTTGGATTGAACCAGGCGGAATCGAAGAAGCCAACCGCCCCTGCTCAGAAATACACGAATCTCGCCTCAATGCATAGCAGCAACATGCAGGCAAAGGTAGCCGAAGAACTCGACCCATTGATCTACTCATACGATGAAGTATACGACAGTCTCCACGCCAAACCCGCCAAGGCCTCGGTGGAAAACAAGAGCGAAACACCTAAGTACATGCAGAACTTGCTACAGAGTGCGGAGATCCGGAAACGGGATCAACTGCGGGCTAAGGATCGCCAGCTAGCCAGGGAGCGTGAAGCCGAAGGTGATGAATTTGAGGACAAGGAGAAATTTGTCACCTCTGCCTACAAGGCGCAGCAAGTGGAACTGCGCAAGGCAGAGGAAGAGGAAGCACGCCGTGAAAAGGAAGAGGAGGAACGCCGCAAAAAAAGCGGCGGCTCCGGCATGATTGGATTTTACCGGGATGTTTTGTCGCGCGGAGAAGCACGGCACGAGGAGGTTATCAAGGCCGCGGAAGAAACCGCCCGCCGCGTTAAAGCAGGCGAGATTATCGAGGAGGCCGAGGATAAAGAGGATAAGACAGATGCCCAGAAGGCGCAAGATCTCAATTCTCAGGGAGCTCGTGTTGTTGTGAACGACGAGGGCCAAGTTGTTGACAAGCGCCAGCTATTGTCTGCAGGACTGAATGTGGTTTCGAAACCGAAAGCTCAAGCATCTACCGCCAAAGCAGGGGCCTCGCGGCCTACTGTTGGACGACCAGGTGCCGGTGCTGGTTACCAGGGTGGCCGTGGTGCCCAGCGGGCTCGACAGACCGATATGGTCGCAAGCCAATACGAGGAGCGTGCGCGACAAGAAGAAGAGGCTGAGGCTGCAAAGCAAAAGGAGATCGCCGAAAAGAGTCGCAGTCGCAAGACCGAGAAAGATGTGTCCAGCGCCAAAGAGCGGTATCTGGCAAGAAAGAGGGAACGAGAAGAGGCTGCTGCCAAGGAGAAATCAAAGGGGGCCTAAATGTATGCCAAAAGGTGGTTTGGATGTATTGCATCCATGGAATTTTGGAATACCTAATATTGCATAGCGACGGGGAGAAACATGTACATTACTCATGATACCAAGAAGAGACCCCGACTTTGACTCATAAGACTATCTGCTATGGACAAACCTTAGAAGGTCCCGTGGTAAGGGTTGCGGAACTCCGGTTGGGAATATAAATATAGCTTGCCCCTGCTCTTTCATTTACAGTTCCCAATACCATATCACTCAGTAAGTTCTATTACCGTAGGAGTACACTTCGGAGAAACCATTGCCAAGACCCCTTAACCCCGGCTTACCTCACCAACTCACCTCACATCACATGACCCCACACGGACTGAGTTAATCCGGACCGAAAGCACTCGCTAAGCCGCCCCACACAGGTCGCACTCCCAATTTTGCACTCCCAATCGAGATTCAAGAATCGCTTCATCACCAAACCACTTCCATCTCCCGTTTATCAACGTCAATCATCCAACATGGGTAAGGTTCACGGCTCTCTCGCCCGTGCCGGTAAGGTCAAGGCTGCCACTCCTAAGGTGAGTTCTCTTCGATTTCAAGCCAACGCCACTCGACACACGATTCGCAGTGGCCATCTATCCGACCAGTCTTTTTAACGACAATCTTGCATCCAGGTCGAGCCCCAGGAGAAGAAGAAGAACCCCAAGGGTCGCGCCTACAAGCGTGTCCTTTACACTCGCCGTTTCGTCAACGTTACCATGACCGGTGGCAAGCGCAAGGTACATATCGAATGACTCACACCCACCCACAACACACAACCAAACACAAACGCACATTGCGCGAAATATCCACGACCAAAGCACGAATACCGAGAGTGAAGGACAGAAAGGCTGACCAGTCGCGAAATGCAGATGAACCCCAACCCCGGCCAATAGATTATTCAAGTCGTTAAAACAACCATCTGAGCCGCGATCGGCTAGTCGAGTTCTACGATGAAAATCTTCGCATTACCACGGCACGACCACGGCCCAAACGAACGAAAGCACACCAGATACGGCTGGTACTTGTACGGATGATATCACGCTTCTTCGTCTTCACTTGAATTTTTTTTTTGCTGGCAACGGATGGGTTTTTTTGGAGGTTGATTCGCGGAAATGGATGAATACCCATGGCGGTCTGAGGATGGAAAGCTGTGGCTGGATGTGAGCTGTCTACGGGCAGTCCTCGCAGGCTAGACTTCAGAGTCACTTTTCGACTCATTTCATAGGCTGTTCATGAATTGCATTTCCGATCCAGAAATGGACTCTGCCTCTTTTTCCATGCTTTTCGGGTTATCTCTATTTGAGACAGTGCCTAGAGCTATAGAGCTTGCTCTTTGTTGTCTGCCTCCCCATGGCTGATTCTGGAGTTGTAGAAAGCATCAGGCGGGCCCTTCCGAGATGGGACTCAGCCCTTTGTGATTGTTACGCGGTTTGTTCTATTGATCTCCCAACAACAACAATGTAGTACAATTCCCACAGTGATTTACATCGAACCTTGAAAGTGTACTCCAAACTTCTTGCCCCACATATGTCAGAGTTCGTAGGTATAAAGTCCAAGCCCTGGTCCCAACCTTCTTGTCGCACCATGGGGCCCCGCCTCATGAAAAGTGCGGGGGATGATAGAAATTGCCGAGTGTTTCTGCTGTGGCTTGATCCAAACGAACAGTGAAGGATGCTCATTTTCATGCCACCCACAAGAATAGGCGGTATCTATTTTTGACGACGTGGGATATCAAAAATCCGATACATTTGGCTTAACATGATATCAAAGACGGTATATTCATGGTGATACTACTACAGTCTCTTTAAGGGCGTGGGTATGCTCTGGAGTGCCTACTATCTGTTCTTATGCTTTAGCCTGAAGGACAGAGAAAACAGGCTGTAAATCGCACAATACTCGTGGTGAAAAGCCAAATTTATGTTACGCGATTGGTTTGATCCTCTGGGAGACACGCATGAACGCAAATAGCTTTATACAGTCTCACACGTGACTGAAATCGTATTAGAATTGTACCTTGCACCTTCTCAGGTGAGAAGTCATGACTCGGAGCTCGACGTCATGACATGAATGGCGGATGTTCCCGCGGTCTTTGGGATGATGATCGCCTAAAAAAGCAAGGAGGCATGACCTCACCAAGTCAATGCCGGGTCATCCGGAAATCATGACTTTGCGAACTTGTTTAGCAAAACTGATTGAACGTTCCAAAGCCGAGCCGCCCACGGATCGACGACTTAATTTAAGGTTATCGGGGGGGGGAACACGAGATGACTAAGGGGAGATTGGCCAGTCGCTAACTTCAATCCTGACCTCCACATCCACTTGAGATAAAGATGGGACACAACGAGCAGATATCCAGGCTTGTCTAATCGTCAGACAATGGAAAAATGCACCACCTAGGGGCTATTGAGCCCAATCGGACCCGATTGTCCCAAACTCCTCGTCTCTGCCCCACACATTGCAATGACATCGATTGAACTCAATTCCGAGTTCTTGGCCGTTTGGAGTTGATTTTACAAATTGTGATACTGTAAGGATAACTGAAGAATAGATCGCTCTCGCTAATTGAGTCTGCATATTCGTTAGAACAAATGTTGCAAAAAAACGGAAGGTGGTGCAGGCTATCACAATCCGTCATAATTAACTGGAGAATAAAAGACCATTGGATACAAAGCGTGAAAACTCGAAGTGGACATGAACTGCTGGAAGATCCACTTATCCCGCTACTCCCTCTGGTTGAGCATCATCGACTTCTGATACTATGCTGTACCGTGACATCCAGCTCCCTATTGATTTCTTGGGTCAGGTTGCGGGCCTCAGCATACCGAGCAAGCTGTTCCCTTAGCTTACTTCTTCTTGGTACCCACTGCTGGATATGAAAGTTGTGCGGGCATCACCGAAATATTTCCATGATGCAATGAAGAGAAGGATGGTTGCTAATATAATTTAGGTCCCCCCGAGGTTTGGCTCGGTTTTGTAATCCTTCTACTATTTTTTTTTGAGAGCTGAACAAGCACGACTGAATGACTTGATTTGATTAATTTGATTAATTTTTCCTCTTACGAACCTCATATTGTTAATATATTCACGTCTTAATTTAACAGCCATCAACATGTTCGCCAAGGCCAAGGGGATCCTTGAGAAAAGCTCGTCGATCCGCGATGAAGTTAAGCACGGCAATTTCGATGGCGCGAAAGAACTCATGAAAGGCCAAACCAAAGATTCAAACAACCTGGGAGACAAGGCCAATGAGATTCTCGATAAAAGCTCAACCGCCCGCGATGAAGTCAACCAAGGCAATTTCGATGGCGCGAAAGAACTCGTGCAAGGCCAAACCAAAGATTCAAACAACCTGGGAGACAAGGCCAATGAGGTCCTCGATAGAAGCTCATCCGCCCGCAATGAAGTCAACCAAGGCAATTTCGATGGCGCCAAAGAAGCTGTCACCCAAGGCCAAACCTCTAAAGCATCAACCGGCCAGGGAGTTGCCGGTGGAGTTGCCGGAGGGGCTATTGGAGGAGCTGTAATCGGAGGAGCATCGAGCAGCATTGCTGGAATGAACAGAGAAAACCTCAACAAGGAGAATGTCCAGGAGACCGGAAAGCAAATCAGTAAAGGAGGTATCGACCAAGACAGCACCGGTATCTCCTCTACTGACCAATCGAAGGCGGAGCAACGAGACGTTGGCAATGTGAAGCGAGAGACTGGACAGAAACAGCAAGACAGCACCAATGCAACCCAAGACACTGGCTCTAAAAAACATGACCGCAGAGGCAGTGTGGCAGCTGGAGAGCTAGAACCCAACTACGACATCCGCAAGGGCCCCATCACCATGCCGGGAACTTTCCAAGAAAAGAACTTCCACAATGCGGGCGGCAGAGAAACTCTCGTCCAGAGAGGAACCAGCAGCAAAGGAATACCTAGCCAAGAAAAGACCGGCAATGCTCCTCAAGTTGCCTTCACGGGAGTAGGAAGCGGCAACACGGCCAGCTCAACCCAAGAAAAGACCGAAAATGCCGTCGCTGGAGGTGACTTTAGCAAGGAATCGATTGAAAAAGAGATCCACGACTATGACAACCTTAGCCCGGACATCTTCAACGATGGGACCACCAGCAAGGACCTCTCCAAGAAATCTGCCGGCCAAGAGGTTGGAAAATACCACATCGACAGAAAGCAACTTGACAAGCAGGGTTCTCAGCCTTCCCAGAAAGCAGGCACAGGCGAAGCTGCTGCCGCCGCCGCTGCCGCTGCCGGCTATGGTACGAGCCAAGGATCCACCAACCCGACCTCTACCACCAGGAAACGGAGCAGGAGGCATTCTGTCTCTGGAACCAACGCAGAAAGGCCTCAAGATCTTGCTTCCACAAGCCCGAAGAGCAATGTTGCTTCTACCGCGGAAGAACCTGGGTATGCAAGTGGAAAAGGGTTGGCCGCCTCAAACCAGCCGACTAGGGGGGGTATTACTTTTACCCATGCGGGGTCCGATCAAGGGCTCGCCCGCAAGACCCCGACAGGCACAGGGTATTCTACCACCGGTGAATCTACCCAAACAAGTGGCCTACGATCTACCACCACGGGCCAGACAAACAACGCCTTGTTCAACACCAGCGCCACTGGATCGAACCAACCAGGTATCGCCGGCGGAGGTGTTCTCGGACTTCACCAAGACGGTAGCTATGGTCTATCCGGCAAAGACAACAACGGTGTCAACCAAGGAAACATTGTTGGCGGAGCAGGAACTCGACAGGGTGGTGCCTATGGTATTTCTAGCCATGACGGCTTCAACAATGGAATCACCAACGCTAGCTCCAGTTCCAAGAGCAGCTCTGCGAATGGTGTGACCTCGAAGCGCATTGTCAGACAGCTGAGTAGCAGTGGCTACAAGGTCACTGTCCTCCAGGAGAAGGTTCAGGCCGTGTCCCAGAAGTGCAAGACTCAGCTGGGCCTGTCTTCCATTCAGATCAGCAAGCGCAGCCCCAACGTGGATGCTTTCTTCGACGCTGTTGCAGCTGAGCGTCTCCGCTGGATGCCTCATGATGGTAGCAGACTCGACTGCAGCCTCAGATGGGCTTCCAGACTGGCGTATGCAGTTGACGCTCTTCGGGAGTCTGTCGGAGTCTTCGCGCCTGCCGCCAATGAGGCGGCATCACTCATCTGGGGATTCTCTATCCTTCTTTTGGAGGTGAGTTAAGGTGGCTGACGAATATTTTTGGATCAGTATACTAACTAGTTGTATAGTCTGATATGGACAACACGGATGTCTTCGAGAGCGTCTTTGGCCGATACGGCCGGGTTGCTGTTGGTATCTACTTGCTTCTGCAGTATGAGATCGCGTACAAATCCTCACCTGAGCTCCAGCCATATGTTGCCGCGGTCTTCGCAGATTTGCTTGAGATGGTCAGCAGCACGGCCATGAGCTGTGTCGAGGGATTCAAGAGCAAAGAGTCCGATCAAATCATCGGACGTAATGTCGATGCCGCGTTTTTGACCTACGCCAAGCGCTTTTCTACTCACTGGAACTGTGTTGTCGATGCTCACACTGCGAAGCTCGTGGAGGACAGCCCCCTGATCTACTCCTCACCTGAGCTGGGTAGTTTGCGTCAATTCCTGGGAGTGCAGGACCGCCCTCTCCAGTTTATCCTCGACTCTCGCGCTCACTCGCTTGCTGAAGGATCGTTTGAGTGGTTCAACAACACGCTCTACGACTTCAGTATCGCAAGCTCCCCTGTTATGCTGATTTCTGGTGCTCCTGGCTCAGGAAAGAGTGCATTGGCTCAATGGGCGGTCGAAAGACTGCAGGAGTCAGCTGAGCACGATAGCTGGAATGTTATTCCATACACCATTCGTGAGTTTTCCTGGTTTTGTGATTTGTTGATTTGCGAGCTAATCCAATATCCAATCCAGGTGCTGATATTCCTGTCGCTACCTTGCCTCTGCGCATACTGAAGGGTGTCCTTCACCAGATGTTGGATCACTCTGTCAGTGACAAGCAGACACAGGAGGCTATCCTGGTTGAAGTCGCCAGAGCAGCCCAAGGAGCGATCGATGGTGCTGGAGATGACGCAGTTGAAGCAAGCCTTTGGAGAGGTATCCGTGCTGGTCTTGCTGCGAACATTCAGTACATGTTTGTGCTTGACGGCATCAACCAAATCAGGGGTGGTCACACGAACGCCATAGCCTGTCTTAATCGCTTCTGTGAGGTTCTTTCCGAGCAGAATGCCGGATCTAAGATGATTGCTTTCACCCGGCCCTTGAGCTTGAAGATCAACTCCAGTGGCGTTCAACTGCTTACCCTGCAGAACTCCCAGACCAAGACCGATCTCATCGCGTATGTCAATAAGATGCTTACGTCTACCGCCAACTTTGACACCCACAAAGGCAACCAGCTCCAAGCAGCTGTATCTGCCATTGTAGCCCGCTCCCAGGGCTCTTTCAGCTGGGCTGAGATGGCAGTTGCGTATGCTAAACAGCAAAAGACTTTAAGCCAGGCTGTTGCGTCCGTTCAGAGCCTGCCGCAATCGATGCCGGAACTTCTTGACTTCCACTCCAATACCCTCGACTTCAACCAACAGGGTACTGTTAATATTGTTTCCTGGCTTGCAGCAGCCGAGAGACCCTTGTTGGTTGAGGAGATTGAGCACCTGCTGAATGTGGATCCCAAGGGCCCCAGCTACTCCTCCAACAAACTTACTAGTAGCTACGATGCCTTGAATGCTCTGAGCCCGCTGGTCATGACCCGTGATGGCGTGGTCTCTTTCGCTCACACCTGCATTCGCGACCACATCATCAAACAGGCCAAATCAACCGATGGAAAGTCCCAGCTCAATCTCAAGGATGCACACCATGACTTGCTCACTAGGTGCCTTTCCAGCGTGCAGTTGGGTGTGCGTGAGGAGGTTGATGTTTCCATGGACAAGCTGGGTATCGAGGAGCGCAACCACCTCTTCGACAAGTATGTCGTCTTGGAATACACCGCACGCTACTGGCTGTCGCATCTTCTCTCTTCGCCCCTAGTAACCGACGACGAAGAGTTCCAATTCAATTCAAGCTTCAAGAAGCTCATGCCCGCCACTGTCCTCTTCGCCCGCCTTGAGTTGACTTGCCGCGAGTCCCAGTTCACTCGATCTAGTGTCGTGGAGCTCTACAGACTGGCGAGTGATATTCGCCGAGTGGTCCTCGGCGAGAAGTCTATTGCTCTGCTAGAGAGCTTGGTCCTCAGCGCACGCGTGTCAAAGTTGGCTCATGCCAGCCACGCCGACGAGACCTGCTACGAAGCGTGGAAGCTAAGCCAGGAGCTTCTTGGCCAGTCACACCCGATTACCTTGACTTGCTCCGAGATGATGATACAGTCATTTTCCGAACGAGGCACGATCACTACTCAGCAGGAAGACATCATGAAGTACTTGATCTTGACCGACTCCGATATCACCGGGGTGGACTTTAACCAACGCCTAAAGTACCTTGGAATGATCGTCAGCATGTTCAAGTCTCGCAACGAAAACCAATCCGCGTTGCTGATCTCGAAGCACTTCTACCAGCAAGTTCTCCAAAAATACGGCACCAACTCGCGCCAGTCATCTGAGACTGCCGACTTCTTGACCAGTCAGTTCTCGACAACTGGAAGCGACGAGATGAGCCGCGATATTGCCAGAACCAAGTATGACAATATGGTGCGCACCATGGAGGTCACCGACGAGCGCCGAATTGCCTACACTCTGTACATGGCTAAGATGTACGAGGATCAGGGTGATTTGGCTCATGCTCAAGCTGTTCTGTCAAGCTTGTGGGCTGGTCTGAACTCGCGTGATATTGACTCGGTTGATATGATGGACAAGAAGTCCAATGTTGCGCTTGTGTACTATCAGTTCCTCCGCCGCCAGGGCCGAAGTGATGAATCTGAGGTCATCATCCGTGAACTGGTTGCAGATCTAGAGGTTACTGGTATTCACTCCGAGGAGATGATGCAGTGCGTGTACCTTCTCCGCGCTGAGACTCGGGAGATGCTTATGTACAATCTCGATCGCTCCTTGTCGATTCTCATGTGGCGCTACTACAAGGAGACTCACCAAGAGTACTCGGAGGACTCCACCGCTCTGGCACTCTCAATTGCCCAGAGCATGGCTAATGCAGTCTCGATTGAGGATGCATCCTCCCTGTCTTCCCGGGACCGCAAGCTGCTGATTGAGCTGCTGGACGTTATCGCGGCCAGTCCCGAAAATATGACCGTCACCACATTGATCCTGTGCCACAACCTTGCCAGCATCTACGTGCGTGAGGGTCAATGGATCCAAGCCAGTGAATGCTCGATGGCGGTTCTGCAGCACATCTGGCCCACTGTCGAACAGACCAAATCTCACCAGAAGTTCTCGCCCGAGCTAGCACCTCCCGCGGCAGACCTAGCTTTGGTGTTGGCCTACTGCCACTTCCGCAGACTGCATCTGGAACAGGCTACAATTGTCTACGAGAATGCCTTCGGTTCTTTGATCAACTCGGACAGATCCCCTGTGCCATCGGTGATGGCCGTTGCCAAGGCCGTCGTCGAGTTCCACGAGACCACCTACCAGTTCACCAGGGCGCTGAGTTTGCTCCACACTATGAGCAACTTCTTGGCCACTCGTCTCGGAGAGTCCCACGAGCATACCATCGAAAACATGTATCTTGAGGCTGCTTTGGCTACTCGTCTGGAGATGAACGGTGAGGCTAAGAGTATTTACCAGCGCATCTTCAAGGCTACCTCCCGTACGAACACAACTGCCCCAGAGGGCATGGACGCTGCGATTGCCCTCATTAAGCTCTACGAAAAGGAGGGACAGTGGGACTCTGCTTTGCATGTTTACCGATCTCTCTGGCCGACCCTGGTTGTTGAAGACAACAAGGTGGATACCTATGATCACGAGCTGATAGACCGGATGCTGGAGAAGACATACCTGGGCTATATGTCTGTTCTGACTACCCAGAAGAGCTCCGACTTCCCCGAGAGGTACCGGGTCGCATCTGAGTATGTCATGACCTGTCGCCATGTGCATGGCGCAACAAGCGAGAAGACGCTCAATGCTACGTTGCTCTTTGCCGAACTGTGCGAGTCCAGCGATGCACACGTTGACCAAGCCATCTCGCTGTACAAGCTTCCTCTGGAAACCAGCGAGTGGGTGGCTCCTGCTCAGTCGTCGAAGGGTCTCGACCAGATGACTACACCGCTGCCTATCACCCTCAAGCACAAGTTGGCACAGCTGTTTGTACGCAAGCATGATTCGACCGTTGAAGCCCGTTCCCTCTACACCGAAGAGTTCCAGCTGGCCAAGAAGAACCAGGGCTACTTCTCCACCACAACTCTTTCGTGGCTCCGTGAACTTGCGCTCGCCCATTCGCGACAGGGAACTTCTTCTTCTGTTCAGCAGGGTAACGCTATTCTCCACGCCTACTCTACCGATGTGTTGCATGCCGACGGTGACACCGACACAATTGGTGACTGGGCCCGCCGGATCGCAAGTATCTACCTCGAGTGTGGCTTCATCGTAGGCGGCAACAACCTCCTCGACGAACTCCGCCAACGTGTGGTGTACAGCTCCGAAGCTTCCCCCGTTGATCTGAGGGATCGTCGCGACGCCGTATTTGTCGCTGCCTTTGAAGAAGTATTCGGCAGACGCGCCAGCTACGACCAGATCATGACTGAGATGGGTCGTGAGATGACGAATTCTCGGGCCTTCTCCCAGAGTCTCTCCGGTCACGACTTCGTTCCCACTCTGATCGCTGGCCACAAGCTCTACAATCTCCAGATTAGTCAGAAGCGAGTTAGCCCTGCCAACGACACCAAGAACAAGCTGTACGAGTACTTCTGCTCCAACCTGTCCGCCACCAAGGTTGCCGACAAGGAAGTCGTGCAGCAATTCTACCAGATCTGTCTGCGTGAGGTTCACAGAGAAAACTACAACATGAACATCCTCACAACGACCAGCAACCTCGTCCGTGACCTGTGTAACTCCTCCCGCTTCCAAGAAGCCGCCATCCTGACAGGCGTTCTGCACTCCTTCCTGCATCTGACCGACGGCCTCAACAACCAGGAGAACATCAACACCGCCACCCAGCTGTGCCTGTACCTGAGCGGCCACAAGGCAACCAGATGCACCGACGAAAAGACCTACCAAGCCATGTCCATCAAGTCCAAGCTCCTCCTGGAAGACGTGATGGCAGCGTCGAAATCCATGGGCATCGAGATGGTCGACCTACCGTTCAACCACCTCAACGACATCATCACCCTGCTGGGCCAGTACGAGATGTTCGAAGAGCTCGAAGCCATCCTCACGCAACTGTGGACTTCCCGAATCGTCCAGCGCACCTGGACACCGGACGTGGTGGTATGGATCGGCCGACGACTCGTGGAAACCCGCTTCTGCCGCGGTAACGTCGACTCCGCCATCAAGCTGTGTCGCGACATCTGCTACAACCTGCGCCAGGTATGGGGCAGCTGCGACCCGGTCACACTGGACATGACCAAGCTCCTCTCGGCCCTGTTCACAGCATCGGAGAACCACCAGTCGGCAGCGACTCTGCACGAAGGGATCCTGTACGACTTGCTCGGCGACTCCAAGGCAGAGGGCCATCCCCGTGTTGCTGATACAGCGTCGCAGCATATGGAGCTGCTGCGTCGTGCCCAGGCTCGGCTGGGGACTGGTCAGACTTCGCGACGGGCGTCTGCGCATGCGGAGCTGTTCCAGTCTGTGGCGGATCGCTTTGGTGTTGAGTCTGAGCAGATTAAGAGTGTTGGGGAGGCTAATGGTGGTGATCAATTTGGTGTTTGGTCTAAGCCTAGACGGTTTAGTATTGATGTTGAGGATATGGAGGAGGAGGGTCAGACGCACCACAATCATCTGCGTGAGTCTAGCGGTGCTGGGCTGGGTGGTAATGGTTCTCAGAGACGTATCTCGGTGCAGGCTCTCTAGGTATACACTGGGGAACTTTCATTTGTTTTTTTTGGGGGGTTGAGTTTGTGTTGGCGTTTTCTGATTTGAAATATGTGAAGGACCAAATTGTATACCTCGTCCATACTGCAGTTTAATATCATGATCTATGTCACTTGTACAGTTTCTGTCCTCAACGACGTAAGACTTGTAATGCACCTGTATAATGTGAATGTCTTTTTTTAAGTGGGAACTTTTAGGTAGAACCAGCTCATTCTTAATGAGCTACTTTATAAATTGGAGAGAAGACACTTCAAAATCTATTGTATTATCTGCACAAGGAGTGTACATACAGTACCCAATAGTACTAGGCATTTGGGCTTCCACCACCTCGGTGATTCGACACCAGTGGCAGTTCGTTGATAAAAAATACGTGTTTCCAAATGTGCACTTGCCACTGCCCGTTTGTGCAGGATCACAGTGTGGCCATGTTGAATGAATGTATTGAAAAGCAAAAAAAACCTAGATGTGCGCTCATGCATGCCGGCTGTAAGGATCACAAAGGATCAAACACCAGGCGTATGATATGAATGATCACCAGAGCCAAAGCCTGGTCAAGCGGTCAATGCAAAAGTGAAGCCCATCAACCCCATACCTGCAATGGCAAACCAGAATCCCATCCCGCGGTGATGGCTGAGACTGAGTCCCTCGCTGAAAAGGTGCAATGCAACTGAAGTCATGACTCCAGCGGTGGCGGCGAACATACCTCCATATATACCCCACGAGGGACCTGTGGCATCGTCGCTGTCGTGTTGCCCAGTGCTCCAGATCCAAAATGCAGCAATGCTAGCACCGGCCGGTTGGCTGATGCCTCCAAGAAGGCTGGACCAGAACATTGCCTTCCAGCGGGAACCGAGGGCTAGGTAGAGCGGAAGTGCCATGGCGAAGCCTTCCACGATGTTGTGAATAAAAAGAGCCATGAATACTGTCATACCGAGGGTTGGGCTGGCATGGTTGGTGGCGTAGGTGATGAACCCCTCGGGGAGCTTATGCAGAGCAATGGCGAGTGAGGTCTGGAGTCCAATGGAGAGGAATGCATTTTTGGGGACGTGATGGTGGTGGGGATTGCCACCGGCAGATTTGGGCCGCTCAGAATCAAGTTCGTCGAGGTGACCATGATGCTCGGAATGCGGGTGACGCTCAGAATGCGAATGAGAGAGATGGGTTGAATGTGAGTCTATGATCTGAGACGAAGAGGACGAAGGAACACATCGGTGCATGTCGTGCTGTGCAGAGATATTGTCAAAATTTCCCCCTTCCTGTGCATTAGGTGTTTGCTCATTGATAAGGTTAGTTTCCGCGCGTTGAACTTCCGGTTCTGGTGGCACGGATATGCTTTCATGATGCAGCGGGTCTGGTTGCGCATGTTCATTGCTGTCGGATGGCGCATTGCTGTCGGATGACGGAAGCACTTTCGCGCATTCCAGGCCGCAGGCCTGAGAAACCCCGAAACAAGACCCATCCTCGTCGCAGGCGGGTTCTACACCACCCATAAGCGACTTAATGCGACGCGCTAGCATTGCCCGCATTGTCTCACGGCGTCTGGGTGCCGGCTCAGCATGTTGGCTCTGTTGTACCACCGCTGGCGTAGACTTGAATGAAGATGGCCTATTAGACTGCAACAGCGGTGTTCTTTCATCATCTCCGTCTGTCCTGTTGTGAAGATAGTCATCGTGTGCGGGGTCGCCGTGCTCGGGGTCAATTTCCGGCTCGTCATGGGTATGGGCACAGTCGACAACATGAGATGGGATATATTTGTGTGCAAATGCGGATATTATTTGGATGCCTGCGACTCCGGCAATGAAGAGAGCGATTAAAATATATGCAGCTGCGGCGGGGGAGAAGCCGGCGCGGGTGAGGTACTGCTTTGAGGTGGGCAGCATGCTATAAAGGGAGGTAAAGAGCTGATTTTAATTAGTTTGATTCATACATTCCTCTAGAAATGATAGCTCACCATGACTCCAGCACTGAGACATAATGACGCCGACAGGAAGTTACTGCTGTTGGCTATCTTGAAGCTGCTCTTGCGGCGGGAAACCACTTGCACCAGCACATCAACGCAGATGATAGACGAACCAAGGACGCATGCTGAATATAATCAGTGGTGAAGATTTCAAAGCTTCTAGGCAACACTTACCAACACCTGAGACGGCGCTCATCACCCACCCCCGAAAGTCGTTGGTAGGCATGGCGTGGGGAGTTGAAGAAAACGGAAAGAGTGATGTAATTGGCAACGGGTTAACTAGCGGTCAACACTTTGCCTCTCCTCCTGTACAAGAAATGAAAAGATGACCGTATGTCCATGGATGGGAGTTGTTTATAAGTTAATCAGGTGCATTGTCTTAGGAAAGTGCCTTCACCCCCAAGGTTCTCACTGCACTTTTTGCAACTTCCCCTCATCGCTGGGATCTGGGGGATGGAATAGACAGTCTGGTCTGGCATCGTGAATCTCTAGAGAACTCCTCTGAGACTATGGGATATAGAGAAATGGATTCGACCTGTTCATAAAAGGCTGTCTCATTGCAACCGATCGGGTGATACTGTCCCTCAGATGATGAAGGATGAAGGGTGCGCCCATGCAAGGGGGTTAACTAAGTATGCAACTGACAGTATCTGGTGATTTGAATAATTTTAGATTCACCAGACTCAAGTGAATCATGAGAACCTTGATAATCAAGGGAAAGAGAATATAAAAAAACAAAAAACAGCCCCCTGGCGGAACATCCTGCAATACCAAGTAGTTCGGGGAGTTTGCATGTGATGTGATTGGCCCGTGACTCCCCATCGGTTTTGTTGATCTTCGAGTTTTGGTTGGCTCTCTCAATTTCAACTCTTAGCCCTACCTTGGTGAATTCAAGGGATACTCAGCCATGTCCAAAGCAACTTTGGCAGTCATTGCTGCCGCCAGTGCCGCCACCGGAGCTGGTGTCACCGCGCTGCTCTTCTCGGGCAAATCCTCCAAGCCCCAACAAGAGACCCTCACCCCGACACCAACAACCCCAGGCCCCAAGGTGCCCTCAACCATCCCAGCCCCGGCCCTAGCATCCAAACTAGCCACCGGTCCCGTCGACGCAGCAGGAATCCTCCAATATGGGTTCCCGGGCCCAATCGCCGACGAGCTCTCTTCCCTCCCATTGCACGGCGCCTACGATCGACGCACCCGCAACCCATCCTGGGTCGCCGAACACATCACACCCGAATCCCTAGCCGTTAACCACGCGGACCGAAAGAAGAGCACCTTCTTCGAGGATACGACCATCCCGGCGATGTTCCGCGCCAAACTGTCCGACTATTTCCGCTCGGGCTATGACCGCGGACACCAGGTCCCGGCCGCAGATGCGAAGTGGTCGCAGGATGCGATGGATGGCACGTTCGCACTGAGCAATATGTGTCCCCAGGTTGGCGAGGGCTTCAACCGTGACTACTGGGCGCACTTTGAGACTTTCTGCCGTGATCTCGCTAAGCGTTATCCCTCCGTTCGCATCGTTACCGGGCCCCTGTACCTGCCTCACCGTGACCCGGATGGAAAGTGGCGTGTTAACTACGAGGTTATTGGTAACCCGCCTAACGTCGCTGTGCCCACCCACTTCTATAAGGTTATTTATGCCGAGGATGGAACCAACTCGCCTACCAGCAAGGTTGCGCTTGGTGCTTTCGTTCTGCCCAATGCTCGCATTGCGAATGATAAGCGTCTGACTGATTTCGAGGTTCCTCTTGAGGCTGTTGAGCGCGCCTCTGGTTTGGAGTTCGGCTCTAAGTTGGACCTCAGCCGTCGTCGTCGCTTGTGTCAGGAGGTGTCTTGCTCCATCACTGTGCGCGAGTTCAACAATGCCAAGAAGCGCTCTTGAGCTTGAGACTGTGGATAGGAGAGGAGAGAGACCAGGTTCGCCTGTCGACTTCTCGCATGGCTTCACTGTATATCTGGAAACATTGTATTTGCATGGTTCGGGCGTTAATAACCGCTCTGGGCGGCAATATCAGGATAATTTTTATCGTACACATAATCGAAACCCTTGGTGGTTCATGATTCTCTTTCTTTTGTTTTGTTGTTATCAGTTGCTCAGCACTGGAACGCAACTCCGTTCTTCTTGCCCATATTCCCACCTTTGCTAGCAAACCCAGTCCCCTCGGAGGAGATCTCCACCAGACCAGGCTGAATAGCATCCTTATCCTTCTTCTTAGACTTCTTGCTATTCCCATTGCCATTGCCATTTTCATCTGGTTTTGACTTTGCTGTAATGTCTGTCTCACAAACAAAACATAGAACCTGGCCATGGAGAGCAGCAGTCTTCTCCTGCTCCTCTTTCGAGGCATGTGGATCGGGGATGTGGTGTTCATGGGGAGTCATGAATTTTGTTACACACGGAGAGCAAATGACATGTCCGCAGGGCTTTGTGACTGTAAGAGACAATTAGCAAGACCAAATGGGCTGTACCGACTTCCATTCCACATACGCATGGCCTTGAGCCCATTACTCAAATTCTTCTTGCAACTCGGACACGTCCTGGACACAGTCCCGTCGGAAGCCTTCTCCTCCGTGAAATTAACCTCAACAAGCGACTTGAGCGAGTAGCTATGCCGGCTCTCATCCGTCGAGCCAGGGCATACAGGCGTCAATTTGACGGTCTTGTTGGCGGCGATCTCGTTCGCGTCCGTGTTGGGCGTTAAAGACGGGACCCAGAAGGACGGAAGAGCAGATTTGCTAGAAGACTAGAAGCAAAGTGGTTAGTTCAAAACGAACCCCCAATTGAAGACGGAAGCTTCAAGCTCCGGCTCCAACTCAAAAGAACAAGCACAAACCTTCTCCATCTTCAACTCCCTCCTCAATCTCTCTCTCTCCTCCCCAGCAACACGAGCCATCTCCTCCTCCCCAAGCTCAAAAACCCTCTTCCTCTTCCCATCAACCTCAACCTCCCTGGCCTTAAATTTCTCCAAAGCCTCCGACTCCTCCGCCTTGCGCTTCTTCCCATTCCCAGAAACACCACCCTTATTCTCCAACCCCATAGAGACAAGCTCGAAGTCCCTAAGATCCCTCTCCTTCATCTCCGCCAGCGATCGCTCCTCGTCCTCCGCAATGCGTTTCCTCGCGTCATCGCGCTCTTTTTCAAGCCGTTTGATCTCCTGTCGCTGAGAGAGGAGGTCATTGATCGCGCATTCGCGGCAGAAGAGGTCGCCGTTGCTGGCGCATGCGACTACAGGTGCTCGCGCGGGTTGCAGACATAGACGGCAGGAGCCGAAGGTTAGGAAGCTGTCGCGGCCGATTGCGCTGCGTTTTGTGCCCCAGGTTGAGCGTAGAAGACCGCGTTCGTAGGAGGTGAAGTGGGGGAGGGAGGTGTTTCGCTTTGAGTGCGCCATTTCGGATGTGGTTGGCGTGGGAGTTGATGGGAGGTGAGGGTGGCTTTTTGAAGCTTCGCAGATGTCGTAATGGGCTTTTGGTCGGGAATTTAACGGCGCGGTTGGAAGATGGGGACTTGGGATTGGTGCGTTGGTTTACCGCTTACCTCACCGCTTTTATTAGCCCTATGCATCATTGTCGGGTCTATGAAGAGCAGGAGTTGTATGCTCACGTTCCTATTGAGATCAAGCATTGACTCCAATACGCAGTCGTTGGGTGCAATTGTTTACATTTAGACCTGTAGAAACGGTGAAGAGGCAAAAATAGGGATCAAATCAATCATTGTCAATCAGAATTCGCTTTTGTCTATCAGTGATTCCCTCACACTCGAAAGAAGCGTAATCGAAATGAAATGGCAAAGGCATAGGATATCAAAGCACGCCCATGAATGCACCCTGCCATACAGATCTGATTCAACAATCTGACAGTAAATGAATAGAGTTCCCAGAAGCACAAACGCAGACGCGGACGCAGAGAGATGCTCAAAAACCCAGACCGAACCGAAAATCCGTCAAGAAACCGATATTCACCATATGTTAATGCAAGGGGCAGTAAGGAAAGTCAACCAGGAAAAGACAAAGAGAGATGCATGAGTTTGGAGAAAAGGGGGTATAATAATCGTCAAGCAGAAGATCAAGATGAGAATGGTTAGGATGTACAGAAGAAAGTAAAGGAAGATAGGGGTGTGTAGAATCAGGCGCCTACGACCTGCTCGCGTAGGTTTTCGCTGGACGGTGTATCAACGATTCGCTCGTTGATAGATGTAGAGGAGGGGGAGGGGGAGGGCGAGCCGTCGTGTCTTGGCGCAGAGAGATGGCCGTAAATTGTGGACGGAGGGGAGTGGGGGGTGTGTTCGGTGTCTAGGAGAGCTGCATCTAGAGTCAGGGGCGAGGTGATGACTGGGGAAGCCGGGCTGCCGATGTCTTCTTCCGGTTGCTCTTCCCGCGCATCCTTGAACTCAGCCAGATCGTCGCTGGTGCGCAAACTTAGGCCAGTGGCGGTGCTTGCTCTGCGAGCCGAGTGAGGACGTTCTGGGCTGCGGTCGGTCATAATCGACTCGCCGCTGTCCACAATAGCAAGATCCGACGCCCGTGGCTCTTCATGGGGGGTGGGCTTGCGGAGCTTGAGGCGTTCTTCGGGGGGCATGTTCTGCCATTCAGACCCGAATGTGACAACGGATGCTTTCTTGCCATGCACAGTGAAACTGGGGGCTTTGCGGGGAAGTACTTCTCCTTCGCCTGAAAGTTGATCGTCCTCCTGTCCATTGCTAGATATTGAGCCCCGTTTCTTCTTCGAATGGGAGTGGTGTCTATGAGCATGCGAATCACGGAGGGTGCGATGAAGGCTGCGACGGACGCGACTGTGTCTATCGCTCTTATCGTTTGCATTTGTCTCGCCCTCGGTCTCTTTACCGGGGAGTGCGTCAGGGGCGATCTCTTCATCCTTGTGTGTCGACGGGGATGCCGGCAGCTCCAGAAGACCGGCTTCCCTTAGAACGCGCTCCTCGCCATCATCATAGCTCGCAGGCGAGGTCAGTTTCGATGTTCGAGATGCCAGACTAGCTCCATCCCACCGGCTGAGAACCGAGGCTTCACGCTCGAGTTTAATTGTCGTAGGATGGGGCGAGTATGACTTGGCACGTTCAGGAATGGTCACAGCGGAGCGTCGACGACCGACACGAGCAATGTCAGCTGAAGTGACAGATGCCGGGATACTGGGACGACGCAGTTCATCATTCGAAGGCTTGGCCAGCAGTCCGGCCTCCGAGGGCTGATCGGTTTGGGCAACATTAGGCTCAACGGTATCGGCGCTAGAAACGGTTTGCACAACGCTACTGCCTCCTTCCATGCCACGCTCAGATACCATGGATGGCCCGGAAAGTGAGGCGATGCGTGCTCCGTCCGACTGGGATAGGCTTGGTTCAGCAACCGACCCGACCCTGCTTTCCGCTGCCTCGTCATCCTCTCCCAAGTCTCGCAGAAGAACTTGGCGGTAACATTTACTGCGCCAGATATCCTGTCTCACCCATTTGATCTTGGCAGACAGGCGGCCTGCAGCCATGATGACGTTCTCGCGGGCACGAGCGTGAAGGGGAGTGAGCAATTGCAAGTGTCGGGCATTTTGTAAAAGATCATCCAGTTGTTTTTGTGACACAGCGAGCTTTTCATTCCTCTCCCGAATCTTGTGGCTCATCAGTTCTCGTCGCGCAGCAACAAATTCGGCGACAATGTCTGTATCGATGCTGGGAGAAGGAGGCTCTATGTCCGTCGACTGGTGAGACTTTTGTGACGATATCGAGCTTAACCGCTGACTCTTGCGGTATCGTTGTCCCTCGTAATTTGTGGCAATCATTCCCTTGGTGCGCACACCAGTGGTCCTGAAGGCTGCAGCATAGTTGAGGTGTGCAAGCCAGTCATCCATTTCAGGCTCAGAGCTAGCAAGGAACGTCTCCTCCAACGCGTTGTGTCGAACAAAGATGAAGGCGTTTTTATGCTTTTTATAACTTGAGTCTAGGAGGGCAACTGTGTCACCAGTAGATACGATGTTGTCCGGCTTGAATTCAGCAAGGGGTGGATTGAAAACAAGAGTCCCCCGACGGCCATTCTTGACATATACCTCATGCTGTGCCATAAGCGAGCGCACCCAGTTCACATTGCGGAAGAAGTAGAGCTGGGAGAATGTGAGAACCGCACCCCATTCTTGCCAGGGCGACCTGGCTTTCTTCTTCTTCGGGTCTTTCCGCCAAAGCAAGCCGACCTTGGCAACTTTGATGTCTACCAGACCGGGATTGGAGTCTTGTGGACTGTCCAAGCTAGCCGGCATGAATGCGTCAGGACGAGAACGCAGAGAGATGATTTGCAAAATTCCAGATTTGGTGAAGGCCTGGTGAAGAGCATCCATGTCCGGTGGCCCGGCAGTTCCGAAATGATGATATGTATCATCCAGATCCATGACATCCTTCAAGCTGGGGCGCAGGGATTCTAATTTGCCTTCCAGAATAAGCGCATAGGGATCGACAGGCTCTCGTGCAATGCGAGCCAAATTTTCGGAGCTGGTGCTTTTGAATAGAGTGCGGCGTGGTTTTGCCAAGTGACGGTCAGGCATATTGGCGTCTTCGACACGAATGAACGGTGTGTATGAGATGTTTTCATAGAAACACTCAAGAATGTCCTCCGAGATACCCTCACTGCGACTTATTTTGACATAGTCCGCCTTCTGCATTTTTCGTTTGTTGTTCTTATTGAAGATGTCGGTGTGAAGAATCAAAAGCGAAAATGCAATGAAGTATGCGTTATCAGGAGTTGTGAAGATGCCTGGGTTGCACTCGTGATAGCGGTCAGCAAATGCTTGCACGAAGCGATCAATCTGTTGTGTTTCTTTCGGGAGCTCGACTTCCATCAAAAGCTTGCGGATTGCCATGTCGAGTGGGTCACCAAAGTATGAGAAGGTTCTCATGTATTTTCGGAGACATATCTTGTAGAATTCCTCCTCTGATTGAGAGAGCACACCCGCAATCATGCCACGGGGCAGAGCTTCTTCCAGACGGGTCAGATATGAAGCGGGTGTGTCGTCCTCTTCCCGTTTTGGGATTGCTGGTAGGTCTTGCACAGGGGTGGATGCACCACCTATCGTGGGCGAGCCGTGACGAGGCGAGGGTGGGGATGAGTTTTGCCTCAATCGCTGGGTGATATTGAACATATCCCCAAAACTTTTACGACCACTGGTCGAAGTGGAGGTGCGCGCCGAAGATGCCAAGTACGGGGGTATGGATAAGTCGTCATGGTTCTCGGCCAGCGATCCCATGGTAGACGCACGTTCTCGGTTCTTAAAGGAGGGATTGGATCGGACTGAGCGAGCGGAATTCGTCGAGTCATTTCGAAATAGCGGTGGTACAGTGGAAGCAGCGAGTCCCACAATGGAACGAGAGGGCGAGGGTAGTGGTGAAACGTGGCCATGGCCATCTGAATTCTCGGATTTTGGAGTATCTACTGGGGGAAACGGCCGACTATCCACACCTCCAACTGGGTGTGAGACTTTGGGGGGTAAGGGAAAGAGTGGGCTCCGGGTTCGTTTCAAGCGTGGCATACGGAATCGCTTTGCGGAGGTGGCACTTTGACCATCACGAGGGGAAACGGTTCGGGTGATTGTCTGGTCACCGTAGCTCTGGTCTGACCGAGACGATTCGGAAAACCGGTGATCAATGACCGACGAGCGCTGAGAGTCACTGGGCTGCGGGTTCCCGCCCCGAAGGGAGTTGGTTGACAAGCGTCCAGGCTCTTCGATTATGCTCTGGGACATGGCAGGCGTCGAGTCGGTAACCTGGGAGTCTGTTGATCCCTGGCCCCTTCTACGAGTCTTCGCGGGTTGTTCCATTGATTTCCGAGACATGTCCTCCATGGACTGTTTTCGTGACGATGGTCGAAAGCTGAGCTTGGGTCTCTGTTTCACGGGTTGATCGAGCTCGTGACTGGTCGGGGCGGTAGTAATGATTTTAGGAGCTTTATCCGGCAGACACAGTTAGTCAAACCATCCTAACAAGCTTTGGGGGGTTGTCAATGTTTCACTTACGAGGCAGGGAAGGGATAGGGGGAGTGTTCTGACCCGCCTTGACGTAGGACTTGGATAGTTGGGGGTCAGATGCATGTCGTAGTCTCATGAAGCTGAATCGCTTGTGGCGCAAGCCGGGACGGTCCTCTGAGGACGGTCCTGCAAAGTCCGGCTGAGCTACCCCATCGTTTAACCCATCGTCATCCGGTGGTTGAAGCCCTGTATTTACTCCTTCTGATAAGCCGGATGGGCGAGAAATTGACTCGGATAGTCTAGGTTCGGCGGGGGGAAAGGGACGAGGAAGGTGTTCACTGCGACGTGATTGGCCTTGAGGCTCCACGGTGCTCTGTCTCTTGCCATCGGCTACGAGACGCAGTCCTTTCCAATGCATGGTGAAGGACAAAGCGTTAGGACAAACCCAAGCTAATGATCCATGAAATGTCACACGTTAGATGAGAATTGAAATAGAGAAGGACATTGCCTAGGTGGATCCAGACGCGGTGGGATCTGGAGGTCAACGCAAAAAGGGGAACGCCGGAAAGGGAAACGTTCTAGATTTCTTGTTTCTGTTCTTTTTTTTTTTTTTTTAGATCACACACAAAAATCGATAGAATCAGAAGATAGAAGAGAAGAAGAGACAAATAGTACTCTGAGGGGCAAGGCAGACGAGTTAGAACCTTGGCCTGAGCGTCGGGTAATTGACCGGGTTGATGTATAGAGATGAAAAGGATCAGGTTTGATTTACATATGAAGATTAGATGTACTTTAGCTTGTATTGAAATTTTGCTGATCAGATAGCCTTGTCGACCAATCTATATTTTAAAACATAAAAGTCTGATCCTTATGTTTCCAGCATAACGATAGTATGTCGAATATACCAAAAGTACTGGTCACTGACGTAGAACAAAAATAACCCAACCTTGGAAGGCTGCATGTCATCTGTTATCCGGATGTTAATGGATAGGAGAATTCCTTTTTCATTCGACTTCAATTTCTTCTTATTATTAAAGATACTCGTGGACTTTATCTTAGTTATCTTCCCCGTTTGTCCCCGCCATTTCTTCTCTTCTCCGCATCCGAAAGGCTCTCGCAGATATCCCTGTGAACCTCCCGAGGTCTGAACCTAAGAACACCAACTCTTCTCCCTTCAAACCCTTCAAACCCGGTGATTGTGACTCGGCATGCGTCTTTTTTCTCCCATCTTGGTCGCCTCGACCTTGCTTCCTCTTACCTCCGCCGTCCCCGCTGGTTCAAGCATCACCCCGCCGCCACCTCTGCAGCCTTCCCACTTCACTCATTCCAACCCACGCCCATGGGGTCGACTCCGCGACTGGGTAATTGGCTCCATATGGGATATTGATCACAAGCGCTGCTCTTCAAACCATTCACCACCATCAAATATACACGATCGTTATGGCAGTGATGTCGTCCTCCGATTTCATTTGCGTCAGGCGGACGAGGCAGAAGCATTGGCTGCCGCCTCGCAGGTGCTGTTTTTGGACATTTGGGCCATAACCTCAAAGTTTGTAGATATTAGACTTGCAGATGATATGGTGCGCTTCGTTTCTGGTCGCTTTATGATCAGCTCACTGATTTTTCTTTTTTAGATCCCTTCCTTGTTGGACCTGCTACCTTTAACACTTCGCACCTCCTACACTCCCCTCATGGACAACCTCGCCGACGAGATATACGCCTCTTACCCCTCCCGTCACCGTACTGACCCAGACTTCAAATCAGGAATTGGATCGGGTGAACTGAAGACGATCTCGAACGGCGACCTATTCTTCCAAGAATACCAGCCGCTCTCCGTCATTACGCAATGGATGCGCTTGATGGCATCAATGTTCTCCTCGCACGTACAGATGACCAGTGTGGGAGTCAGCTATGAGGGTCGCGATATCCCAGCACTGCGACTTGGCGCCTCTCCCGACACCCAAACCAAATCGGGCCCGCGCAAGACAATCGTCATCGTCGGCGGTATCCACGCCAGGGAATGGATCAGTACCTCCACGGTGACATATGTCGCATACAGCCTCATCACCCATTTCGGCTATTCACCTGCTGTAACACGATTGCTACACGAGTACGACTGGGTCTTAATCCCAACCATCAACCCCGACGGATACGTATACTCATGGGAGTCAGACCGTCTGTGGCGCAAGAACCGCCAGCCGACGGGTCTTCCACTATGCCCCGGTGTCGATTTAGACCGATCCTGGGACTACGAGTGGGACGGCGAGTCGACTCGCTCGAACCCGTGTTCAGAGAACTACGCCGGCGCAGAGCCGTTCGAAGCAATTGAATCGCAGCGCCTGGCACAATGGGCTCAAAACGAGACAGCGAATGGCCGCGCTGAAATCGTAGGCTTCGTCGACTTGCACGCCTACTCCCAGCAGATTCTTTACCCTTACTCATACTCCTGCTCGTCTGTGCCGCCCACCCTCGAAAGTCTCGAGGAGCTGGCGTTGGGTCTAGCCAAGGCAATCCGTCAGACCTCCCATGAATCATATGACGTTACCTCGGCATGCGAGGGAATTCTCGCGGCTGCTGGGATTACCTCGGGCGGCAGCGCGTTGGATTGGTTCTACCATAAGCTGCACGCCAAGTTCTCATACCAGATCAAACTCCGCGACCGCGGTAGCTATGGATTCCTTTTACCTTCGGAGCACATTGTTCCCACTGGCAAGGAGATTTTCCATGCTCTGTTGACATTCGGCAAGTTTGTCTGGGGCGAGGAGGCGTCGGATCTCAGCTTTGACGACTTGGTGGGCGATCAGATACCTCTAGCTGAGAGCCTGTAGGCTTTTCCTTTTTTTGATGATTGCATGTTAACTTTACGAACGGATTTCTTTCTTTAACTGCGGTACTTCTGGTGTTGCAGAGTCTTTGTACAGTATTTTGGCTATTCGAGCCTAAGGATGTAAAGAGTGTAATGCAGAACAATTTCCAATGTGCCTGGCTTAAATGTGATAGGAATTTGAGAAAACAACCACTTTGTTTATATATCAGAAGCCTCGGGTCAGAAGGCCATCCTTCCCATGAATCTCCCGGGAAAGGCACCGACCTCGAGATGAAAGGACTACATGGCGAACCTTGTATCAACTATCTTCAAATAAGCAGGGTTCAAGTCTACTAGTATCCGAGTGTGTCATAAACAAACAATCTTACGTTCATCCATCCATACCTAGATGCTTTCGAAAGAAGGTGGGTCTATATATGCCACTACACACACTTCGTCTACATAGTGCAACCATCGAAGGCTATATTCATATGCTTTCTCTTACAGCACCGACGGCAAAGTAATCATAGACCAGAAATCATTTCTTATAATCGAATTATTTAAAGATAAAGCAGGATATTAATGGCCTCCGATGTATCCAACAATGGCCTAAACAACACTCAATGTCCACAGCAACAAGATATAGGCATATGTCCCGCATCAGAAAAGCCAGGAGACAAATTTCTGGTAGAACCAGCCTGCATTGTTGTTCTTCTCTGCCTCAGCCTCCTTCCTGGCGAGATAGAGCGCCTCCTCACGATCAATCTCGTCCTTTCCGGTGAAGAGATCAGCTGTCAGAGGGTCCACACCCTTGCAGCCTGTCACGAACTTATATCCAAAGATCATAATGAGGTATAGAGGGATACCGAGGTATGCAGTAATGAAATTCTTGTAGTCGAAGTTTCCGTATGTTTTGGGGTTGTGGATGAAGACATCGAAGTTCTTAGTGAAAGCGATGAGGATGCAGAATGCCAGAGCGAAGTATGAGCCCGCAACACCGAAGGGCGCCTTGTAGGCCAAGCCTTCCTCGGGAATGCCCTGGGCTTTGCGCGCGCGCACGAAGTAGACGTGAGTAACCAGGATGGAGATCCAGGTGAGGAGACCAAAGATGGTGACCAGGTTCACGAAGTACTTGAACACGGTCTTGGAGTCGCTGCTAACGTTCATGTAGCCCAGCAAGGCAATCACGGACGAGATAACCAGCGCAGGGACGGGAACGCCGCGACGATCGGTGCGGGCGAAGATCTTGGGGGCTTTGCCTTCGCGGGCCAGACCGTAGATTGTACGGGTGGCGATGTACAGATCGGAGTTGGCTGCCGAGAAGACGAAGAGCAGAATACAGGCATTCAGGATGTGGGACAGGACCGGGATAGCGGCGAGCTCGACGGCGACCACGAAGGGCGAAGCTGCGGCTGAGCCCTTCTTCGAGTTACTGTCTGAAAGGGCGAAGAGGAGACTCGGGGAGTTGTATGGAACAAGTGTGCCAACTAGAAGCACGCTGGTCACGTAGAAGACCAGGATTCGGTAGAAGGTCAATTTGATCGCGCGAGGGATCGTCTTGCGGGGGTTTTGTGCCTCGCCGACCGTTACTCCCACCAGCTCGGTGCCCAGATAGGCGAATGTAGCAGACACCATCGTGGACCAGAAAGCCAAGAATCGACCAGGTGCTCCGTCCATCTTATAAGTGTTGAAAGCACCTGGGCTCTTCCAGTAGCGGAAACCCTTGCGGTCATGGTCCGGTCCACCACCAAGCATGAGAATGAAGGACATGAGGATGATGCCGAGGATGACAACGACTTTGAAGGAGGATAGCCAGAACTCGAACTCACCGAAGAACTTCACACCGAAGTAATTGATGGCGACGACAATTACCAGGAAGACGGTAATCCATACTCCCGCATTTACCTTCTCTGTGGGTATCCAGTATGATATAACCAGTGCACCGGCAGTCATTTGATTCGGTGATAGAATAATATATTTGAACCAGTATCTGGATTCTTGTTAGCGAGATTGTCTCGAAGCAGATGGCTAGTACGTACGTCCAACCGAGGGTGAAGCCAAGTGCAGGGTCAACAAATCGGACGGCATAACCAGTAAAACCAGAGGGCAATGGTAGCCAAGCGGCCATCTCTCCAAGAGCGCACATAACCAAAAAAACGATAAAACCAACCCAAGCATAAGAAATGAGAATTGCACCCGGCTATTCAGGTTAGTAAGATTCACCAGTCGATTTTGGTGTAAGCACTCACGCCAGCCCTGAACGAAATATTTCTTAGCCTTGGATCTCAGGGTGGAAGTAATAGGGAAACAAAGCATCACTTACTTTGCAAGAGCTTCTCCTGTTCCGATGATCAAACCAGTACCAATAGCACCACCGATGGCTGTTCACTGTCAGCACGTTCTCGTGTCCGAGTGTGAACTGCACGTACCAATCATAGTAATATGTCTCGCCTTGAGCGCACGCTGTAGCTCAACATGGTTGGGGTCATTCAGACCACTCCCAGCACCTTGCTCGATCTTGCCATCGTCACTGAATTCCCTTGTGACATTGTTTTCCGGGTATTCCTCCGCCTTAATAGTCTTCTCCATTGTGTTCAACGCGTCGAGGTTTGCGCTGATGAGGAAAAAACCCAGGTAAGAGATAAAAGTAATCGCAGATATGAGACAAGGAAGAAGGGGGGTGAAGAGGGATTAAATGCAAAGCCAAGAGCAAAAATGTACACAGCCTTGGAGACAGATAAGCAGTAGTCAAATGAAAATGACTGGAGGCTTGAGGGAAATACAACACAACAAGATACGAGAGCTTGGTAAAGCCTTGGGTTGCTTAGCCAAGGCTTTGTTTATGGGGTAAGGTAATTCAAATCATATCAGACCACACCTGCACAGTGCACTTGGCTTAGAATCCTTCCCGAAGGATTTCATCCGCGACCTGTTTTCGGTTTCCGGGGAGTACTGGTACAATACCTAGGTAGGGCTGTGTTTATGAAATAGGGCTGTGCTTTTGATTTCGGTTTAGGCCGTAGATCTCTTGAGGACAGGGGTACCTTTAAAATAATGGAGATAATCACTGTATGCAGATGTACCCTGTATCAGATATATCCAATTTCTGTGGAAGCTTGAGATATGACAGATACTACAGAGTACACCAACCAAGGACACACGGGCAAAGCGGAGACATTGGCGCCAAGACCGGACATGGGCCTTTGCGGGGACCGCTTTTCATCGGCATTCGCCGGAATATTTTAGGTTGCCCCATTGCCCCAGACTTTCGCTGATATGAAGCTTTTCATTTACCCCAAGTCCATTCGATATCTGCACTATTGAAATTACAGTATTTACATGTTTATATAGACGATTTCGATCCAGAATATGTGAAAAAGAAACGACAATACCACCCATATGTTTGACTCAGCCACCCTACTGATAGTCCCATTCGCGGAAGGAACCCTTATCAAGCCCTACCCTGAACAGTATGTGCATGGCCATTGCCAAGACGAAATTCCACCTTGGCCCGTAAACACTATCCTCAACCTAGGCGAGATGCACGTTTTTGAGACCAGGCATCTGTGCCAAGAGCGTTCGCGTATGGCTCAACCAATCCTTATCTCTCTTGGCAGGTGCCTGGGTGCTCAGCGTGGCTCGGTCATATCAAGGTTAATCGATTGGGGAAATTTTTGCTTAGCGGAGATTTATGCAGAATGTTTTTCTGGAAGGTCTTGGATTGTAGCGGGGGCCTGGTAGGATTGCCCCGGTGGCTTTGGTCAAGGCTGCGCAATACAATATATGACGAGGCACCGGGGTTTTCTCGGATCTCTACTCCGTACTCTGTACCTATAAGTTTTTTCCTTACATACTCCATAGTTCAGCCAAATATATTGATCTTTGGCTTATCTTTGGCTTCTTTAATTCTCAGTAAGTTACATGTGTCAATAAATTGTCACGGTGCTTATCTTGCACTTGTTCCAAGACTACCAAAGTGGAGATGCAGAGCCTGAATAGCCAACTCTCAGTCTTTTGCGCCGCTTTTTTTTTGTAGTTTACCGTGTATCGGTGAATTCTTCAGTGCGCATCGCTCTGAGACAAGATCCAAGGGTTGATCAAGGAGGAAAAGCACCAAGGCTGGGTTCGAAGTTGAAGCGGATGAATGCACACAGAGAGAGAGAGAGACCAAATTTTGCAAGTGAGGTCTCACAAACCCCATCATATGAAATGAAAGGCCCCTAGCACGGAAGTAATTTTCCCCAGATACGATTAATATACGAGATTAAGAAAAATAATAAGTGCATCCGGAGTTCAGAGAAGCAACAAGTGAAAAAGGATACGGGGCAGTATAGAAAGAAGGTTTCAGCGATGGAATGTCCAAGTCAGTCATATCAAAGTTAGAAAGTAACAATTTGATCGAGTCAGGGCTTACCCAGGTATTCCGATAATGCCAAAGATTGTACGGAGTAGTCAACAGAAAATCGCGCTTGCTAGGAGTTCATCTGGGATAATCGAGTAAATTAAGCTCAATTTAAGCGATGACAAGATGATCTAGAACATGCACAGGTGACGTGGAAGACGATGGCCCCCAACCAACACTACCATCCACAAGCCAATCAGGTTTAAGTTGGGGTTACACCGATACTAGGAAGGAGGCTCGTGAGAACAGGGCACGATTCAGCCTCATGAAAATGCCCGAAGAAGCGAAGGTACCGGTTAGATTGGTGATTCATTCGTCCAGAATCACGGGTCACAGATGCAAGTTACGTCTTGCAGCGCTTGGATGCATTGTCAGCAATGTGGCTTTTAAAAGGAATCATGTTTCCTGGTCAGGAGCACCATTTGAGGGGGGGTGTAGCCACTATATGCAGGTCTAGTGCAGTTGGCTGTGTTCAGCCTCCGAGGAGTAAGGCATATTCCGGGTTAGGTTTAGAAGGTGAATTAGTGGCAGCGGGTCTTGGTTGGTGCAGTTAGGGAGACTGAAATGGAGGGCTCGTATTTAATAGGTGGCACCGTGGCACCACCGAGAGAAGACGGACACAATGGCGACCCCTGCCATTTGACAGGGTACAGCTCATGCTCCACAACCTGTATGCAGTGACCGAGGAGAACCGAGCCATTCAATATCTCATAATATCCGCTGTTGCTTCGAAGCTAGTGCAAGTTACCATTATCAAAGCAGGTTCCTATAAGTACGTCCGAAGCTAGCAGCTGGGAGACATTCTCAGCCTGTCGATGAAAGTCAACGTTACCAACACCCTGGATGGTGGAATGTGATCAAGGTGCACAGGTGGGACCCATTTGGTCTGTAAATCCAATAATGTCTTGAAAGTGTGCTGTGGCGTGCATAAGTGCCTTAGGGCAGCGATCATTGGAGGTCGTTAATTGGGTGAGGAACGCCGCAGCGGTTACAGATATTCTTTTACTTTTTTATCGCGCTGATCGGAGGATTTTGATTCGTTTAATGGCGGTGGAATTAACTATCATTAGAAATATTAAATAGTAGTTAATTTGACTGTTTTCCATGTAAAGACTTGAAGAGATGCGGGGGAAATCGATCGTTGATTCTCCTGTCGTCCCCTATATCAGGGTCTAGTAGCAGTCGAACATCTAGAATTCTTCAACTTCCAGCTCTTCAATCAAAAAGGGGCTTCCCCTAATTTGTATTTCTCAAATTTATCATACAACACGATGCCCGGTGTCATGCGTCTCCCCCGCCCAACGGGCATCTATGTTCCCAACTCACCAAGAGCCCTTACCAACGACATGATCTCGGGACCACTCTCTCCAGAATTCAGCTTCGATTCCGAGACCGTCACACCCTCTCTCCTCCCAGCTCTGGAATACATCTCCTCCAAACTCCAACAAAGAATGATGCACGTTACCCTCCTGATCGGCCGCGGAAAGCCCAACCCGACCGGTCAACCCTCCGATCTAATGATCATTCCCATCCACCCAATCGAGCCACAAGCATGGCGAGTACTTGAACGTGCCATTGCCAAAGGCTCGAGAAAGTTCGCACTCGGTCCCAGCTGGACTGACGCCATCAGTCGCAGCCAGTATGAGCGCCAGGCAAATGACCACCTCGTCAAGCAATCTATCCTCCAGAATGAAGTCATCTTCAGTCAGGAGGGTCTAACTCTCCTGAACATGGACCGCATTTATACCTTCAAACGCCGCATGTGTATCCTCTCTACCCGCCCTTTCTCCCGTGACGACGAACAATCAATGTCATCTTGCGTTCGCCTACTCCACCGCATCGTCGAGGATTTCTATCATCGTCCCTTCAGCAAAGCTTTCTTCCACCGCGTCTATGAGCAGCTGGATGTCCCAGACGAGCAGCTCACTGCCGTCGCAGTTGCATACAAGAATGTGCACAACCAGGATGCTATTATTCTTCCCGTCCAGACGAAAGCTCCAGCTCCAGCTCCAGCTTCGGCTCTGGCCCCGGCTCCGGCCCCGGCTCCGGCCCCGGCTCTGGCTTCAGCACCAGCGCCAGCGCCAGTTCCAGCCAAAGTCGAAGCCACTGTTCCAGCAAAGGTTACAGAAAAGGTTCAGCCCAAAGTCCAGGCAGAAGTTCAACCGAAATCCCTGCCCAAAGCTGCCGAGCGAGTTATTTTGAAGCCCAAGGGTGATCCCATCCCTATCCGAGTGAAGGCCGAACGCCCCCGTGAAGTGAAGAGGTCACCCATCCAGACTGTGCGCGGTCGGAGAGTGCCTCCACCGTCAAAGATGCGGGGTTACAGCAAGCGTGGACCCAAGACGCCTCTTTCGGCGTCGGATGTGACTCCCATCACGCGGAATGAGTGGAATATTCTTGTCAGCAAGGATATTCGTGTGCAGCCTAAGGTTACCAAGTGGATTCCGTCGCCGACCGTGCTGGCCGCTGCTTGATTTGGCTTCTGGTTCGGTTGATGCACAAAGCAATTCGCCGTTATATCTATAATAAACCACAACAACAAGACCTTGTCATGAGGGTTGAGTCTCGCTCCCGGCTCACATGCCATCCCGGGGATGGCATTGGGTTTGATTCAGACGGACCATGAAGGCACAGACGAGTACTATGTCTAGCCCATGATGCTAGACTGTCTCTATGTCTTCCCCGCATCTGATTCCACCGGTGCTGGGCCATTCTAGGCCATTTTGGTGAAGGACAGATTGGCCAGTCATCACACACCGGGTGCAAAACGACCCTGGTGGCTTGACTTACGTTAAGGACTCCTTGGCACCTTAATGATGATATGATACTGTTTTCAAAAGCTTCCAATAGCGGAGGGAAGTTTCAAATGTTCGAAACTCAATTCAAGGTGTATATAGTTCACTTCTTGGAAGATGCCCATACAAATTTTTAATAAACTGATCACAATATCCAAATGTGTCTCCACCATGTAGAACCAAAACCAGACAACAAATTATAAAGCAATCAAATTGTCTACAGCCCTGAACCATCCTTAGCATGCTGTTGAGATGAAGCGGCATCCTAGCTTGCCTTGCCGAGCAGCCATACGGCCCCGCTTATACTCGGCGACCGGCGAACTGAGCCAGCTACACACCCAATCACAGACACGGAAAAGGTTTCATAGTGGGTGTCGGACATTCAAAATTAAAGTAAGCTATTATATTAGCACATGGGAATCCAAGCTGTGAATAATCTTTGGGGATTTCCTATCAGCATCGGAGCTCGCCGCTGCTCTACGTAGGACCAAACACCAGTCTTTTGGATGGGATGTGGATATTCATGACATATCGAATACTCCGGGATTCGGTTAAATCTTGCAGAATCCTACATGTGCAATATGCGAAGAAGAAGGTTGCCCGAAAGCACCTTACCAGGTTGAATACAATGATATATGTTGGTTTGACAGAGCTGGGGCTTGGCGGGGTTATCTAAAAGTTTAAGAGCTGCAAGCGTGTAGGAACCCCTCTTTTGTGTGTTTTCAAAGACTTTTAAAGATCGTCTCTTTATATCTCCAAAGTACATTTGGATATTGCTACAGAAATTTGGTCTGTCGATATCCATTATGTCGGCGTTCAATGAGCCCGCAGATATAGACTCGCGCAGTCTGGACAGCGACCGCAAATGGAGTCTGCGGCCTCTTATTCGCAGTGCTGAGCGCTCGCATAGCAAGATGCCAGGTATTAGGAAGATTCCTCTTCGCGCCATTGGAATAATTGCCTTTATTGCCTTGTTGAATATTATAGTTTGGGTTGCGGCGGCTATTGTGCTGGTATGTTTATATAGCTTGTGTGACATGGGATTGATTCGCTAATGCTTCTATAGAGTTACCATCCGTGAGTCTTCAGCGTTGAATATCTCACAGCTTATAGGGCATCTCATGTACTAATTGCGGGGAATACAGCTCGCTGGTTTCTACAGCTGCCCTTGCCTATTCTCTTGGATTGAGACATGCATTCGACGCAGATCACATTTCCGTATGTTATATTCCGCCTGGGAACAGACTAATTGATGATTAACAATCATGTCTATAGGCTATCGATCTAATGACCAGAAGACTCCTGGCAACGGGACAAAAGCCCGTCACCGTGGGCACGTTCTTCTCGCTTGGTCACTCAACGTGAGCACAGTCACCTCATTTATTGTCAAATCAAATCTGACCTAGTCCAGCATCGTCATCATCACATCTATTGTTGTCGCAGCAACAGCAGCAGCAGTCTCTGACCGCTTCGACAGATTCAGCACTGTCGGTGGAATCATTGGCACCTCCGTCAGCGCTGCCTTCTTGATCCTACTTGGTCTTATGAATGCATACATCCTGTATAAACTCATCAAGCAGATGCAAAAGGTCTTCAGTCTCCCCGAGGGCCATGAAGATGAAGCGTGGAAGATTGAGGGTGGAGGAATTCTTTTCTCGGTCTTGAAGAAGATGTTCAAGTTGATTGACCGGTGTGTTATTTGGTCAAGGTTGATGCTGCTCCAATGTCTAACCAATGTTGGGTCAATTCTTTTCTAGTCCATGGAAGATGTATCCCCTCGGAATTCTGTTCGGCCTTGGCTTCGACACCTCCTCCGAGATCGCTCTACTTGGAATATCATCCATCGAAGCAGCGAAGGGAACATCCTTCTGGGTCATTCTCATTTTCCCGGCTCTATTCACAGGTCAGCATCCTCATACACGAGCTCATCAATCTCCTCTGTCTGCTCTGACTAACACCTCCCAGCCGGCATGTGTCTTCTCGACACGATCGACGGAGCCCTGATGTTCTCCCTCTACATCCAACCAGCGGCCAACTTCCTCACGCAAGAGCCAACTAGCACCGTCTCAGATACCTCATCAATAGCCACCGATCCAGACGAGCTCCCGCAATCCCGCAACAACCACCGCGACCCAGTGGCATTCCTGTACTACTCAATTGTGCTGACAACTCTAACCGTCATCGTGGCAATCGTGATTGGCGTGATCCAGCTGCTCACTCTCGTCCTGAACGTCACCAATGCCAAAGGCAAATTCTGGGACGGCGTCCAGGTTGCTGGTGACTACTATGATGCTATTGGCGGTGGTATTTGTGGTTGCTTTATTGTTTTTGGTCTGCTGAGCGTTTTAGTCTATAAGCCATGGCGCAGGTGGATGGATCAGCGATATGGAAAGAATGTCGTCAATGATGTGGAGAGGTATAGAGATGATGATGTTTCTCCTGATGATGCTTCTGGCGGTGGTGTCATTGTGACCGAGACAACCGGTCGTACTCAGCACGAGGGTACAGCTACTGAAGTTGCTGGGAAGGGGACTTCGTCTCGCGTTGCTATCAAGGAGACTGATCTGTCGAGACTTGAAGACCACATCGTGTAGATGTTGCGATATCCTAGCTAGTATAATCTGGTGATACTCTTGAAATGCAAGTTCTTAATATCTAGCTATCTTCTATCGCGTAGACTCTACAGGTTTATGTACCCAAGTAAGCATCTTCCAATGGAGGGAAGTTACTGCCCGAAGGTCAAGGTGTTGGAGGCTCTGCGGGTTTACCCTAGCTCCTTCCCTTTTAGTCAAAAATCGTCACCTACCCCAGTTTCCCCAGATCCTTAAGCCATTGGCAGGGTATAAATACCCCCATCCCCCCCAGCTTTCTCGTCTTCTTTCTTCCTCCTTCACATCTCTTCTTTTCTCTGGGCTTGCACTTCTACTTTTCAAGGTTTCACCTTCCATCATGGTCACCTTCTCCCATGACCCCATCCACTATGGACCTTCCACCTTGGTCATCCATCAGGACCTTCCACCTTGGACCCATCCACCATGGACTTCCCATCTCTGCCATGCATCAGGACATGCACCTTCCACACTGGTTGCCTTCCACCATGGACCTTGCAGCTTGGTCACCTTCCATCATGGACCTTCTACCGTGACCACCTTCCTTCATGGTCACACCTTCTTCCATCATGACCTTCCATCATGACCTTCCATCATAACCTTCTTCCACCATGGACCTTGCATCTTGGTCACACCTTCCCTCATGGTCACCTTCCACCATGACCACTATCCATTGTGACTGCATCCACCTTGGTCACCCATGTCCTCGCATCATGGCCATCCACCATGACCGCTTTGAACTATGAGCATTTCTTGTGACTTCTATCTCTTTACTCCAAAAGCAGAGCATTGCTGACTTGTTTCCAGTAAACTTCATACCCACCCCCGTGTTTCCTTCCCTTCCCCCCTCCCCCACTTCATGACCAATGACCACCCACCAGCCGGAAACCGTTCCGGTCGACAGGCTTGCAGTGAAAGCACTCCGGCCGGTAGTTTAAATGCTACTCACTGCAAGTTGCCGCGGGCAAACCAACAACTGGGCGTGGCCTCGCAAAGCGACTCAGTCGACAGGCTTATGGCGGAAGCACTCCGGCCGGTAGTTTAAATGCTACCCACCATAAGTTGCCTCGAGGCAAACCAACAACCGGGCGTGGCTTCGCAAAGCGACTCGGACGGCACAGCTGTATAAGCAGATGTCGACAGGCTTGCAGTGGAAGCACTCCGGCCGGTAGTTTAAATGCTACCCACTGCAAGTTTCCAGCAACTGGGCGTGGCCTCGCAAAGCGACTCAGACGACAAGCTCATAGTGGAAGCACTCCGGCCGGTAGTTTAAATGCCACCCACTATGAGTTGCCTCGAGGCAAACCAACAACCGGGCGTGGCTTCGCAAAGCGACTCGGGCGGCAACAGCTTCTCGCCAGCTGTCACGAACACGATTCAATTATGGTCAAACACCTTTTTTGCCTCTCATGTTCCCCCTCCCTTCAATCACCACCTTCAATTGCCATGTTCTCCATCAGCCCTCACGTCAATCCTCACGCCCAAACCTGCGATCAAATGACTTCGTCAATCTTCTTGATCAAACTGCTTCTTACCGGTGTCTACCTCATATCCCGTGCCAAAAATCATCAATGTGTCGTCTGCTCTTTCCACTCTCAGCGACAATGGCAGTAAGAACATCGATAACAACGTCGGTCCCAATACCACTTCAAACAACAAGAAGCCCAAGTCAAAGCATCACTGCTTGTTCCAAAGCCCAGTGACTCGGATCTCGCAGGATCAATCTTTTCAGTCAAAAAGTAAAAACCAAAATCTGAATATTCCACATATCCACTGCAGGCTCGGCTGGTATTTCAGGACACGCACACAACTGGGCTTCCAAGGATTCCTATATCTTCGCAGCAAGGTTAGACGTGGGGGCTGCCTCCTTTCATACATTTCAAATTTTGGCCATGGTTCCAAGCTCACGGAGGTGTGTTCACCAAAAAAGGAAAGAAAAAAACTTTCCCATGTCTCATACATACCTCCATAGTACTCTTGTTCTCGCAAGCCCTTCATAGCAAGCAAATCAACAAGGAACTTTTATGGTCATCTTTCAATTTCATCTTAATGAAAACTTTGTCTTCCAAGTTATTGATCAGTACCGACTTTTAGCTATGTTTCATGTCCACAGTTTTCTCCATATACCTAGGTAGTTTACTATGTACCAAATTGGGATAGAAACCTTTTTAACTTCGGAGCTTCCGAACTTTTTATACTTCATTGATGCCTCAGGTGTCACACTTATGACGTCAATCCCAGATGTCTCCTGAGCCGTGATCCTAAATTAACGTCCTAGCACAACTTCAGCCCAATGCAAAATGACTTGATATGAATATTCCTCAGTAGGATTGAGTGCTCGGGGCTTCTTTCTCACTTTCTCGCCTTGAAACCAATGTTTGTCTTAAAACATCAACGCCGGCGAAAGAATGAGCGTACTCCTTAAAAGCCCTTCCTCGCGTATATGATGACTTCACACTATAGATCTATCAAGTCCTTATTTTTCTGGATCAACCAGCGACCATGATCGCAGATCAGAGCTCCTCTTCAAAGGAAAAGACAGAACATGTCTCCATCTTCTCATCCCAACCACCCATTTTCGTTTTGCCAATGCATCTCTCCCTGGAGGAGCTGGACGAGGTCGAAGGCCGCTTGATAGATTATGGTGGGAAATTGACCTATGATATCGCCGAAGCAGGCCTCGTCCTGGGGAAAGTTGGGCGCGCGAAACGTGCAGCACTGGAGCTGCGCACTCGTGGTGTCTGGACAGAGGAGCTCATACCCAGCTCAGCTACGAAATCAATCGGCGGTGGTGTCGGACCCCCTCCCAAGCGCAGGCGCACGAATCAGTACGATGGGACTAAGGATGTCCCCGTTGAGATTATCGATCTCAGTACTGAGTCTGAGGATGAGGATGGAGACACGAATCGACGTGGTCCTTCAGTGCACCTGATTCCAGAGAAAAAGGTAGAGGCAATTAAAGATGCAATCACAGTCCTAAAGATCGAGTGGATGGAAACCTCCATCACGGCGGGCAAATGTGTGTCGCAAGACCAATTCGTTGTCTACCGTGGGCGAAAGATACCCTCTCCTCCTCCCACGACAAAGGCAGAAAACAAGCAAGACCTACTTCAAAAATCAAATCAAATTATCGAGCGTGCAAAGAAAGATGCTAGTTTCCCAACACCACGAACTCCCCCTCCAGAACAGATCCACGCACGACGCTCAAAAGAACCTCCTGACGGATCTTCCCAGCGCCCCCGACCAACACTTTATAGACAAACGACCTCCGAACACGAAAAGGAGGAAACCAACCCACCATCACAACCAGACTGGGTCCGCGACCAAGTCGCATTCGCCTGCTTACGCTCAGCACCCCTACACCCTCCAAACGAAGACTTCATCTCCCAACTCGTGAAAATCAGACAAATCCGCGAACTCACCCTCGACGAGATCGGCGTGCGCGCGTATAGCACCTCCATCGCATCATTGGCAGCATACCCACACCGCATCCAGCGTCCGAGCGAGATTCTCGCTTTACCAGGGTGCAACGCCAAGATCGCAGAGTTATTCGCTCAATTCCAGCAGCACGGCGGCTGCAACCATACCGACGACGACGGGAACGTCGCCGCTGCCGATGCGCTGGAGTCAGATCCCACGCTCCGTGTTCTAAACTCCTTCTATCAGATCTGGGGCGTTGGAGCAAAGACCGCGCGCGAGTTCTACCAACGCGGCTGGCGCGATCTGGATGATATCGTCGAGCACGGGTGGAACACGCTCTCACGCGTGCAGCAGATTGGAGTGAAATTCTACGAGGAGTTCCAGGAGGGTGTGCCCCGTTCTGAGAGCGAGGGTATTGCTACTGTAATCCGGGATCACGCTAGTCTTGTTCGGTCGGAAGATGGAGATGGAGGCGGAATTGAGTGTGTGATTGTTGGCGGGTATCGTCGTGGAAAGGAGCTCAGTGGCGATGTTGATGTTGTGTTGTCTCATCGTGATGACGCGGTGACTCGGAATCTGGTTGTTGATGTTGTTGCGAGTCTTGAGGCGGAGCGGTATATCACGCATACGCTATCTTTGCATTTGACTTCTTCGTTGCGTGAGCAGCAGACGTTGCCTTTTGATGGGGATGATACGAGGAAGTTTGATACCTTGGACAAGGCGTTGGTTGTTTGGCAAGATCCGCACTTTGATGCTACGACTACGGGACATGATGATGGGCGTCAGGGGAAGAATCCAAATATCCATCGTCGTGTTGATATTATTATATCGCCTTGGCGCACGGTCGGCTGTGCTGTGCTTGGCTGGTCTGGTGACTTGACTTTTCAGCGCGATTTACGACGGCATGCGAAGAAAGCGCGCTCGTTGAAGTTTGATTCGAGTGGTGTGCGAGATCGAAGTACTGGGAAACAGGTTGATCTGGAGCACGATGGGGAGACCTGGGAAGAGAGGGAGAAGCTTGTGATGGAGGGATTGGGGGTGGGATGGAGACCACCAGAAGAACGGTGCTCGAGATAGTAATTGATTGGGTATGAGGAGAGAGGTGATATATTCTCCAGGGCTGGATACATGGACCTCCCAGAAAGATGAACAGGTCTAAAAACATACATGTACCAGCGATTCGTACTGCAAATGTGTATAAAGCACCATCTCAGATACTATTTCAAAAGGGTTCATAGAAGAGCAAGTCCGCTAAAGGACCGAGAGGGAGGCGAAGTGCCACTAAACTAGCTGCTACGTTTATAGTTCCATGGATATCAAGAAAATAAGAAACGGAAGGTCGCTGATTCATGTCATGTTCAAGTTTCGCAAGGCTCAGAGCCACATCAGGCAAACAAGAAAAAAAAAGGTAGTATGTCACAGCCTCCATCCAGTTGCATGGCTACAAGGACGACGCAGAGAAAAGGAAAAGAGCATAAGGTACAGAAGGATACAGATCTACCAACGTTTGGTAGGGATGCATACGAAGAAAAAAAGAAGAGCACAACAAACCGCCACTTGCAAGTGCACAGTACATAATGCATAATCAACCCACGGCGAACCAGTCATCACGCCATAGGCCTAGAGCTAGCCATCTCACCATACCGTCCACGACTCCGGGTAGTATCGTAGGCATTGAGAACACGCATCTGGCCGCCATCGTCGGCCTGGGAGAAGGCGTAACCGCGCTGCTTGCGCATGCGCTGCACCTGGCGGACCTTCCGAATGGCTTTTTGGAACTGTTCCATGCGTGGACGGTAGTCCTGTACATTGTATTTCTGGATTTCCTGGACGTGGTGGTATTGTTGTGGGTAGTACATGCGCTTGGCGTACTTCCAGGCATAATCACGTAAGAGGCATATACAGGGTAGGACGAGGGCCATCAGGTAGAAGATAGGGGACTTGAAGAGAACGGGGATGGTGCCGTAGTATTCTCGCGAGAAGCCCAAAGCCGGGGCAGCGTAACCGTATGCCGGGAGGAAGATGAGCCACAGGGCCATTGATCCTGGGATGGCAATGAAGGTGTACTTGGTCCAGATATTGGTAATCAGGGCGGCCTTTCCGAGGACGGTACCTAGGACGGCGGTGTACAGAGCTTCACCCCAGACCCAGTGGCCGGCGACATGGCCGTCTGACATAGGAAGGTCCCAGAAGAAGAGCACCTGAGAGACAATGTAGAGGATGAGAGAGTGGAAGAATCCATTCAGAATCCAGGCCCAGAAGCTGTGCTTCTTGAAGAAGACACCTTTCTGACCTAGCTGGTACATCTGTGGGTAGCGGTCGAGCAATCGGGCGGAGATGTACTGATCAAAGACTCCCATCGCGAATGGAGGAAGGACAGTGAAGAGCACGTTGTAGAAGGAAAGCGTCCAAGATTCGTAGATAACCTCGCCAGAGAATGCGTTTTGGAAAGAATACTGTACCAAGTTAGATATCACTCCAAATAATCCATCAAGTTTAACTTACCCAGAATTGAGTCATATACAACGTAATGTTCTTATAGTATGAATATAGAATGACTCGACTGATGCGAGAATAGCTCCATGCGCCGTGAACCAAAAGCAACTTTCGAAGGAACCTGAACTGGCCAATTGCGACATCAGCAGATCGTGCGGCTTGAAGACCTTCGACACCGCTGATACCAACTCCAACATGGGCGGCTTGAATCATGGACACATCGTTGGCACCGTCGCCAATGGCCAAGAGGAGAGCCTTCTTGTGGCGCTTGACAAGCTTGACGACTAAAGCCTTTTGAAGGGGAGAAACTCGACTAGAGAACATGTTAGAAAGGAAAAAATCTTCCAAAATCCAATAGCACACTTACCAGCAAACAACGGCTTTGCAAATAACAGCCAGATCCAAGAACAGCTTCTCCATATTTTTCTCCAAAGCAAAAGTCAACGATCGCCCGTCAATTACCAACGCCAAAGGTTCGGTGTCTCCAGAGACAATTTGACTCTGCACGGCGTCCATTTTCTTTTGCAAGCTGTCACGGGTGGCTTCCGACGACTCCTCGTTGATGATAAGAAGCGTCATGTCTTCCGAGATGAGTTTGCAAGACATGCCAATGTTAATTGCAGTCTCCTGTCGGTCGCCAGTCAAGACCCAAATCTTGATGCCTGCAGTCTGGAGAGTGTGGATAGTATCGGGAACACCATCCTGCAAACGATCCTCAATAGCCGTAGCACCAAGAAGATAGAAGTCCTTTTCGATCAGCTCGGCTGCTTTGTCCAGTTCATCTGCACGATTGCCGTCAACAGTGGTAGAAGCCTTGTCAAAGATCTGGTACCATTGCTGGAACTCGTTTTCTGGGACTTCCCGCATAGCCAGACACAACGTCCGTAGACCATCCGAGGCATACTCTTCCAAATGTTGAAGAGTTGGTTCCACAGTAGGGTTATCGGGATGCAAGCGCTCAAGAATGACTGTGTCAGCACCCTTACAATAGACACGGACCTTTCCATCGGGACACCGGAAGATAGTGGACATTCTTTTTCTAGTGGAGTTGAACTCGCAGACTGCTAGCAGTTCGTACTCAAGCTCTTGCCCTCCAGTCTCGAAGATCACCGATCTCGGTCTTCGGTTGGTGAATCGGAAACCCAGCGAGGCGGCTCCGTCTACCAAGGCTCCCTCGTCCGGCGATGCTGCTTGGTACTTGATCACATTTGGGTCGTCACTGTTTCGCTCAGGAATGACAGTGTGACAGGTCGCAAGGAGAGTGAGAAATTCGCGAATAGCGTTCTGGCTTGGGTGCGATTGAAGGTTCGCTCTGAGTGTTTTAAAGTCATGGATACCAACTTCAGCACCATCCTCCACGGTGGCACGTCGATCTTCGGGAACATCGTCGCCATATTGGATACCAGCAATGCTGACTTGCTTAAACTCCATCATGTTGCAGGTAAGGGTACCTGTTTTGTCGGAGAAGATGTACTCAATTTGACCAAGCTCCTCGACAAGAGAGGATGTGCGGCAGATGGCCGGGGTATCAGTTTTATCGTAGTAAATGTCGAGGTCAGAGTTGATGAGGAAGGCCTGGAAGTATTTGACGATTTCAATGGTGACGAAGAGAGAGATCGGAACCAAATTCGAATAAAGCACCCAGTACGTGAAAATGTCCATGAAGAACTGCTTTACCATGTGGACCGACCCATAGTCGAGGTATTCGAGTGTTGAAGATTTGGTTTTCCGAATAGCGAGATCACCAACAGAACTGATGACACTCAGAACGATGAGAATGCTAACAAGCATCAAAATCTGAATGTTGACTGTTCGTTCCACAGCTGTTCGCTTGATCGGGGTTGCTGTCGCATTTCGCATCAGTTTTGTCTCATGGCCACTGAAAACCACAATGCCATGAATCCAGGGGGTGTTGCGCAGCGTTGCACCACGAAGTAGGAGTTGATCCGGGGCCAAGGGCAACTCTTTCTCGCCACCTCCAGCATTCATAGTCAAGGTGGCTTCGTAAGTATACAGGCTGCTGTTTGGTTGTTCTGATCGAACGCGTCCACTCAAACGACTCAGATCACTGGGGCTGACCAGGTGTGCAGTTTCCGGGATGGCTTGCTTGATTTTGAGATTGGTCTCGCCGTCCAAGTTTGCGGTCTCAATGTAGCACAGACCTTCAGGCTCGGAGGATGCTAGTAGTACCAAGTCGGCTGGGAAAGGCTGTTCGGACTCAACCCGAACTATGTCCCCAACCACAACATTCACCCATTTCGCATCGTGAAAGGAAGATCCTTTAAGAACTTGGGTTTTTGAGTTATTGAGTCCTCTGTCGGACATTCTCCGTTTGTAGTCCTCCACCAATTCTTTGATCGCCGACACAGTCAAGACGATAGCCAGCGGAACGATAGTTGTAAACTTATTCGTTGGCGACACATTTGGAATTTGTTGTAGAACAGCGGTAAACAAGAAGAACAGGTTGGCGTATTTAGAGAATTGCTCGAATAGGAATTTCGGGACGAAGGTAAAGATATTGTACTTGGCCGTCGATACGAAGTTGCTGACAAACCTGTGGGTGGCATTGGCGGGCGGGTTGTTGAGCTGGATCATACGCGGGCCCAGTGTCGAGGGGTCAACCTTGCGTGCAAAGGGATTTAGATCAGATGCGCGGAACTTCTTGCGTTGCTGCGTGGGCGGCACCGGATAAGCATCGCTGCCGACCGTGGCCCTTCTTGCGCTTGACTCGGTCAATGGGAGATCCATTTCTGAATATTGCGATGACCCCATGCCAAACATGTATTTTGCCTTGCCCATCAATCCACCCCCGAGTCCAAGGACACTATTGCGCTCATTTGCCTTGCGGACGTGGTGTGAACTGGCAATTCGGTCTTCATCCGCGTCGAGATCATAGTAACCTGAATGTCCATCGTCAAAGTCATCTAAAGAATACCGCCGATAATTGTCCAGTCCAGAGGACTGGGAGAAAGCTCGATCTCGCGTGCCGCTGGAGTAGGGATCATTTGAATGAAAACCGGGGTTGACAGGCGGATGCGCCGGTCCAGAAGCAGCATTGTGCTGTGCTGCGCCCTGTTGCGCGCTAGATCCGACAAAGTTATCGTAGGAGACGGAAGGGCGCGGTTGTGTTTGGGTGTACGGTTGTTCGGAGTCGTCAATGTTGTAGCGTTCTAATAGGTGTTCGTCGTTCACAGGGGGTCCTTGACCGCTGTTATACATAGGTCCGGAATCCAGCAGCAGGTCGTCATCGCGGCCAGCGGCTGGATGGGACCCAGGAGGCCTACCGCTGGCCATGATGCCGCGGGGAAGCTGACAGCCTCACTGTTGTAGCGCAGTAACAATGCCCCTGAGGCATTAATCACAAGGCCACGTCAACAGAAAGGACACTGCTATATGTGTCGAAAGCAGGGAGGTTAGAAAATGAGATATGGCGAACAAGTGACAGATTTGACGGGACTAGGACTGGAAAAGTGTGGGAGTAAAGTGAGAATAAGGTCCAAGGGTGGCTTAGCGGGCGAAGGCAGCAATTAAGCTATGTTGATTTGATGCGCGGGTAGGCGGTAAAGCGCTTCACAACGATGAAAGAGAACAAACAGTCGGAATTATGCTTTGATTATTATTGTTGGAGTGGTTGTAATTGGTGTTAAAACATCATAATTTCTGTACTATTGTCAAAACGCACTTGTACTCGCTGACTCTGGTCTACAACGAATTGAGCCAAGAATAGGTGACTCTTGGCAGCCGGAAATATACCAACGGCTTTTGTCTGTACGGAGTATGGAGTATACTATATGTGTATGTACCAACTGACATTGGTTCCACTTCAAAGATAACGATATGCTGATTGGAGAAAGAAAGTTAAAATTAGGCATTTGAACACTTTACTTTGTACATGAAACCTTAAGCGCCCAGTTTACATTTACAATCTAGGAAGAGTAGTTTAGATCATTCATCTACTAGCCCACAATCATATGTCGCCCATCATGTGGCAGTCAAGTATCATTGATGTAAACGCCATGCGAAACTCCAGTCCCCCAATCATGAAAGTAATGGTAGTACATGCTGTTCATTCGATTTGAACCGGCCGGTCATTTTCGGCCCGAGACTCATCCGCCATGCCAATCTTCGCCCGCTTAGCCAGGTCGGCTTGGAGGACCTTGTCAACGGCAGCATTGATCTCTTTGACCTTTTCCCATGCCACATTTGTCTTGGTCACAATTACCATAGCATCTGCTGGTGCACCTGCGTACTTCGAGAGGTAGCAGACATCGCCTGCGCTATTAATGCCAATGACAAGATCCCCCTCAGCAGCCTGCTCCTCCTTGAGGGTGGCATCAACAATGACATGTTTGCTTTCATTGAAGGTGTGGAAGGTGACTGAGAGAGGCTTGTGTGTGATATTGAGTGCGACAGGCACACGCTGCTCCACGCCGTAGACTATGACACGTCCGTCTCTCACCACAGCATCCGGCCGGCGGAAGTGTTGCAGTCCAGCCATGATCGCAATACAGGCCGCATCGGTGATGTTTCCATCGTAGTCGATAATGTGAACGTCGGCCCGGATCGACCAGCAGCTCACGCCCTTTAGAATACACAAAGATTCAGTGTCGAGAGCGTTGGAATGGCGGATGATTCGGTCAAGGATGTTGGTGGCGTATGCCTCGATGTCGTTGGATCTGCAGAAGCAATTGTTAGCAAAAATGAGTGTATACCGAAAACGATAGGTGGTATATACCGTCCGTTTTCCCAGGCAGGTGAGCCCATTGCACTCAGCTCCAGGTTAATGTTAAAGAGACCATCGAAGGGTCGATCTTCACGCGGCTTGGTAACCTCAGCGGAGATGCGAACAATAATGCTAGGAAGCTGGTCAGTGATTGTCATTTGTGGTAGACGAACAAAAGATCTGGAGCTCACTTCGTCTTCCCAAGCTGCAGCTTCACATGTCCATATTCTTCACCAAAGGAGATGTTCAGAGGGCGATAGTCGTCAGGCTGGCGACCGTCGAGACGCTCATTCACACGGAGCGCCTCAAGAATAAAGTCGCGCTCTGCGATTGAGAGTTGCGCTTCTTTCGACATCGTTGAAGGAGGTCTAACAGCCCCGGCGCGGGGATCAGAGATGCTTTCTTTTTTGGGCCATTTTGCCCGTGCAGGCCGCATTGTTACGGCTCGGATTATTGTTATTCCGAGAGTTGCGCCAATTGCAGCGGGAATTCTGTGGGGCGGTGAGGGGAAGGGAAGGAAAATGTTTGTGCCTGAGGCGACTACGTGCATTGAAAGCTGGAGGCCAACAACGTCCCGGGACTTCCAACTTCAACTTAGCAACCACACCACAAAATGACTACAGGTATGCCACTGGAAACAATCTTTGTTGATTTGAATTGCCATAGCTAATGTTTCTTCAGCCCACAGACCTACTTTTGATCCGGTATGACAACTTCTCAACACGACTCCTCATGGACACTTACTGATTTCAACAGGCGCAAGGCAAAGAAGCCCTCCGTGGCCCGGCCTACCACCAGCGACTCCTCCCTGCGCATAAACATCTGAAAGTTCGGTATGTAGAACGATACTTGGTCAGTTCGCACCGAATACTGACCTTATTCTAGCCAACCCGGACAAGGCGGCGCAGCCGACGCCGACCCATCGCCCCGCGACCTTCGCGCAGAGCTTCTTCAGGCCGAGGCCGCCCACTTTGCCAAGAAGAACGGCGTTCCGGTCGACCAGCCAGCTATTGCTGTATCTTCAACTCCCAAGCGACAAATTGAAGCTGCGCCCGAAGATGGAGGCGATGGCGACATCCAGGAAGAAGACCCAGAGGCCAAACGCCGACGCATACTGGAAGAGACCCGCGACATAGATGCCGATTCAGACGCGTCAGAAGAAGACAGCAGTGACGAGGATAGGTGGGTTGACTCCGTGATCTCACGCTTGAGACGAATCAACTGACAAACCGCAGTGACGACGAAGACGAAGCAGCAGAGTTAATGCGGGAGCTTGAAAAAATCAAAAAAGAGCGTTTGGCGCAAAAGGAAAAAGAGGTATCTCGCTTTCTTTCATTCTGAGTTTGATAATGGTGGCTAATGTATGATAGGAGCGTGAACGAGCAGCCGAGGAAGAAGAACAGCGAGAGGTTGATATCGCGCGCGGTAATCCTCTGCTCAATTCCCAGGATTTCAACATGAAACGGCGCTGGGACGACGACGTTGTATTCAAGAACCAGGCTCGGGGAACAGAGAACAGAGACGGCAAGGAATTTGTCAATGTATGTTTACCTTCGATTGGCTTGTTCTTATGCCATTAAACTAATTCTTTTTCAGGATCTTCTTCGTTCTGATTTCCACAAGCGCTTCATGGTATGTGCTTGTATTCGCTACTATTTTCATACATTCACTGACAGAGCTTTTAGGGCAAATATGTGCGGTAGAATCTCCCAAGATACCTACCTCAGTATCCCGATGTCAGTTCAGGAGATGTTTCGGCTTAGCGAATGGGTATTATCTTATGTTTTTCACGTTGCATCAAAAAAGCATTCTAAACTGCCAAGGACTTTGCCCGCTCCCAGCAAAACCTCTATAACAGTAGTTTCAACGTCATCTCTTCTACGGTAACATTTACATACATATTCTCTCTGCTAGATTATCTAGATTATGAAAAGCGGCGCAATGCAGCGTACAATCTGTACTCTTCGAATCAGTCTTATGCAAAGATATGAAAGCTGCTAGTAGTAGATTCTCTGTAGGGAGCATGGCCTAACATACTCCGTATGTATGCTGCTATGTGACAGTTAAGATAGCTCAGGTGAGAAGTGGGTCTCCCATGCATTAATCCGCATTAGCTCTGTCGCCAGGATCGAGAGTTCGATTGAAGTATAAAATGTAGGTAAGGGGGATCGTAAAATATTCCAGAGTGATGTTCTGGGTGTTTGAGATGGCACGATGGACTTAAAAATCTTCAGCTAAATTTGTTCTGGTCACTCAACATGTTAGCACAGGCAGCTCCGGGCCTATTTCTTAGTTCGCCAAAACCCCGGCAGCCTCTCATTATACCCCAAATGTCAGAGCGTGACATACGCCGTCGAACTAAATGTCTTGGCTTGTTGGGCCGACCATTGAGAATGATATCTTGCGCGTTATTTGCTGGGCATGAAGGCGGGTGGGCTTGTTGAGGATATTGTAGAGAACGTATCACTACCGGAAATGGGTATGTAAATTCCCAATTGGGCAGAGAACTATTTCGAAGAGATTTCAAGTACATGAGCGTATGATATCTGCAGAATTTTGGGTGTTTGGATGTCCAAGTATGTGTGGGATTCGGTCTAAGACCTAGGGTGCATGAAGCCGCGGAGAGAACGAGAGGCCCAGATTCCAACTTGTAAACAAGCTTTAGCGGGTGAGTGCCCGGAGCGGTTCGGCTCCGCCTGGATATATCGACATTTTAGGAGCCCCGATTCAGGTTGAGGAGCCGAGCAGGGACGAAAATAGTGGTATATGTTGTAGTTGCATATGTCCCATACATCCCAGTGTTTCTAATTTCATTTGATGGAATTTACGAAAAAAGCAAGCAAGGAAATATCTCTGGATCAATTCAATATGGAAAGAGAAGCAGAAGCAGGGAGACCAGGGAGTAAACACTGAAGTCATATAAAGTGGCTTTAAACCAAATTTCTCATTCGATCTCATAGAAGTGTAGCGGCCCTAAGCCCACGTTTTCTTCAATCGATCTTAAGAAACCAATCTGTGATATACGCAACTCATTTCGGTGCGTCACCCCACGAGGGGTACACCATTGGAAGGCTCTCCGGAGTCTGATCCGGCCAATTGGCCTGGATTACCTTCATAATTTCATCGTAGACAATGCGGTTACCGGCGGGGGTCAGATGCAAACCTAAATGACGAGTGAGTATATGGAAAAACAAAGGGGAGTATGGAAATTTCCACGCACCATCAGTGAGAAGGCTAGCCAATATATCGCTGTTCGGCACATCACGAGACCCAATCAGAGGTTCTCCCTCCTTCCAGCCAGTGGGCTTCATGAAGGCGGACCACAAATCCACCACCGGGATATTGAGCGATGCACCGACTTCGCACGCAGCCACTGCATATGTCTTGGTGAAGCTGGCGGTTCTGCTTGGGGACGGTGTGCCCTTTGCAGCATCAAACCCCTCTAGTTGATATTCATTGACGGGAGGTGGGGTGATCAAAATGAGTCGCGGGTTCTGTGCCCGAGTCGCTGGGTGCTGAATGATCTTCTTCAGGTTCTCTTTATATTTATCCAGGGGCACATGCTGGTTGTGAGCTGGACCGCATGCATCATTGGCACCGAAGAAGATAGTCTATCCGATATAAGTTAATTGGTCTTTTAAACACATTCGAGATCTCAAACGGGGCCTGTCAATAAGGAGGGCTTACCATGAGCCGCACATTAGCGGTCTGCGGCGAAGGGAAGAACTTGTCAAAGACTTTGACAGCATTGGCAGTTGTATAACCCCTGTTCCTTGTTAGCATATCTTAGTCTAGTAAAGCCTTGGATGATCTTACGCTAGGCCGCGGTTGATAACATCCAATCTGCGACTGTAGGCTGAATTTTTTTTTCATTAGCTTATTGACCATGCAGACGTCTAGAGTTACCAGAAGAGTTGCTCACATTCTTGTAGTGCAGCATGAAATGCAAACCCTAGCTCTTGGTTGCAAGCCATCTCTGTGATGGAGTCTCCGAAGAGGATGAACTGGTCATAGGGCTTGAATGCATCCTCATTCCCCTGGGTCTCGATGGCGGCCATGGCGAGGCAAGAATAATACTATAAGATTAAATTACTTGGGAGTCTAAAAATGAAGTTATGGGGGTTCGGGGCGCTTATAAACCGTAGGCAACGTGGACAGAAAAGGAAGTGGGGGAAGTCACTCCGCGGACGAAAGGGAAATTGGTGGAGCTTCGCTTGTGGTCAACTATCTGGGCATGGAATTAATGCATTAAGACTAGATCATGAGAATTACTTCGTATGGCGTATAATATTGCTTATCTAAATCCATATGATTCCAAAGCAATTTATCCACTAATCCTTTCATTGAATTGGGGATCTGAAGCCTACACTATACTACAGCGATAGGAATACATCCATGGAGAGATCACCTTTTCAGGCTTCTAATACATCAAGATAGCTACATGAGTATCAGATTTGATAAATGCGACATCACAAGTTTGAACCCTTCAGACACTTTAAGAGTGCTCTTTTGGTTTTTCTGATCCTTCTGGCTGTGATGGTGATCTGTGTCCCTCGCCACTCCATCTGATTCAACTTTGCCTGTTATGTTCAAAGGAATCGTGAGCGAAAAGCTTGGTTAAAATTGCACATCCCTCAGAAAAATAACGACATCTCAAGTCGGCATCTAGCGTGGATTTCGCCCAAGTTCCCACCATTATTAGACCAGATGTTGTATGTAGTATAAACACTGTACACGTGAAGCTGAGACCACTCCCATGAGATCGGATGATAAGCGATCTCTGCACGCCCTAATGTTGCAAAGTGTCGAAAGCTTAGACAAACCTCAAGGTAGACTAGATATCAAGTCAGCCCCGTGCCAAAGCTAGCATTTTTGTGTCTTAGATTGTTAAATATACAAAAAAGGTTAACGCTGTTTACCCTACCATGTCAGATCTCTTCGCGTCACGCGACCCCTCATACGGTAGCGTGTGCTTATAAATCATGCCAAGAGATCAGCATCTGGCAGGATGCACCTCTTAAATAGAAATCTCGAGAATTTTAAACATCCTAACCTAGTTTAGCAACACGAGATGTTTCCAGGGCTGTAAAAGAGACGCTTTTCAGGGCTCTCGGCGTCATGGGTACGGGGCACACAGGTACGCTTGTGTCCTGCTCTACCATATAGATAGCAGAGCATGCATGGACCTTTTACCCAGTCGCAGGATGACCAAGATGAACAAGGTTGCTGCACCTAGAGTGGCTGCATCACGTCAAATCGCGATTATACATTCCACACACCGTTGAACCCCAGGACACTTTGTTTCGGGGTGTTGATCGGGAATATGCGGGGATGATCAAGAGAGGAATGCCACACTGGAAATAAACCATTCAAATCACTAGCATAAAATGCTGAGCATTGAACATTCAAGTAAACGGAGTAAAGCAAATTAAAGGATAGGCAAAGTGACTCCAATCTACTTTGTAATGGCTGGTGGGTTAGCACAGAACTTTCACCTGACGCGTCCCCGCCATTTAAGCCGATCATCTGTGAAGGTCACCTCTTTTTAAGACTCGGACCCTCTTTTTCTCACCGTCATTTTTCTTTGCTTTTTTTTTCTTTGCTTTTGCTTTTGCCTTTATCGTTCTGAGGACTATAGCTTTGGGAAGAGAAATATGCTACTTGGTAAGTTAAGTTCCTTGTCTAGTTGGTTTCTTTGCCCCTGGAGCTCTGTTTACCCTCCTTGCGTCCGATGTGGATCTGCCTCGGCATATCTCCAAGTGCTGCCAAAACTGACACCTGCCAGGTCCACAGCAAAGAAGTGAAGCATAAAGGCTTATCGGCGACATGCCTCGGTCACTTCCAAAGTCCGTTTCTGCCTTGCGCGAGCAAGAGGACACCGACAATACACGCAGTGCCCAAACTGCTCCCCCCTCACCGAGTGCCTACAGAAGATCTCAAAGCTATCTCTCTGAAACGCATACCGAATACCAGTCTCTCGATGCGCCCTTGGAGATTACAGAAACAACGAGCCTCCTTGGGCCCGCTCAAGACTCCTACCGACGAGGCCCGCGACGATCCTACACCAGCACTTCAGGAGTGTCGGGCACTGGACCGGAATCTTTGAGACACCTTTTGGCAGCCGGCAGCCTGCGACGAACGCGAAATCCTAGCCGTGCAAACTCCATAAGAAGGCGATTCAGTCGGCGAGGGAGTATAGATGGCAATAGCAGACCCGCCAGTCTTCCTTCGTCCATGAAGGACAATCTCACTGCCTCTTCATTTATGGATGAACGGACTTGGTATGACCAATTTACTTCTACGGATTGGGTGCATGACAGTATCGCCGACGGAGCACGACTGCGCCTACTCCGCCAGCGGAAAGATGTGCGGGGCCGATTGCTGGCAGCCTTCGACGGTGCGCAAGGATGGATCTTGGTCGCGCTCATTGGGTGCATCACGGCGTCCATTGCTTACTTCGTCGATGTCACTGAAGGATCGGTCTTTGATTTGAAGGAAGGCTTTTGCACGACCCAGTTCTTCCGCAATCGACGGACCTGCTGTGAAGGGTTGGCTGGTTGTGATGCATGGCGGCCTTGGTCCAGAATCTTCTCGTCATCGGACACAGAAACCCAGTGGGTTGACTTCGTCATGTTTGTCTTTTGGGTTGTGACGTTGGCCCTCATATCGTGTGCCTTGACTCTGCTTACAAAAACCGTGGTACCTTCGTCTATTTCTCTTTCCACGCTTGATGAAAACCTGGGCGCCGACTCCCGTGGTACAAAATCTGGAAGTGGATTCGGTGCCTCGGCTTCTCCTCTCTCGGAGACAGAGACGAGTCCAGTGCATGGAGCATTGCCTAATATTCCATCCCGTCCAGCTATGATATACTACTCTGCTGCTGGCAGTGGAGTGGCAGAAGTCAAAGTCATTAACAGTGGCTTTGTCCTTCACGGATATATGGGACTGAAAACGCTGGTCATCAAAACTATTGGTTTAATCTTTAGTGTTTCGTCTGGTTTGAGCTTGGGTAAAGAAGGTCCGTACGTTCATATTGCCACCTGCGTCGGCAATATCTGCTGTCGTCTGTTCGCTAAGTATAACCAAAATGATGGAAAGCGACGAGAGGTTTTAAGTGCTAGTGCCGCTAGTGGTGTTGCTGTTGCCTTTGGTGCTCCGATTGGCGGTGTCCTCTTCAGCTTGGAAGAAGTCAGCTATTATTTCCCACCCAAGACCCTCTTCCGGACGTTCTTTTGTTGCATTGCAGCCACATTGTCCCTCAAGTTCCTAAACCCCTATGGAACAGGTAAGATCGTTCTATTTGAAGTCCGGTACCTTTCCGACTGGCAGATCTTTGAAATTTTCATCTTCATTCTTCTCGGTATCATGGGAGGCGCCGCTGGTGCGCTCTTCATTAAAGCCTCGAACCTATGGGCACGATCATTCCGTCGCATTCCAGCCATCAAGCGTTGGCCAATGCTCGAAGTTTTCCTTGTTGCGCTGGTTACAGGTATTATGAGCTTCTGGAATCGATACACTAAGCTTCCTGTCACCGAACTTCTTTTTGAGCTAGCTTCTCCTTGTGAATCAGACGTGGAAAGTACGGGCCTGTGTCCCCGCACAGACGGCATTCTTGAAATCGTCCACTACCTTCTGGTAGCGTTTGTTGTCAAGAGTTTCCTGACCATTATTACTTTCGGCATCAAAGTACCTGCTGGAATTTATGTGCCATCCATGGTTGTTGGCGGCTTGATGGGGCGGATTGTTGGACATTTGATCCAGTATTGGGCTCTCAGACATCCCACCTTTTTCTTATTCGACTCTTGCCCTGCCGTTGCTGGGATTGAGTCGTGCGTGACTCCAGGAGTCTACGCATTGGTTGCCGCTGGAGCGACCATGTGTGGCGTGACACGACTGTCGGTCACTTTGCCTGTGATCCTATTTGAATTGACAGGAAGTCTCAACCACGTGCTTCCATTTTCCCTTTCGGTGCTCTGCGCTAAGTGGACTGCGGATGCCATTGAACCTCGTAGCATTTACGTAAGTATTGCCTTCCACCTAGTAACCCAAACCCGACGTTATACTAATTGAAACTAGGACCTCTTGACCGACATGAATTCCTACCCCTTCCTTGATAGCAAACTCCAACCGACCACCGATGCCGAGCTGGGAGATATAGTCCGACCGGTACGGAAGAATCGCATCATTGATATCTCTAGGTCGCCATTAGTATCAGCCACGGACCTCCGCTTGAAACTGGAACACTTGCTCATGGCAGGCGAGCTGGACGGCGGACTTCCCATTCTACGTGACGGTGTTATAGCTGGTTTGATCCCAGCACCGGACCTTGAGTACGCACTGGATACCCTGGAAGACGAGGAAGAAAGAACAATATGTCTGATGGCTATGGATACTTCCGCGGCCTTCTCTGACAGCGATAACGAGGATGCGGGGCCGGTGGATTTCAGGCAATACATTGACCCTGTAAGCTTGGTTAACATCTTCAATCTCTTGGCCTTTACTGATATGTTTATTTGTAGGCTCCAATCGCTCTTGATATCCATTCCCCTATCGATTTGGTCTACCAATGCTTCGCCAAGCTGGGTCTTCGCTATCTTTGCGTTACTCAAGACGGGAAGTATGCCGGCTTGGTACACAAGAAAGCATTTGTGAAATTCATGAAGGAGAATAGCGACTAGGCCGTGAACATTGATTGACCATTGTACTGCTTTCCTTTTGCATTTTCTGGTGTTGTCGAGGCATTCTGATTCAATTGTTTGCATAGCCTTGTACATCCTCTCATTTCCTGTCTATTTAATCTGTCGGCTCACTCAACCAACATTGGTATCGTGCATATTTTTGTTGTACAAATTCTCTTTGATCTGGACAGACACGCATATAGTACGAATTTTTGGGCATATTTGACTAGTCAATTATCCACAGGGACCATACTCTGCCCATATCTAAGTCAATTTTTCAAATCCGACCATCTGAACTTCAACATCCCCATCCCCCTTCCACTCCCCATCAACCTCCTCCCCAACCCACTCAGAAACCTCCCCAGGGCTAGCAGCCCGCCACCCATTGTTCTCATCAAGCCCATCTAACGGGAAGAACGTATCACACTCAAACGAAGCAGGCGCACCCACAGCCCCCTTCCGCACAACATTTGTCATAACAACCCTAACAGGCCGACCCCGCAGCTCCGCTGCACCCATTTTCAACGTAGCATTATAGATCTCCGCCCCACCAATAACAAAAATCTTTCCAAGCGTGCCCTGCGCCCCATACTCAGAGTCCAACTTCTCCAAAGCCGCACCCAGACTCGGCGTAACAATCGCATCCGTCATCGGGTCCACCGGCGGAGCAGGAACAGCTTCCTTGGGCGAATTAAAAGCCTCCTTTTCCGCACTCGTAGCCTGTGCCTGAGCAGCCTTGGCCGCAATCTTTCTCTTCATATTCCCCAATTCAGTAGCTACACTCTCGCAAACAGACCCAGACGTATCACGCGTGATCACGACGTTAATTCGCTTCGCGAGCGGGCGCAGGGAGGACGGCACTGAGTCGTACGTCTTGCGACCCATGATGATCGCATTCGTCGTGCCCAGGATTGGTGGGCGGGATGTCACGCGAGCGAAGAAGGACATGTCTGTCTTTATGCGCGGCCATGGGAGTGTGCCATTCAGGCCGATGCCTAGGCGCGTGATCTCGTCTTTTGTGGCTGTCGACGCGGTGCGTATGGGCGTCGTTGCCACGATTAGGGTGAGGGAGGGGAGAGTGTGTGGGTTGTGAGGTGGCATTTTGGTTTGCGAGATGATTGCAATTTGCAATTTGAGGTAATTCAGATACAGCGGGTTTGATATTTGGGTTGTGAGGGAAGATGTTGAATGGTGGAGGGGAGGTTCGCGTCGCGAGGGGAGCCCAATGCCGATAACGATTTCTGCTTATCGCCCCGCACTCTAGGTACAGAGCTCGACATGTATCATTTTTCTTCATTTAACTACGAGGGTATTCATGTCATGGTCGGACCAATTTCGGTAGTAATGATAATATTCTATTGCTCTAGTCTAGCTCAGTGAGCTAAGTAGCAAATAAATTGTAAAAAAATGGGTAAACCGAATGCGCCATGACACCGCCAGAACACCTGTCGAACGCCAAACTCAAGGAAAAAAGTGGGTATCACACGCGAAACAGCTTCACGGCCAAAAAACGGTATGCATCGAAGGAGGTACTTGGGAGATCACCGTTACTTCTCGGATTTCCCAGGGTCCTCTGACTTCTCAGGGTTTTCGGGCTCAGCCAACGGAGGCATCAACAATCCTCCGTCAAGGGCCTTCTGGATGGCCTCCACGTCCTCCTCGAGCTTCTCACGACGCTTGACATCACGTTCGTCTTCGCCGAGGGTATCGAGCTTGCCGAAGAGCCACAGCTCCTTCATGAGACGATGCAATGCGAGAAGGTCCTCCGCAGCACGGATCTGAAGTAGCACAATGTCAGTCTCGGGCTTTGGTGCAGATTTGGAAGCTCAATGGCATTCTTCTTGGGATGGGGATAGGGAACCAGGTAAGACTGGCGCAGCGCAAATCGACGTACCAAGGCAGTGGATTCGACATCAATCTGGAAAGCTTCTACGGCAGCATCAACGTGACTGGTGCCGTCAAACTTGTTGGCAGCAATGGCAACAATGTTCTCGAACCGCTGCAGCAGCTGGGAGATATCATAGTCGACGCGATCTACCGCAATACATCGTTAGCGTAAAGGCACTGAGAGGGATCTTGTAGCTGCAGTGGCTCAAGATGGTACTTACCAAGCAACTCCTTGGCAGTTGGACGTGAATCCATGGTCGGGGCGTTCTTTTTCTTGTCTTCGGAGGATGAGGATAAATCCGAAGGAGGATAATCCGAATCATGAAGTTCCGAAGCGGGATCCATGTTGATTGCACGATAAGGATTGTGGGGCAGATGGCGGCGGGTGGATACGGAGAGAAGCCGAAATCACCCGATTGAACATTATTTGTCTCCCACATGGCGCCTTCACATGTCGACTGGCTCTTCCCCAGTTTGCTAGGCTAATTCTAACAAGCTAAGGTGTACAGTGCCACCCGTTATTGCCTTCCATATCTGGAAACAGAGAGATACTCTTTCAACCCCTAGTCACGGGAGATGCTAACCCTAATATGGACAAATCTGTAACCAAGGATTCGTTCCAGGGTCATTAACAACGATGAAAGTATGGAGCAGTATGGTCATGTACTGCTACATAACTCAAAATGAACATGTCCCAACCTAACACCCGCCCTAGGATCGTCCGTTCTCACCCTTCCTAACCTCGCAACCGCTGTCACCCAACCCACTTATAGTGCAAAAAGGCGAGAAATATCAATTCCGGGCAGCGTAATTTGATTCTTTATATGATATACAGCACGAACGGAATCCCTACGAAGCAAATGGCGAAGGTAATGCAGGAATAATTTAATTAGAAAAGAGGACAATAATTGTCTTAAGTTCATTAGCCCTCTTTCTTGCTGAGCGTCATGCACCACAAGACTAAGAATGAAGGATGAACACAGAGTTTTTGCGTTCATCTCTAAGCTTCACTCACTCCGTCTGGATAGCCTGCGAGCCAAGAATATGTGCGTCATAGGACAGCGCTCAGATAGATAAGCTAGAATAATTAGTTACTGTGTAAGAACCGTTGGTACTCAGCTTACCTTGCCAGCACCAAGGCTAAATCTTGACTCGAGTTGGAACAATGACCAACTTTACACCCTTCACACAGTTCACTGTTGTGCGGCCCTCTGCTCTGGCCAGAGAAGTCAGGCGGCTGTACCTCAATTCCATTCCATTTTTTAAGCCAATAAGTCACTCTTTCCACATAGCTTTCAGTATCTAGGACAAGTCGGCCGACTGCTTTGCAATTTCTGCATCGTTGGTGATACACTCGTGCATTATATCGCTGCTGAGGGTACATGCGAATGGTAATCGCGACTTTCTTGCTCGACCAACCGCTGGAGTAACATCCGCTGTTTGGACATATAAACCGACCCATAATATTGGTGTCCCTGTCCTCGATATTGGTTGCCTCGTCATCGGCATCCAAGAAATCCATTTGAAGCCCTTCCTCGTCTAATTCCTGTGCTACATCGTCATGGAGCTTAGGATAGAGCGACCACAGTTTCGCAGCTTTGCGTCCCTTGCGTGGCATCCTGAATCTTGGTGCCGGTCGTGGGATTTTTTGAATGTAAATTGTGTCAAGGAGTTGCGCTGAGAATCAAGAATATGATCGGAACATGACCTTGGATAGGCATATAAATACATCTCAGGGAGAAAGCCTACCCCGCTCTAAACCAGCAAATGTACCTTCTGACGACAACGCATTGCTGCCGTAGCACGATTTGATTGGCAAAAATGCCTCTCTGGTGTACTGTAACCCGACACTAAATACGCAGCTGGGATAAAGATCAAAACAAGGGATTCAAAGGACATATGAATGAGCAAGTAGACTCCTAAAATATCGCAGATATACATGGTCTTGCGAACACCAAGTTAATGTGGTAGTCAGTTTCACAACATGAACAGTTTTATGTATACGCTGTATATACAGGAGACCCTGCCTTGTAGATTGCTTAGTATGGTGGCATGAGACGTTATGTAACATGAAAAAGGGAGTACGCATATCGTAGGCGAGGATCTGAGAGAACTCGTAATCTAAGTGTTGGCCAAAGAGAGTAAGCCAGAAAGCGTAGTCTGTGCATATTCTCATGTAGGAATGAGCAATCTGGCCATTTCTAGGATAAAAGCAAGTCTTAAGTTAGCTCTCACGATGGTTTATGTATGTGAGCACGTCACAACACATTGTGATCATATTGCGGCTTTAAGGGAGTTTTGTGCATCTGAATCAAAAATCGCGCTTTTCCAGTGGCCTCCTCCCCAAGCCTCATCAACTTCTCCTGATTGTGCTAAATTTGTGAGGGACTTTCGCTTGACGGCCTACATACTTGACCGGGTAAAGCTCCTAGGGTAGCGTCAAACCCTCTGTCTGGGGTGAAGCAACTGAAAGATGGAAGAGGGAAGCTGATACTAACGGTCGCTTCGTCTACTTATTTTACACGGAGCTTAAAGTCATCCAAGCCACCACCAAGATCTGTACATTCACCCGTAGCTAGCTTTTTCGAGCCGTTGTAGAACTTGGCTGCCAGCTAGGTTATACTCTGGGAATAGAATGCTTCTGCTCTAGAGACGTTTTGCGTATACTCCTTATACATGGCTCCTACAACGTTGAAACAGTTCTTGATTAGAATATGATCACCATTTTAGTTGGGGTACTTAAGAAAGAATTAGTCGCCGGGTTAGACATCTCTTAAGAGAGCACTAACAATATCATAGGTTTCTACCGGATAGCAAACAATCCCCTGCTCTCTATACTGTTAGTTCCTCACAACTCTCCCATTCACATACCCAGTGAACCATTATGAAGAACACCCCATCATTAGATGATCTACTGGGGAGCGTTGAAGTGCTGATATTGAAAGACCTTTTTGACAAGGGCAGGTATAATTTAAATGAAGGAGTACAAAGACAACCAGTCCACGCTTGATCAAGACATCAGGCGGGGGAAGCAAACAAGCCCTGTTCACCGTACCAGATAGCCATATATATGCAACCAGCATTAATGAGTGAATTTATCAAATAGATACAAATTATTGAACATTCAAACATGGATGAGCCTGAGGTTCTGCAGAGTGCGGCACATACCAAAAAGGTCATCCTCAGCCTTCAAATGGTAGATGGCAGGGCATTGGCCTTATTTGATATAGCAGCACGACTTTGCATTGGTATCTGTATGTATTCAAATCGGATAGAGACAATACACTCTGCAGTTTCGGCAACACGATTTAACTCAGACAGCGTGGCACCTACCGTTAAAGGGGTGATTTTGTAGATTCCAAAATTTCGTCAAATTGGATGCCATTGACACTGCCAGATAAGCGTACCTATGAGAGGATATGAGAGGAAGCAGGAAATATGGAATAGACGTTGGTGAGATAGTGGAGCATACTTAGAGTGCACAGTGGAAAGAAGGTCTAGCCCTACAAAGCAGGGCCTATGATCATCACTTCCGCCAAATTCTCCGCCTTTTTACTCTCCGCCTTTTTACTCTCCGCCTTTTACTCTCCGCCTTTTACTCTCCGCCTTTTACTCTCCGCCTTACAGTGCGTCACCGCCTACCTTATCCTTCGTGGACAATGGCTTCCGTCCAGACCACTCTCACTTGTCGCAACAAAAATTCATATCTCCCTTTGCTAGGTTTATTACCTTAAAAGGTATTCATTCGTATCGCTACCATACTGCAAGGCCTGCATAATCACAATCAGAATCTTTTGTTTACTCTCGATTTCGCGTTACTTCGCTGGCACCTCGACGGGGAAATCACCCGTAACTCAACTTCTACCTGGCACATCGCATTTCCTACGTCACCAAACACTTCGTCGCGTCTTTCTGTGAAGTTGGAGTTGTCTATTGATCGCCACATATCCAACAAGAAGCCCTCAATACGATACCAACCATCTTGAAACGCGTTCCCTTTATCTGTGCCAATACCCTAAACTCGCTGCTGGATGTTCTGATCAGGTCTCCAGATATTCACCCTTCGAAGACAGGGTGGACGGCCGGTGGGCCGTCTCACAGATCGAAGGCGGTAGGAGATATTGGAGAAAAGGTGTTGAATTCCAAGTGACGCCTTTCGCGTCCCTGCTCGTAGGGCGGATTGTCCCAACTACCCCGCGTCACTTACTCTACTTTCTTCTTTTTTCACCTTGAAATTTAAACATCAGACTGGCGATGGATGCGCAGTATCCCTTTGCTTCCCGTGACGACATTTGGCGTGTCTTTGACGAGTTGAAGGAGCTTCACATTGCCCAGTACGAGCAAGGAGAACGGCTCGCGGAACTGGAGCGTCGCCGGGACGACGATGCCCGACTGAGAAGTCCTTGGTGTGCTGTGTCTCCATTTCCGCACTCGGTTGGGGCGATCGCTCCAGGCAGTCCACCTCTGCCCTCCGGGATCAGTTCGCCACTTACCAAGACATCCCTTCCAGACCCCACTTTCAACTCACCCCCAGATGCTTTCAAAGGTTTCGATCAAGGTCATCATTCCGCAATGGCTAGTTCTTCAGTGGGGTTTGATGGCGAGGACGAGCCTAGACGGGGCGCGTCGCGAGCCAACAGTGTCCGTTTCGACGAAAGTGCTATCCACGGGAACGCCCAGGCTAGCCGTTCCAGCAACGACCTTCCTTTGCGGACCAGCAGCAGCTTAAGTACCCATCCACTTCTTGAGCGGACACTTTCTCATCAATCTGATGGACGATTGAGTTCATCTGGTCACTCACTCCATTCCGCTCGCACTAATAGCCTGCGCCTGAACACCACTCGGCTGCTTGGTACCACGCCGATCGAGTCCCCTTTGATTCCCCCTCCTGGACTATTCTTGCTGGGACCGGTCCCTTCCATCATTCGGTGCTGGTTGACTGATAATTTCACTAATGGCTCCCTCCTGTATGCAGCCGTTTGCTCTGGCTCTTACGTCTCAACCTTGGGTCTCTCCATGATCCGCGAACTTGGGATGGAGAACATGATCGTGCACGAGTGCGATGTACAGTACATCAAGCTTCCGGTCTATCTTCCCGAGGCACTTATTCATCCATCTTCGTCGCGCCCTGGAACCCCAACTCACCAAGTTCCTGCCGTGACTGTCCGCTTTGTGGTTCGCGAGACAGAAGTCGGCGATAACTCGATTCAAATCATCATTGGGAGCGACGTGATGCGTGCACACAATGCTGATATTTTGTTCTCGCAAGACAAACTGATCATGGTGGACGATGAACACAACCGCGTGTCTGTCCCCCTTGTGCGTCCCGAGAATGACTCCGTTTTCAAATCCCTTTGCACTTTTCCTGGTATTCCTAATTCTGGAGATACATTGGGACCTCCTACTAACGGAAATCCATCCGTTGGTGTCATTGGCCGACCTATCAGTGTTCAACAAAAACCGGCCTCTGTGCCCCCATCGACTCGTCTGCCTGGCAGTGAAAATAAAGATCCTCACAAGTCCAATCTACAGAACCCCCTGGCTCATGCTCACATTTCAGCTGAAATCCGCTCGGCCCCTGCCAATCCAGCGACTTCTGAGCCTACCAAAACCGAGGATATGCCTTCTTGGGGCGGGTCATGGCGCCGGGATGCTAAAAAATTCACCCAAACTACTCAAAAGCCGGCCGACAAACGTGAGATGAAAGTCTTCCGCACCGGAAAATCCACTAGCAATGCAAATACCACAACTTCGGCCTCGGCTCCTGGCAGTGCTACCGCTGAGAAGGCCGACAAATCCTCTCTGCCGTTTACTTCTTCCCACCAGTCGACTACTACTCCTTCAGACAAGCATGGTACGCTGAATCCCGTGGGTGGTGCATCGGCATTTGGATGGCTCAACCCGCCCCATCATAACACCTCGTCCTAGATGAAACAGACTAGGCTTGACTTTTATGTTTGATTACATCCGGATCTGAAATGATCTCGATTTTACGGCATGATACGGAAAGGTTGCGATTCCCTAGGAATCAAGAAAAAGTGAGAATGGGATCAGGCGCTGGGTTCCAAGGCTGCCAACGAGGCCACTTTTTCTTTGTTAGCTTGTAGTATTGCCGGGATTGATAGCAACGGACAGGAGCTACTAAGTAACCCAAAAAAATGAGAAAAAGATGTTATGATTACCACTAAATTCACATGGCCAATGCCAATATCAACCAGGATCCCTTCGACCTCTTACCGGATCCGTGGGCGCTAGCAAGCTTAGTCATCAATAGAGCGAGTGGACCCCTGGAGCCCTGGAGCCTTGCAGCCCTCCCTCGAGGACTGGAGTAAGATGGGGGGAAATAAAGCTGGTAGGCCAACTTGGCTGGCAAATTTACCATCTATTGAGATAGCCACGGGCATTGGCGCCTGGTCTGCCTAGTTTGCCAGGCCCCCCCTAGCTACTTAGGCAGCTCTCTATCTGGGTGTAGAGAATCAACATTTCTTCACTCTCTCTCTCTCTTTGTCCTCGTGTAGCCAGACCCAATCGTCGGCTTCTTCATCACTGCCAAATTTGAACTTGATCCAGATTCAGAATCTAAAGCAATAACAATGGCACGTTTGCTGGATCTTCCAGTTGAATTGATGCTCGCCATCGTTGACTACCTTCAAATGGGCACGAAGCAGGAACCACTGCTATTCCATGAAATTGGAGATGTCTACCGCTACGCAATCGAGCAAGATCCATCACAGAGCGTCAAAGAACTTCACTCTTTCCTGCTCGCCACCTATCGCATGAACAGTCTTCTTCTACGGCCACTGTTCTATCGTGATATATTTGTCCGCAGATATGGCCGTGTCGGCGAGCCGGTTCCCCTGCAACAGCTAAACCGGAGTCTCGAGAAGGACCCAAGTCTCCAGGAACTTGTCATCTCGGCGACTGTTCCATGTGACGACTCGATTCATGACATCCATCAATTTTTCTGGTTCCCAAACATACAAACCCTTACGATTCACAAGTTCAGCGATTGGGAGCCTTTGGAATTTGAAAACAACTCACATATCGGCACTTCGCCCGTCGAATCTCTAAGGCTGATTGATTGTGGAGCCCACGAGGAGGCTCTAGCCGCTGTCTTAAGCTGGCCGACAGCTTTGAAAACACTTCACTACGATGCCGACCAAGGCGAATGGGATGGCCATTACGGGGACGAGCTAGCCAAAACTTGGACATGTGCTGCGTTCGTGCGCGCACTGCAATCACAAAAAGCAACGTTGACGGAACTGACAATGACGCGGCCGCCGCTTGTCCACGAAGGACTGGACAATGGACCTCGTATTGATCTGAGCGAATTCGAATCCCTGAAAACTCTGCGTATCTACCATGTCTTCCTCTGCGGGTGGGATGATCCGGTTGGGGTTTGGAAGGGCTTACCTCGCAGTCTGGAGACGTTGGAGGTCTTTTACGACGATACAGATCTCACTACATTCTTATGGGAGAGTGATGATTCACCATACGATACTTTTCTTCCTGACTTGATCCAGCATAAGAGGACACATCTTCCACATCTACACACGGTGAACATCCACTCGGCTGAAGCAATTTTTGATCCCGAAACTGACATGTTCCTGCCCGCGAAACCGTGGACGCTGCCATCTTCTCTCGCGCACGAAGTAGAATCTGCTGGTATAAAGCTGAGTGTGTGGCTTGGATACCGGGATTCTCTAGATTTTGAGGAAACCGACGTTTTCGAATTACTCAAATTCAGTTGAACCAAACAGTCCGTTCAAGCAAGTGATAGAGATATGTAGCCATATCTCATGGGGTTTTCTCTCCTAGGAACTCTAGTTAAGTAAAGTGAAGTACCAAGCCCCATTAAATCAAATTTTCGAAAAAACACCCAAAGCTTCCTTCGTGCTCTCCTTCGTCTCCCTAACAAGCCCACTAACAGCCCGGAACGCCTCATGCGAAGCATCACCAAGAATCTCAAAAAGCACACTCTCACTACTCGTAACAATAGCTCCAGCATCCCTCAACCTATCAAGCGCAATCCCCCTCTCCTCGGAGTTCATACTGCTAACACCATCAACGAGAATGTAAACACGGTGACCGCGCTTCAGGAGATCGAGCGTCGTCTGCGTCACGCAGATGTGCGTCTCGATCCCGACGACTATCACGTCGAGAGGCGTCGAGTCTGGTGCTGGGAGCAGTTTCTCGATCTCTGGGGTTATCATCGAGAAGAGGGTTTTGTCTACGTCGGCGAGGATGTGTGGGCCGGTGAGGTGCTGTTGGAGCTCTGGTACGGTGTTACCGAGTTTGGCGCGGCTTTGAGTTGTTATGTATACGGGAATTTGGAGGGTTGAGGCTGCGCGGAGCATTTTATCTGTTGTTGAGACGCTGTTTGGTTGGTTAGCTTTCGGTTTTGATTAGTTTTGGGATAATGGGTTTGTACAGTTTGGGGAACTCGTAGATTGCGCGGAACTTTTCTTGGATGTCGCAGATGCTGCCATGGATGGCCTGTCAGTTCTGGTCTTGGGGTTATCCTTGTTCTTTTGGCACTCAATGTTCTTCATACAAGAGTGCGGGATTGCCTGGTGTAACGTTAGTGACTTGTATTGCATTTACATTCGGGGGTTTCTTACGGATTCGAGATGCGCGCGTTGAGGAAACCATGGTTGCGACGGAGTGGATATACTTTGACATGAGGATTGAAGGGTTCACATGGGATGTAAAAGTTGAACAAGCTGGAGAAAAGAAGAACTGGCGGGGGAACGCGGAGAATCGGAGAAGTCGGAGATGCGGGGAAGCAGCCGATGGTTCTTATACTTCATGTGCATTGTTTTGGATCTTTTTATTAGACCTTCAATCAATTTGGTCAGAATTTTGCAGTATGTACACATCACTCGTCTACAAGTCTACGTATCTATAGCTTCACCTCATGCACCTTGGCCCGGCCAGCAAACCAGCTGTCATCACCGTTTGCCGCCGCTGTGCGGATGGCGTAAAGCTCGTCGACGAACGCCGGGACGAAGCTACCTGGGCCGCGAACATACTCCTTGGCCGCTGCGTTCTCCGCTGCGATCTCGTACATGAGAATCCCAGACAACACTGCGAGGAGTCTGTCGGAGCGGTGGGCAGCCAAGAAGCAGCCGGAGATTGTACCGATGGCACAGCCGGTCTGTAAATTTATGTTAGATGTGTTATAGAAAGATGGATTTGGAGAGGTTGCTTACTCCGGTCACTTGGCCTAGGTAGGGGTGGCCGTTCTCGACAGCAATGACTCGCTCGCCATCGCTGAGGTAGTCTGTTGCTCCGGTCAATAGGACGACATTTCCTACATGAAATTAGGAAAAAGGAACCACAGCTAGAAACTCCCGTGTTACTTACGCTCCCTGCGAGCCAGGTCTCGAGCCAAGGTGGCTTTTTGATTGCCGTCAAGGGTACTCGGTCCACTGTCGACACCGCGCTGCTGAACAGTACTGCTTCCCCAAACTTGGCGAATCTCGCCCTCATTACCCTTAATTAGATCAAAGTAACCCCCGGCCATAAGTTGAGTGACGGCATTGCGACGAATGTGTGTTGCAGCCGCACCAACTGGGTCGTAAACCACGGGGTTGCCGCGCTCATTGTATGCCTTAATGGCTTTTAGGTAGTTTGGGACACTCTCGCTAGTCAATGTACCCATGTTGATCAGAAGGGCGCCATCAAACTTGCACAAGTCCGTGGCTTCATCACCGTACGGAGACATGATGGGAGATGCACCACTATAAAATGGTTAGTATCGAAAATGGCTTGGCTCGGTACAATAGATATACTGACATAGAAAGGGCAACATTGGCCACGAAGTTCGACACCACGAAATTAATCATGTTGTGTACGAGGGGATGCACCTCTACCATCTTACGGATGATTTGGGGCACCTCATTCAACAAGACTTCGGCCTCATTAGCACGAGGGGGGCTGGAAGCCTGCGCAAAGCGGGGAGGGTTTCGGATGAGCTGGATGAATTGCTCGGCAGATGCTTTAGGGTCGTCGGCTGCCACAATGGCGCTGACAATGGCCACTCCATCCAGGGCTTTCTTTGGTGACTGAGACTGATAGAGCACTCGTTGCACGTTGGAATGGTTGATACCGCCGATGGAAACAGTGCCGATGGCGGAATCTTTAATGGCATCCAGGATGACTTGAGTGCCTGCCGTCCCAATGACCGATTTGGTATTGGTTTTTCTATACATGGTTAGCGCCAGTTGCTGGATGGGTTACTGGACATGCGGACTTACGTGGGGGTGGCAAACATAGTCCCGATTCCGATATAGTCGGCGCCATCTGCGGCAGCCTTTTTAGCCTCCTCGACCGAGGATGTACTGATACCAATAATGGCATTCTCGGGAAGAAGCTTCTTTGCTTCCGTGTAGCCTATATTCGGCATTAGTACATGCATATTTGTAGAATCGTAGAAACGAACTCATATCATCTTGACCTAGATGCACGCCCTCGGCACCAATAGCAAGAGCCACATCGACCCGGTCATTGATCAAAAGAGGAACATTGTATTTCTTGGTTACCTGGTGTAGTTTCCGGGCAGTTTCCACTAGGAGACCAGTGTCATTGGTTTTGTCCCGGTATTGCACCACCGTCACGCCTGCAGCAGGGGTTAGTTGAATAATTGACCTGAAGGCCAGAGCACGACGTACCTCCTTGTAAAGCACCTTCTACCACTGTACATAGATCGCGCCCCTTGAGAATAGCCGGGGTCGAATCCGTGACCAAATAGAGCGACAGATCTACGGGCATGGTGTTTCGGCCTTGGGCCGGAGAAAGGCGGGGAGTTTCGGAGTTATTATGTAGATTCAAGGTCGTTTGGGAAATAAGAATCAAACCGAAACGAAGAGAAGAGCGTATTGACAGGGTCAGCAGACTTTACTCGTACAACACAAAATACCGGACTTAAGTGACTGAAGGAGATTGCCGTTTCTCGCTGGCTGTGGTGGGGTCTTCGAAGGTTCTGTGTTCGTTCGGATGTATCAAAGAATTGTATAATTCATGTCATTCGCTTAGATGCCTTACAGATACTTCAAATATTATCAAGGGTTTATTTTGAACATAAACAAGCTTCGACTCTAAAAAAAGCCTCTACAAAATAATCCTGGAATATCTAGGATCCCCCATGTACTAAACTCAACTGTGAATGGTCCTTTTTATACCCCGAGTTAACTCCGGCACGTGCTGGCTGACATAACCTTGATTTGTCAATTTCTGCTTTTCATTTTCTTCTTCTTCCTTTTTCCTCAACAACACACAAACACTGCCAGGCATCGTTATTTTCGAAGCCTTTATCTACCTACCGCGTGGACTTTCAGTTCCTACGCTATTAAATTTCCATCACTGGTTAGTTTGGCCTCGCCACCATCACTTTTCACCGTCCGCCAAAAGGTCCCCGACCTCTGACTCGGATTCCCCAAAGAACTTCGATCGTTCCCAGAAAGCAACACGTTGAGAAGTTTCCCGCGAACTTGTCTATGTATTCGTCCTCCGTCCAAAATTTTGAACATCACCTGCCGCTCAAGCTGCAAACGTTTCGCGCGCCGAAACCTTGCAGTATACACCTCCGATCCTGTGGCTGAATACCCCGGATCTTTCCTCGATTTCTTGTGACTTTTTCCTAAGAAATCACATCCTATACTCCAAAAAAGAAACTTGACACGCATGTCTTGTCTCGTCAACAAAATCATCACCCAGAATCCTTCCAGCTTTCCCTTAGGCAAGCCCACTGTCCCATTCTTGTGAACCTTTCACTCAATTCAACCGTCATCATGGCCACCGTCAACATTCGCCGGGATATCACCGATCCCTTCTATCGCTACAAGATGGAAAAGCTCCAGGCTAAGGTCGAGGGCAAGGGCAACGGTATTAAGACCGTTGTCGTCAACCTGAACTCGGTTGCCCAGTCCCTCAGTCGGCCTCCTGCATATCTCATCAAGTACTTCGGATTTGAACTTGGTGCCCAGGCCAACGCTAAGCCCTCCGACGACCGTTGGATCATCAACGGCTCTCACGACGCCCCCAAGCTCCAGGATTACCTCGACGGCTTCATCTCCAAGTTCGTGCTCTGCAAGAAATGCAAGAACCCTGAGACCGACGTCTCTATCAAGGATGAAAAGATCACCCTGGACTGCAAGGCCTGTGGTCAGCGCTCCGATGTTGACCCTCGCCTCAAGCTGAGCACCTTCATTGTTCGTAACAACCCCAAGGGTGGCAAGAAGGAGAAAAAGAAGTCCCGCCGCGAGCGAGAGAAGGAGAAGGCTGCCAATGGCGAGGATGCCAGCCCTGGCGACAGCAACAACTCCGAGAATGGCGAGGATGGGGATTACGCCATCGAGGCTAACAGCGATGATGAAGTGACCCGTCAGGCCCAGGCCATCGAGGCCGAGGCCGAGATCAAGGATGATGAGTGGGCTGTTGACGTTTCCGAGGAGGCCGTGAAGGCTCGTGCTAAGGATCTTCCCTCCGATCTCAAGCGTGCCCTTGTCATCGAGGATGGTGACGATGAGGGGGCTGATGGAGCCTCGTCCTACGAGCAGCTGGGCAGCTGGATCGTTGACACCGCTGCTGAGAAGGGCGGTGTTACCAAGGTCACTGATGTTGAGATCTACATGAAAGCCAAGGAGTTCGGCATTGAGAGCAAGCACAAGACTTGTGCCGTCCTGGCGCAGAGTATCTTTGACGAGAAGATCGCCAAGCAGATCGAAGGCCGTGCTGGTTTGCTCAAGAAGCTGATCACCTCCGATCGTCACGAGAAGGCTTTCCTCGGTGGTACTGAGCGCTTCGTTGGCCAGGATCACCCTGAGCTTGTTGCCCAGGTCCCTGCCATCCTGCTGGGTTACTACCAGAACGACCTTGTGTCTGAGGAAACCCTCAAGGCATGGGGTGCCAAGACCAGCAAGAAGTATGTCGACATCTCGACCAGCAAGAAGATCCACAAGGCTGCCAAGCCCTTCATCGAGTGGCTCGAGAATGCCGAGAGTGACGAGGAGAGTGAAGAAGACAGCGAGTAGATTCGCCCACGCTACTATGTATCTTCTGTTATTTGCTATCTGCGTTCATTCTTAGATTGAACACTGGCATTTTTGCACTTCTGTCTGATCTGCTCATCTCGCATGGACTGATCACTTCGGATGTTATTTGAGTTTAGCTCACTAGTCGCCACTCCTTTGCAATGAATATCAATATAGTATCAACTATCCAAGTTTTATCCACACAGTTACTAGCATTTAAGAACCTGTACAAGTGAAGTAGAGCAAAAAAATACAGTATGATCATATCTCGTGCCATGCAAACCTATTAACAACGAAATGCAAGAACTAGAACGCCACCTCAGAAAGTCTAACCTCCTCTCCCTCGCCACCGAAAGGGAGAGTGGTAGCGCCACCACAGTTCCTATCATTGCCTGCAGTAACTACATCCGCTCTCAAGCGATGCCGCATGAAGACGAACCATGTCAAATCCACATTCCAAGCCTCCATCGCCCGAATTGCATCCTCAACAGAAAGCATACCTTCACCGGACGCATCATCCGTAGATAAAGAAGTCATCGAAGTGATAAAATAATACTTAGGCCCGACAAACAGCGCAATCCAGCCAGCCAGCATCTCGCAAATCCTGTCACCCACTTCCAAAGGTAACCGGACATGCGAGAGAACAGTGATAAACAGGGAGATCAACGCACGCCACAGACGGTGATGCGGCGTGAAGAATCTCGACCCGGGCGTTGACGGCGACAGCGAAAGCGACGAAGAGAGGTCTAAGTGTAGAGTGGACGCTGGATCTCCCGATTCAGCGGTAGTCAAAGGCACAGTTGTAGCCTGGGACCTGGCGCGGCGCTCGTTCGCAGCCTCGGCGTCAGCGCGCACTTTGTCCCACACGCGACGGTAGAGCCGGTCCCAGCGGGGGAATTCTGTTTCGACGCGCGTGGCCATGAAATCGCCTGCGCCTTTGCACATTGCTTCAATGGCCTCGCAGGCTGTTACCGTGACGAAGGTTTCTTCTTGGTGGTCTGGGGTTTCGGGTTTGCGGGTTGATTCTTTGGATGGGTTGGCGATGAGGGATTTGGATGTTTCGTTTGCTTGTGATGAGGGGAAGATTATTCGGCTTGCTACTGTTGGCCAGAGCTCGTTGATTAGAGGGAGGAAGCTGGTTTCGTTTTGGGATAGGGCGGGTAGGACGTCGATGAGGATTGAGAGAAGGGAGCGTCGGAGGTAGGGAGATGGTGAGGTTAGGTGAGATGGGATGGATTTGACGATGTGGAGGAGGAGGGCGTGGGTTTTGCTGAGGGGCTTCTCGGCGTCTTCTGGCTCTTTGGGGGGTGGGAGTGGTGGCTCGTCCGATTCGGCTTGGTTCAGAAGCTCTTCGATGGACGGCTCTTCAGGAGGTTTGTCGTATGCTTCTGACCATGGCTTTTTGGGATGGGGGATTTTGCCATCAGCATCTACGAGTTCATCCTCAGCGTGTCGTTTCGCTTTGCGGTTGGCAATGGTTGAGGCGATGCTTGAGATTGAGAGGTTCTGGTATTGGGACTTGCGGGTATCGTGGGAGCCATTCTCTTTGCCCTCGTCGATTGTGAGCAAAGACGGTTTCTTCGCCCCTTCCTCGACGACTGCAGCTAGGGTCTTGAACATCATCTCAACGAGTTTGGGATAGCCGTGGTATAGATCTAGGATACCAAATATAGAATCAACTAGATCATCCAGATAAGGTATCAAGCGGGCACCACAAAGCTTGACCATCATAAACAGGACCTGTGGCGGATAGGGTGATACGTCGAAGGTATTAAGTTTCAAGGCCACCGAGTTCACCAAGTAGTCCACATTTTCCATGATCATAGTACTTGTGTCTGGGTAGTTGCAGGCATTGGTCAAGATATTGAGGCATGTCATGGCGTGGCGTTGAAGGTTAGGGTTCTGCGACGCTAACAGCTGTAAAGTTGGGTAGAGCGCGTCCATGAGTTCAGGTCGGAAAGCTTCGCCAAGTTGTTGAGCTTGGAGAGCTACAGATTCCAAAGCGAGTGCTGATGTACGCCAGTCACCTGTTCCATCAACTGACAGTTCGTTCAGCATATTTAATGAGATACAATACAACTCTTCAATCATCCCGCCACGGCCAGTTGAGACAGACACCTCAACATGATCAAGAGAGATGAAATCGTCAAAGTCGGCTGTTGCTGTAGTGCTGTCCCGCAAGAAAGTCATGGCCAACCAGAAAGGTGCAATTGCGGAATCACTTGATGTCGTGTGCATACGGCTGACAATAGATCGAGTGATCTCATTTCCAGACTCAGACAAGTTCAGTCTAGTGATCATTGATCGTAGATCCTTGAGAGTTTGTTGCTGGCTTTGGTGTTCCAAAATAATAGGTGGAAACACCTTAGACCTAGCATCAGTGCTGAGGACATCCCAGTTGAATCCGGCATCCATTGAGGCCAACGGCTGGAGAGCATTGGTGTTTTGTTTGACAACAGCACCGACGCTATCACATAGGCCGGATGCCAAACCACTGTTAAGCAAATCAGATCCAGACTGGACTTGGGACAGGACCTGAAAGACAGTAGAGATCTGTCGAAGGCCCCACTGCTTGGCGGTTTCATCGTTGCCTTGCATGATTCGGGGGAAAGAAGTGAGCCAAGTATGTAGCGATTCTTTTAAAGAATCCAACACTGTAGGGTACGTTGTTGCAAGATGAGTTACGTTCCGGTAGGCGTCATTCACCCCATCGTCCTCTTTATCTGCCAGAACAACAACAGTTTCAACCATCATAGGGAGAGACTCGGAAAGTGTGGTCTGGCACTCTTCAATCACCATCAATGAGAGGTCTAGGACAGCAGACTGAACCTCGGGTCGCTGGTGACGGCGAACCTGGATAACATTGGCCAGCGCAAGCTTAATCTGCGTTGTGGTGGCCTTCAACCAGGCTTCATCAAGAGCTATCTTATCACTTCCCAGCTCGGGCGGGGAGACTTCCGAGGCGACACGGTCGTTGAGGACGGCTCTTAGGAGCTGCGTGAGAATCTGCAAGGAAGTTTGGAGGAGTTTGTAGGACCTGCGAGTCTGTGTTGACGGCCTAAGAACCTTAGCTAGTGCCGACACAGTTCGCGGCATGATGCTGGCAAGCACCACGCGGTCCGTGACTCGAGCATAAAGTGCTTGCAATGCCTTGGCAGCTGCCAAGCAGAGCTCATCTGATCTATCATCGACGATTCCCTCAAGTAGAATATATACTGTTTGATCGACAACCGTCGCTGTGCCGATCTCGTGATATATTGTCCGTTCTGGGACAGCCCCTTCCAAGACCGTAAAGATAGCACCGAGGCAGTCAAAGCCAGCAATGCAGAGTTCTTCCGAAACCTTCGGCTTCGGTAATTGCTTCTCTTCCGCCTTGTTCGGAGAACCCCCCACGATCAATGTCAACAGGATTATGAGTTGCTTGCCCATTGCAGGAGACAGCCGTTGCCGCCATCCATTGGCGACCAATATCCGTAAACAGTGGACGGCGGACTCCAAGCATCGTGCAGGCAGTCTTTGTGTTTCATTGAAGATATGCGATAAAGGAAAGAATGCATATTCAGCTAGCTTCTCGTCGAGGGTGTTGTTCCCCGCAAGTTCTTTTAAACAGTTGTGTACTGGCTCAAGGACTCGAGATACATCGGCGGCGGAAGCTTGATTTCCTCGGAAACGGAGTCCGACAGCGCTTAGTTCAACGCATGGTGCTCGGAGCTATTCACATCTTAGCATTGTTCGTTTTAAAAGGCGAATGAAGCATATCACACCTGCTTGAAAGATTCCTGCCGGAGGTTGTCCATTGCAGCCGATCAACACCGGGCAGCGTCAGAATTGCAAGATAATAGGCTGGGTGTTGAGCGAGTGGCAGTACTAGATCAGTCAAACATCAAGAGCCCCATTGTAAACACCGTCTAGCGGACCCATCGCGATCGAATACAGCGGGACTGCATCTCAAAACTGCACCGCTCGGTCATCATCTGCCGGCATAATCAGGCGGTAAACATAACATATCCCAAAAGGGCAAGATGACACTGCACGTGATATGCTAGCGCGTCTCAACGCGTGGGAAACCCGACAGCTGCCTACGACACAGAGGAACTAGCAGTGCTGCCTTGTGTATTTCAATTGCGGCTTTGGTCTCGTCGGAATATATATTGGACCATATTCCGCGTCCATTTTGCTCGGAGAGAAACATCTATGCGGGTTTTGCAGATTCCAGAACTTGCGCTTTTATCGCTGTCGCGCTCGAGACCTACCTTCTGCAGACGATCTGCAGGACAACCCTATTTCTTGACCACCTCAATCTCGAAGCTATCTACGCGCTTGATATCTGCCAGTACTGCAGCCCAGAAAAATTTCAATTTGAGAAAATCAACATTTTCACCATCACGAATCATGGCCGATGATAAGAGCAGGAAGCAGGCTACTCTGGGGTATGTACGGGATGGACAGCAGACGATTGGGTGCGTCGACAATTCTCGCCGGCGCACGCGCCCTTTTACCCTGACCCCTCTGGATTCTTGTTTTCGGGCACTCAGCTAATTTATTCTATTCGTCTTGCAGGAGGTTTTTCGGCTCGGGTGCCAGCCAACCGCCGAAGAAGCAAACCACATTGGCTTTTGGAGGATCGAGACAAGCAGCAAGCGGTGTTGCCGCTGATGTGGAGACTAAGGATAATGACGAAGGAGTTAAAGCGGAAGATGCCACCGATTCAGCACCAACTGCTGCCCTCAATGGAACAGAGCAAACGAAGGGCGTGAAGCGGGAAAAGAGTTCCGAGGCGGAAGAAAGTGATGGTTCCGATATCCAACCTGTCTCTAAGAGGCGACGAAAGACATCGGCGAAGACCTCTCCAGCTGCGAAGAAGCAATCAGCATCCCCGAAGAAGCCCGAATCTACAAAGCCGAAGATTGAATCGCCATCACCAAAATCAGCCATTAAAAAGCCCTCCGATGTTACCCCCGAAGAAAAGTCACCGTCAGTAGAAGAAGAGGAGGACCCATTGGAAAGCGAAGATGAAGATGACCTGAAGCCGGAGCTCACGAAGAAATCAATCGAAAAATTCCAAGCCAAATTGCAAGGCAGTGGTAAAGACCCATACCCAGACTGGAAAGCAGGGGCTCCTGTTCCATATGCTGCGTTATGTACCACGTTTTCTCTGGTAGAGATGACCAGAAAGCGCTTAGAAATCACGGACCACTGTTCTCTTTTCCTACGCCAGGTTCTTCGCCTGACCCCCGCCGATTTCCTACCCACTGTTCAGTTGATGATCAACAAACTGGCTGCCGATTATGCAGGAATTGAACTGGGCATCGGAGAATCATTGATCATGAAAGCTATTGGTGAATGTACTGGCCGCAGCCTTGCCGTTATCAAAGCTGACCAACGGGAGATTGGAGACCTGGGACTGGTCGCTGCCAAAAGTCGATCAAACCAGCCTACCATGTTCAAGCCCAAGCCTTTGACTGTTCGAGGTGTGCATGAAGGCCTTCTTGGAATCGCCAAGGTCCAGGGTCATGGATCTCAGGACAAAAAGATTTCAGGCATCAAGAAACTGTTGGCTGCAGCCGATGCTGACACTGCCGGCAAGGGAGTGGATATTACCAAGGATAAAGGTGGCCCCAGCGAAGCCAAATACATTATTCGTTTTTTGGAGGGTAAGCTGAGGCTGGGACTCGCAGAGAAGACAGTTCTTGTCGCTGTTTCTCGGGCAGTCCAGACCCACGAGGCTGAATCAGCCGGCCAGAAGATCCCGTCCGCAGAGCAAATGGCCGAAGGTGAAAACATCTTCAAGACTGTTTACAGCGAGCTTCCTGCCTACGAAGTAATCATTCCTGCCGTTCTTGAGCATGGTCTATTAAAGCTGCCTGAAGTGTGCAAGCTTTCTCCCGGAGTACCTATTAAGCCTATGCTTGCCAAACCGACCAAGTCTATCACCGAAGTCCTTGACCGGTTCGAAGGGAAGGAATTTACTTGCGAATATAAGTACGATGGAGAAAGAGCACAAATCCATTTTGTGTCTCCCGACTCCATCCACCAGTACCCTGGAGCCTTGGACACATTACAGAAGGACAGCAAGGGACTCTCCTCAATCTTCTCCCGCAACTCGGAAGATCTTTCGAAGAAGTATCCTGATGTTCTAGGGAAGCTTGACACGTGGGTCAAAGCTGATGTTAAGAGCTTTGTTCTTGATTGTGAGACTGTCGCGTGGGATACGGAGGCCAAGAAAGTTCTTCCATTCCAGCAACTGATGACTCGCAAGCGCAAGGATGTCAAAGCAGAAGATGTGAAGGTCAAGGTCTGCGTGTACGCTTTCGATCTGCTTTTCTTCAATGGAGAGGTAAGACCATTTTCCCTTTAATTTCTATACAAGAGCGGTTCGCTGGTTCCCTCTTTCTCTCTTCTCCTTCCTCGCTGTTGGGTATTCTTCTCAACTTATGTCGAATATTATGAGAGATAAGAGAAGAACACCGAGTCGGGTCGAGCCATACCTAATTGTTCTCGCTAACATTTCAACAGCCCTGCGTGAAGAAATCTCTACGGGAACGTCGAGAGCTTATGCATGAATGCTTCCAACCGATTGAAGGGGAATTCCAGTTTGCCCAATATGGCAACTCTAATGTCCTCGATGAGATCCAAGAATTGCTCGAGGCGAGTGTTAAGGCTTCCTGTGAGGGTCTCATGGTGAAGATGCTGGATACAGCAGAGAGTGGCTACGAGCCAAGCAAGCGGAGTCGCAACTGGCTCAAGGTATGACGCCTCTGAGTGTTACGGTAATTTGGACCGTTGCTAACTTTTGTTTAGGTTAAAAAAGATTACCTTGCCGGTGTTGGTGACTCTCTCGACCTTGTCGTACTTGGGGCCTACTATGGTCGTGGAAAACGTACTTCGGTTTATGGTGCCTTCCTTCTCGCTGCCTACAACCCCAGCAGCGACACATATGAGACCATTTGCAACATTGGAACTGGCTTCTCGGAGGTGCTACTTGAAGAGCTACACCAGACGCTAGTTCCCCTGGTGATTGACCGCCCAAAGCCATTTTACACTCACTCGGCGGTCCCGAAGGACCAACCAGATGTTTGGTTTGAGCCAAGACTGGTTTGGGAAGTGAAAACAGCCGATTTGACCCTAAGCCCACGCTACCAAGCCGCTGCCGATGAGTTCCAAGGAACAACCGGCGGTGGAAAGGGCGTGTCTCTGCGTTTCCCACGGTACATTAAATCCCGCGACGATAAGAAGCCGGACGAGGCTACTACCACCCGTGCTGTGGCGGAGATGTATCGGAAACAAGAAGCAGTCACAAAGGAGACTACAACCAAGGGAGGTGTGGATGATGACTTTGAGTATTAAGGCGATTTTGTTAGGCGCACTATAGCGAGTGTAATTGAATTCATTGGATATCATAGCCTCTCCCTTTCTAGAATGGCACCATTGCTGAGTGGACGATCATCATTTTGGGCTTGCTATGGTGCCATCTGTAGCCTTTCTGTGTATACGATCACGGGGCGATGCAGGCACCAATATATTCCTTCATTTTTGATCTAACTTCCCCTTCTCACACAAAGCCCCTGTTGATCGGTATCCAATATCATGATCTTATTCTATACTTCCGGCTATCAGCGGAACATCGGCGGACTCCGCGACGCTTGGCGCTGCAAGCCAAGCAGCCGGACCATGCTCGGCATTACTTCCGCCTTTCTTTGTTCGTAGCACGTCTTGCTAACGTCTTGGAAGTGGCCGACAGCACAAAAGAAGTGTCATACATATCTTTCTTGGCATCAAGGAATGTAACGTCCCCCCCTTTGAGGGCAACGTGCCTACCCTGCCATGGCTACTAGCCTACTGCGCGTGTGGAGTCGCAGGACTTATATTTCAGGGTCGGTCCGGAATATAGCCCGCCTGGTTATCTGCACATTTCTCTTGAGCTGTGTGGGCGTCTACTTGATTGCTGATATGCGTGTGCTTCAATTGACGACGGCCCTCGGGTCGATCGTCGTTTCTGCGGCAGCCCTTTCTCCCGAGTCAGTGCCGAGCTTCCCACCCGATTAATTCATTGTAGTACTTCTAGGCTGGTTGCTAATTTTGTAGAGAGCTTATCGCAGCTCCCAGACGGGGTGAGGCTATTCCCAATCCATCGGGGGTGAGTTGCACTATTGTATGTAGACATCGACCAACGTTATTGACCTGACATAGGAAGTCGCGCTCTTTTCCACCTCTGAATACTCCTTCAAGACCCATACTACATCATCATGGTGGAGTCTGTTGGATTTGAATACTGGGAAAGTGACTCAACTTACCCACGACAGCAATGTGTCCGAATTGATGTGGCTAGGATCCACTGACTCGGGTCTGTTGTATATCAACGGCACTAATGCTGAAATTCCCGGAGGTGCCGAGATTTGGGTGTCAGATACCTCTGATTTTAGCACCTCGTGAGTCTACATGCGTATTTGGATGAAACATTCCTGACTTCCTGCAGTGCCTACAAGGCAGCTTCACTACCAGCGCCGCTTTCTGGCCTCAAGACGGCCATCGCCAAGTCTGGAGACATTAATTTCTTGGTACATGGAGAGTCCTGGCCCAATGGAACGGCGTACAATGAAGAACTTGTTGCTAAGCCCCTAAGCTCGGCACGTATCTACGACAGTATTTACGTCCGCCACTGGGATACCTGGCTCACAACGAGATTCAACGCTATCTTCTCGGGGACTTTGAAGAAGAAAAGAGCCGGACAGGGAGCGACATCCAGCTACAATTTTGGAGGACCCCTCAAGAACCTCGTCGCAGCAGTCAAGAACCTCGAGTCACCCTACCCGCCATTCGGTGGTTCGTCTGACTATGACATCTCCCCCAACGGAAAGTTGGTCGCATTTAAGAGCAAGGCTCCTGAATTGCCACGGGCAAACAACACTGCTTCATATATCTATCTTGTTCCCCATGATGGATCCAAAAAGGCCGTGGCTATCAATGGCCCAGACAGTCCTGGCACACCAAAAGACATCAAAGGGGACTCGAGCAGTCCTTCCTTTTCCCCAGATGGACGTCAACTTGCATATCTCCAAATGGAAGATATCTCATACGAGTCGGATCGTCGCACTGTATATGTTCACACCATTGACTCCAAGGATACTATTCGCACATTGGCCAAGAACTGGGACCGATCACCAGACGCAATCAAGTGGACTGCTGGCTGACGGGAAAAACTTGGTTTTGAACACTGAGGATTTTGCACGCTCTCGACTCTTCTTGCTACCCGCTGATGCCGGTAATGATTTCAAGCCTAAGAACTTCACCGACGGTGGCGCGGTGGCTGCTTACTACGGCCTGCCTAACGGAGACTACTTGGTTTCTGGTTCCGCCATCCATACTAGTCGCACAGTTTACACCGCGAAGCCTGGCAAGGGTGTCACGGGTGTTATCTTCTCTGCCAATGAAGTTGACCCAGCCCTCAAGGGCCTTGGTCCATCGGACGTTGATGAGTTCTACTATAAGGGCAACTGGACAGATGTAAGTCTACCGTTTTTTCTTGGAACTAAAGTGATTTTAACACATCAACGTTGTAGATTCACTCCTGGATTATTTACCCCTCGAAATTTGACAAGTCAAAGTCATACCCGCTTCTGTTCTATATACACGGTGGTCCTCAGGGTTCCTGGGCTGACTCCTGGAGCACTCGGTGGAACTACAAGGTCTTCGCCGACCAAGGATATGTGGTTGTCGCACCCAATCCAACTGGTAGCTCTGGGTTTGGTGAAAAGCTCACGGATAAGATCGCGAACAATTGGGGTATGTAATTCCCGTCACTCATTCTCATTTTTTTACCTTCTGATGATTCTTATGATCAACAGGAAGCTACCCTTATGACGACTTGGTCAAAGCATGGGAGTATGTCCGGGACAACTTTGACTTTATCGACACCGATCGCGGCGTGGCAGCTGGCGCCAGCTACGGTGGCTTCATGATCAACTGGATCCAGGGTAATCCTCTAGGTCGTGAATTCAAGGCCCTGGCCAGCCACGACGGCACATTTGTGGCTGACGCAAAGGTCTCGACCGAGGAACTGTGGTTCATGGAGCATGATGTATGTAACTTATCCTTGCTATTTACTCTGTTGGTATACTGACTCTTTCAAAGTTCAATGGCACCTTCTGGGACAACCGTGACAACTATCGTCGATGGGATCCATCGGCCCCAGAGCACATTAAACAGTTTGCGACTCCACAGCTCATCATTCACAGTGATTTGGATTATCGGCTTCCCATCTCTGAAGGTCTGGCGCTTTTCAATGTCTTGCAAGAGCGAGGTGTCCCAAGCCGGCTGCTCAATTTCCCTGATGAAAACCATTGGTAAGTACAATGGATGCCTTTGACTGGGGATGCATCACCGGGGAGTCGTAGAGCTAACTCAATGGCATTGAAATAGGGTCATCAACAAGGAAAACAGTCTTGTCTGGCATCAACAGGTCTTGGGATGGCTTAATAAGTATTCTGGCATTGACACCCCGGGCGCTGTCAGTCTAAATGACACTACAGTTCCTGTTGTGGATTATCATCCTCAGTTTTAGGTCTCGTTTGCTGCACGAGGGTCTTCTGCCTGCAATGTCTCAGATAGCTTGTTTCATAAAGATTTCTTTCTTTGCGGTTTCTATGCTGTGTCCAACTTCCACTCATGAACAATGGAATCATTACAATTTAAAGACTCTTTTTCTCGTGTGCTTTGTGTAATATGGCTAGTCTGTGTCATAGAATCTGACGAGATATCAACAGTGAAGATATAAAGTCCCCTGCCTACAAACGTTTTCCAGCAAACGCATTACCTCTCAAACGCATCACCACTCTTCCAACTCCTAAATTTGGTCTTCTCTACCTTCTTTACCATCTCTCTTCATCAACCTCCTTTTTCAACCAACAACCATCATGCCTCCTAAACCTTCCTCTCGTAAGGGCGCCAAGAAGGGTATGTTCCATACTTTTCCCCCTCACCCATCATCATCGCCCATCAGAAAGAAGCAGAAAGGTAGACAATCAGCCATTCTAGAAAGAGCTAACAGCACCTCTCCAGGAGTTCCCAAGATGGAGCCCTCCTCTTCCGGAAGCACAAATCCAAGTGAGTACTGGAACCAGCTTACGGACCTTCAACAACATTTCCTCGGTGGCGCTACACATCAGACAGATTCTAACCCTGATGCCTTTGGTGCAGAGATCAAAACTGAGATGTCTTCGCCCACTCCCGCTTCTGTCGCCAATGGTGAGAACGAGAGTGAGTACAGTTTTGACTTGACTCCTGTTCCAGACCCAGTCTCAGCCCCATTCCCATGTACCGAGGATGATCTTACCTTATGCCACGCACCCACTGCTGATCCCGCTGGCTACCCTATCTTTGTTTCCCGAAATGGACTCTGGGACTGGTATTACCTTGCCTCTAACAACAACACTCTAGGGTCTTCCGCTACCCCTACCAATGAAACAACCAACGGAAATACCAAGAACACCAAGAGTGAGTTTGCCGATGGTCTCATTCTTCCCCCGAATCAGTTTCCCTGCACTGAGGACGACATCACCTTGTTTCCTCGTCCCAATCCTGGTCCCAATTCAGCCAAGAGTCCCACCTTCTCTTCTCAAAACGGACGTTGGGAATGGATCTTCCTCCCCTCTAACACGGATACAGAGTCTTCCCCTCCCAAGGTCAAGATGGAGGACATCCCCGAGGCCAGTCCAAGGGTTCAACGACCAAGCAACCCCCTCTCCACCACATTCTCCGCCGCCGACCTGGACCGCTTCGTCTTCCCATACGGCACCCGCGACAGCGACGACGATGACTCCTCTGCGCCCTCCCTGGTCGAAAACATGGCCGAGCAAGCCAGGACCGCCAAGCATGTGAGGTTCTTCATGAACACCAGCCACGACAAGCACTTCGTCCCGATCGAAGTTCCCCCTCTCACTGGAAACGAGAACTGGGACGCTTGGTCGGCCGCCATGCGCCTGCTCTTCCGCCAGCACTCGGTGTGGCCTATTGTGACTGCGGAGCTTCAGCCTCTGTCTCCTGGCCACAATCTCTACCTGTGGTACCAGCGCATGTGCGATTGTGCAATTGCTCTTATCTACGCCAACGTCTCTGAGGAGGTCCGCAAGACTCCCTGTTTCATGAGCACTGCGAGCGAAGATGATGCTGATATACTGATGTCTCATCTTTACGCTCACTACTCCGAGCCTGATTCGGCTAACCCTCATGAGGAGTCTGAGCTTGATTAAGTTGGTTGTGGGGAGTGCACATTTCAAAATGTACATCGTCTCAGGATCCTTCGCCCGTCTTGCCAGGATCTTTCGATATCTGATCTTTAATGCCTTTTTTTTTTCATTTGCATGAAATGTGCCCGTACAAGCTGTTTTTAAATCTTCACAGATTGATTCATCGTATTCTTCTGTATTCTTATTTTGGTAGTTCGATGTTATTTTCCAACCTCACAAGCTGTCGATTGAACAAAATTCAGAACAAGTCCAGATATCCTCAGTAACAAGAATAGACGCTTCTGTGTGTATTGCCCTTCAATTAATAGTCAACAAGGCCAACGCTGCCTTTCACTTCTAACCATATCCCTTCGAATGTTTTTCTATGTCATGTCATTTCTTTATATCAACCTTTTTCCCAGTAATACAACTTATCCCCATTCGTACATCCATCGCTAAGCACGGCCCGTCCCGCATGCCAGAAGTGTGACGACAGTCTTCGGACTTAAGATCAAAACGCCTGTTCTTAAGGCCGAAACAACATCGATTCGGGAATCTTCATCCCCACTCCAGCCATCTCAATGGCATGATAAAGATTGAAAATGGTTAGCAGGAACAAACGTAGAAAACCCCAATAATCGGGCTTAGGGGAGAGATCGGCGTTAAGGTAAAGTCCGGATGTTCATATATGTGACTAGTAACTACGTACTCCGTACATACTCAGACATAAACCATTGAGGCTGATCTTCCATTTTCACTAGATTCCGCGTACCCCGGCTGCTCAAGTTGATCAGGATCTTCAACAAAAGAACATCCACAACGACTCGTCAGGCATCCACCATGGCTGAAACACATCACGCCGCCATCCTCCCACAGAAGGGCGGCCCCCTGTCTGTCGAGGAGCGCGTCACACCCGAGCCCGGTCCAAATGAGGTCCTCATTGAAGTCAAGGCCGTCGCCTTGAACCCCGTCGACTATTACCAGCGCGACTTCGGCATGCCCCCTGTGCCCATCTATCCAGCTGTGATCGGGTCCGACACTTCTGGTCTTGTCGCCAAGGTGGGGTCCAATGTCTCCACAGTCCCGGCACCAGGAAGCCGAGTCATTGCATTTGCTTCATCTTTCTACCAGAATGGCTCGCCAGATCACGGTGCGTTCCAAAAATATGCTCTAGCACAGTCCGAAGGCGTCATTGCGCTCCCAGAGAACCTCTCCTTTGAGGAAGGCGCTATCTTCCCTTTGGCTGTCTTAACCGCCTTGACTGCCTGGACCACAATCGGCATCTCGCTGGATACCAAGTACACCCCACGGGACAAGCAGGCGGTGCTGATCTGGGGCGGAGCGAGTAGCGTAGGCACTTTCGCCGTTCAATCGGCTAAGTCACTCGGCTTTACCGTCTACGCCACTGCCAGTCCCAAGCACCATGATTACCTCAAGAAGCTCGGAGCGACTGCGATTTTTGACTACAAAGCGAGTGAGGTCGTCTCACAGATCGTCGAAGCTGTGAAGAAGGATGGTGTCGATTTGCACACTGCACACTGTGTTGTTGTTGGAGGTCTACAGCCAACGCTGGACGTTCTTAAAGAAACGAAGGGCGATGGAGCCGCTAAGGTTGCCCATTCACCTGTGCTACCCGCCGATCATCCGACGCTCGAGAACACAACGATTACGTTCAATTTCCCGTCGATGGATTCGGCCGAGAGGAGCAAGCATATGTATCAGTGCTTCCATGGATGGCTGAAAGACGGTCTGAAGTCCGCTTCTGTTGTTCCCAGCCCGGCTCTTCAGATCGAGGATGGCGGTCTAGAAGGGTTGAATCCAGCACTGGATAAATTGAAGGCGGGTGTTAGTGGGGCTAAGATTGTTTTGTCAATCTGATAGCTGTCCTGTCAGCAATCAGAATAGCTAGGGCGAGTCTCAATATAGAAGTGGGCCTGGTCTGCAACTTGTGGAGACAAGAAGGGATGCAACATCAAAATCCTTCGAAAGTTGTGTAGATTTATTAATCTTCAATATGAGGGATGAAGTATCTTATGCATAACTTTGGCCATATTGGTCAACGTCGTGCATATGCGGATTCCAGGCTCCTGGGACCCCCTTTTACAACAGCAACTTCTTGCTGTTTACTACAAGACCTACAACACATTGACCATCAGTCATTTAGCCCCTGAGTGAAAACCTCGCTAAAAAAGTTCGGAAGCACATTCGGACGATCCTCTTCACAAATTTGTGTCACAGCCAGTGTCTGAGACACGCCCCCAAATAAGAGGACCTCTTGGCAGACCAAACTGTCAGACTGGGATATGGCCCCCTAAGCCTTAAACAGGAATCGAGGTTTTTGTTATGGCCTAGGGGTAAAATTGGCTTTTTTCCCCCCACACAAATAGGCAACTATAACCGCCAGTGTTGCATTCATAAAACGTGTCTATTTCTTCTGCGTTTTATGTTAACCAGTAAAGCTACGGAAAGCCCTCTGTGATAGCATATCGCCATTAGCCACACTTCTCAGAGCCAATGGCCCCCTTTCTTGCAAGCAGCCAGAACACGGTCGCCGAGACAAGTCCGAACGAAGTCTCAGTGAATACAGCAGAGGAAATTGCGAGCACTGCTCAATTCACCCATTCGAATCAAGTTGAGGACCATGCTATCGATACAGAATTCCTTATTGTCGGCGCAGGGCCTGCGGGTGCAGCCTTAGCTTGCTTTCTTGGCTCTCATGGTAAGTATCTAGGTCGAAGGGATTGTGGGTTTAGTAACTGAAAAATTCAAGGGCTCAAGGGCATCATGATTAGCAGTGCACCAGGGACAGCGAACACTCCTCGCGCACATATTACCAACATGGCGGCACTTGGTCAGTCACGAGTAGATCTCGAGTTGCGGTTGAAACACTAACAGGCCTTTTTAGAATGTCTCCGAGACATTGGTCTGTATGAGGAGCTCCGAAAATTGGGACCCGGTGGTGAAGACCATATGCAACACACCAGATGGTGCCACAGTATGGCAGGCGAGGAATACGCAAGAATTCATTCTTGGGGTAATGATCCGAGACGAAAGGTAGGTTTCGATTATTATTCCCACTTGTTGGTTTCCTTTTTTAGGAGATGGACCTGAGTAGTTTTTGGAATCAGCCAACTAAAGGAGTGTAAAGGGCGACTATGAACTGGCTAGTCCATGTGCACCATTTGACCTACCGCAGACAGTTCTAGAACCAATTCTAGTTCGACATGCGGCTTTGAAAGGCTTCAAGTGCCGCTTCCATACGACACTTGTTTCCTTCGTCAATGAGGAGAAGACTGGGTTGATTATAGCAACCATTCGCGATGAAATCACAAACCACAAATACCGCATCCGCACCAAGTATCTGTTGGGGGCCGATGGTGCCCGCAGCCAAGTGGTGAAGCTACTTAATTTGCCTCTCGCAGTCCTTCCAGGACAAGGCATCGCAATCAACGTGCTTGTCAAGGCCGATCTCTCTCATCTTGTCAAGAGTAGAACAGGCAACCTCCATTGGGTGATGCAGCCAGATCGCGAGCACCCCAATTTTGGTAGGATGGGGATCGTTCGCATGGTAAAGCCATGGAATGAATGGATGTTCATCTTGTTCCCAGATCCCAGCTATGACCGTTTTCAAGGAAAGCCCTCCATGGAGGAGTATCAAAAGAGGATACAAGAGTTCATTGGCGATAACACACCCGCAGAAATCCTCGATATCTCTTCCTGGTATATCAATGAGATCGTTGCGGAGAAGTACTCGGAGGGTAACATGTGAGTTATCTCCCCGACTAACATAATGAGTGAATTTTCTCTAATGAGATATCCCGCGTGCAGCTTTTGTCTCGGCGACGCGGTGCATCGTCATCCTCCATTTAACGGTCTGGGCTCAAATACATGCATCCAAGACGCCTTCAACTTAGCCTGGAAGCTAGCGTATGTCTGCAAAGGCCTCGCGTCCCCGTCTCTTCTATCCACTTATTCCAGCGAGAGACAGCCTGTTGGTCATTCGGTCATCACCCGCGCGAACCAGGCATTCCGCGACCACTCCCACGTGTGGAATGCACTTGGCGTGCTGCCGACGGATGTTTCCGAACGGAAGCAGGTATTGGAGGAGTTGAAGAGTGCAACTCCACAAGGATCAAATCGTCGCCGTGCCTTGCGTGACGCAATCAAACATACCTCCCACGAGTTCCACGGGCTGGGAGTTGAAATGAACCAACACTACGAGAGCACAGGAATCTATACAGCCGACGAAGCGCATCCCTATGTGGAGTGTGGACGGGCAACCGAGGATAAGGTACTGTTTCATGAACCAAGTACATACCCTGGCTCTCGTTTGCCGCATGTTTGGCTCAATAAGGCAACTCCGCAGGAGCCTATCTCAACAATTGATCTTGCTGGTCATGGCTCATTTATACTTTTGACTGGGATTGGAGGTGGAGCGTGGAAGGAAGCGGCTGGAACTGCTGCCGAGAAGCTCAATGTTCCAATTCAGGCGTGGTCGATTGGATTTAGGCAAGACTGGGAGGATGTGTACTTTGAGTGGGAAGGTGTCCGAGGTGTGGAAGAATCAGGGGCCGTGTTGGTCCGACCGGATCGGTTCGTTGCATGGAGAGCACCAGAAGCATTGCAGGACAGTGAAGCCTGTGAAGGAAAACTTCTCATGGTCATGAGATCAATTCTGGGATTTGAAGATCTGTAGTGATGTTTAATATATATTGCTTTCTCTCTTTTGATTGTTATAGCCTCTTTGACCGACTTGCCTGTGATAATTGAGCTCGTTGAATCTGCGGTGTGGGCTCCTTTCCCTTTGATAGAAGTGGGGTATTGTATGGGAGCTGAAATATTCTAGTAAATTATGAATCTATAGCATGGTATTGTGTATATTACTGTATATATTACCAGTACAGCCATAAAGTGTGGGGTTCAGTTCATCTTCGGTTCCTTGACATCAAGGAGTGATCTGTCTAATGACCTATCTCGAAGAGATTCAAAAGCTTACGGACTTCTTTCAAATGTTGAACTTCTTTTCATGCTAAATCCGATGATCTAGGTCAACACAGACCCTACAAGCACACATTCAAGAAAGCCAGACTACTGGGACTTGTCCGATACCTGCCAACCGTAAAATCTTTGATTCAGCTAATCTTGGGGACATCCACAATGATCAGATTCTTGAATGGCGCGAATTGATCTTTCTGGTGGCATACAGGATTTGCTTGCTGAGTGGACCACAAACTAACCTCATTATCCTGCTGTTCGAATTCTTGTATCCTTGACACTGTATCCTTCCTTTCTGACACTAATTAAGGAAATGAGGGGGTTGTAAGTCTGTAGTGTAATAGATACACATATTCCCGGCTTGTTTCCCTTGACATGTGTGATACTGCTGGAAACACAACCTTGGCTTTGGCAAACCTACCTGTACTGTAAATAGGTCTTTTGATGACACATTTGTTGATAAAATTTAGAGCATAACACTGGCTGGAATCGTAAAGAGGCTGCTATGGCATGCAGCAATGGTTTGAAGTGTTGTTAAAAGGAGGGGAAAGATCTCATTCACCCTAGGCGACAACCAAATACAAGCAAGATTTCAATACAAAGGGTGCATTAATCATCCCAGCCTGGACTTCAATGCATATGAAATCATAAAAAAAGTATTCATTTTTTGCTTTTTTCAAGAAACCCACTGAAGAGAGGCCGCGCGGGACGATTTCCCCTAAGTTCGTGAGCTCAACTCCACCATAAATGCGCCTAGGAAAAGAGATAAACCAGCCTGATTTGGCTAGATTTACACTTTGAGGGTTTTTGGAGAGTGCACATCACCCATTCGAATACAATCGCTCCATTCTCATTGCCGAACACATTCCCAAATTGTCAAAATGACGGACACACCCCAGATCAACCTTGTTCGCATCGCACATGTCTTTTACACCCACAGAGACATCACCAAGGCCCATGAATTCTTACTGGACTTCGGTTTCCAAGAAGTCAAACGCGTGGGCAAGGATATCTATTATCGCGGGACTAGTTCCCAGCCATTTGTGTACTGTGCGCGACATGGCGAAGAAGATGTATTTGGGGGCGCAGCTTTCGTCGTGGAGTCTGAAGCTGACCTTGTCGCTGCGCAACAACTGCCTGGAGCTACAGAGATATACAACTTGAATGATGCGCCTGGCGGTGGTCGCTGTGTCACTTTCCACGATCCCATCGATGCTTTCCCTTTCCACCTTGTTCACGGGCAAACGCCTTGTGCCGATGAAAAAGCGTTACCTCAGCTCGATTTTAATTTTGTGAGTTATGAAGTTATTCGCTTATTATTGGCGTGCCTACATTTTTCTGTCTGATCTTGTTCTAACTTTCTCTCAGCCGATGGAAAAACATCGGGCAGGTAATAAGATGCAGCGATTCCAGAAAGGTATGTGGATCAAGTAATTCTAAAAACTTATTCGCATCTAAGATGTTTGGGAAAAGGCCCTGCTCCAGTGCACAAACTAGGTCATTTTGGAATGTGTGTTACCAATTTCAGCAAGGCGTTTGAATTCTATACCACCCGATTCAACTTCAAGCCGAGTGATGTAAGTACTCCTCTTACACTCAGTCTGTATGCGTTCTGACAAGATATTTTTTTAAACACCAAAGCTGGTCCATGACTCTACTGGAAGAGATATAACCGCATTCCTCCATTTAGATCGGGGTTCTGAACTGGTCGACCACCATTGCTTTTTCTTCTTTGAAGGTCCTAAGCCACACGTGCACCACTCGTCATTTGAGACACATGATTTTGACACACAGGTTCTGGGTCATGACTGGCTGCGCAGCAAGGGATATGAAAACTGTTGGGGCGTAGGACGTCATATCATGGGAAGCCAGATCTTTGACTATTGGTATATTTCGTTCTACAGTGTTATTCTTTTGAAATTGAGCCCTGACGTTTATGTGGAATTGAAGGTTCGATCCCTCTCGCTTCATAATCGAACATTATGTTGATGGTGATTTGGTTGATGATCAACACCCCATCAATCGATCCCTTGCTTCACCTGACAGTTTGCATGTTTGGGGTAGGTCTTTCAGTGTGACAAGCTACTGTCTTAACGGAGACTAATTTGAAGCTAGGCCCGGATGTTCCCCCTACCTTCCTACAGTAATTTAGAACATATGTTTCTTTCTTTATGGGACTTTTGATGGTGTTACTAACGACTGTATTACGAACATCTCCGCTATATACACGCAACGCAGTATGTAATGATACAGCATTGTCTCGTACTTCACTCTATACTTCTGTTGGCCTAGTTTAGCTCATACATCTCTTAAACACCCAAGAGCTAGCTTCAAGGAACTTATCTGTAAACACTAGGTTATTTTTAAGAGATTGAGAATGAATTCAAGTTAACAAAGAGCAATCGATCTGAGATCCACCATTGATTTAAGGTGAGTTCTCACCAATAGAGTACAAGACAAAATGCAAGGTGATAAAAAAAACGACAAGAGGTGAGCACAAAAATGAAAGAGAAAGGCTTCGATTGCCGGAAAATTTCCAGCGGATGTGTATATACTTGGCCCTCTATATTTGGCTCATAGCATTTGACAACTCCAAATCTGATTAGAACCCATTCAGATTCTTCTGTGCCGCGATGACATCCCCTTTATCCACAAAGTCTGCCAGCACCACATTTGGTGCACGCCCATACAGCCCAGCGCATAGTGCCGCCTGGGCTCCAATACTACCAGACCCCGTCGCAGCATTAGTAGTACCTGCTCTATCACGAGCTGGAATTTTTGCGCCGAAAACATCAACATCAAGGAAGTGATTGACAATACCCATGCGGCCTGCAGCGGTGGCGCCAGAAGGCCGGTCGATACTGCAGTTCGAGAAAGAGGTGTCTGTGACGTCGTAGGCTGTCTCGAAGTAGTAGGCGAACTCGTCTTGGATGAAGTTCACTTTTTTAATGTCGGCACCGTAGTCTGGGAGTTGTCAGTTTTACGGTATAGGTCTTTGTGGCTGCTTCTTCTCACCCAGAAAAACAACCAATCTCTTTCCACTGGAGATCATGTCACCCAGTGTGGGCCAGTCTGCAATTGGTAGCGGATTTGCGGGGGGGATGTAGGCATATTTGTCAATCCCGCTGCTGGAAAAAGTGTCTCCAAACTCGGTAATAGCTACCGAGTCTCCGTTTGTCAACAGAAGACTGACGACTTCGTTCGGATTTGCGTCCAGCCACTTCTTGATAGTCGTCAAGTAGGACTTGAGAGATCCTGCATCTTCGAGCAAGCATGATGTATGGCACAGCTCTATGACTTTCTTGTCAATGATGGAGTGGTGTGTTTGTACTTGCAAGTACCGGATTCCCATATCGAGTTGGGCTTTGATGTCGATATTTTGGTTATGCTGCAGTAGGGGTCCAACAAAGGCGGAGTCATGCGAGCCTACAAATGTGATCTTTGAGTAGGACCGGGTGCAGTACTCTGAACGGCCGTTGCAGGTTGTCGATGCTCGGGTTGTCATCGACGGAGTGGCCGAGGATATAGATTCCAAGGACTGAGATGCTCGTGGGACTAGTGTCCTTGGCTCTGACACTGCGAGCATAGGCTGTAGAAGTAGCAGAGCACTGAGCACTGCACGTATCAGTCCCTGGTGGATTTTGGCCATTGTGATTGAAATCGTTTTTTGGCTATACTCGACTCTGATCAGGAAGGCAAAGGGGCGCTATTTCACCTTTTATATTCCAGAACTTCTTTCATGTTCTTGCAGATATCTTGACAAAGAGCGGCTATCTCCGGTCACGCAGGAGCGACAGCTGCCCCGAGGGTGATAGGCTCATGCCGCTTCCTACATACCATGTAGATTTCGTCAAAAACCGCAACTGGGGCCAAACCTTCGCCCCCAACCTCCAAATTGCAACTGCACTGCGGTTTTTCCTAGGCCCTGTTGTGGCCCCTAAAAAAACATAGATAACTTATTTTTGCACAATTTTACATAAAATTCATAATGATTAATTACTGCATTGTAATCCACTAGTACTGATTAATTAATTACTACTTTGTAGATGATATATCTCAGTTTGTTTGTGTATAGGATTTACCAAAATTACAGGCCCGTAATTAACAACGCGGCTCCTCGACCTCGCCCCAACACCCGCCCCAATTGCGGTTTGGGTTGGGGCGGTTTGGCGATTTTGCGGTTTATAGCGAATTCTAATTCCACGTCTCGATCCATGACCAAATGAGAACCTCAGAGGAAAGAATGCTAAAACTGACCACGATCACGTCGACTTTAGATATATCACTGGTGAGACACACCCCGAGTTATGGAACATGATCATCAATATCCACTCCTCGTGACTGCAGCCACGCACCAACAGCAGACCTCGTCAATGGTCATCCCCGACTTTTTTGGTGTGCCCCAAAAAGTTTCATCTGAGAGAGTCCTCTCTGTAAATGCAAGTTTAAGGTAGTGGAGCTTCAGTGTTGCATTAGATATCGATGGTACTGGCCTTCTGTGCGGGCAAGGGTCGGGTTCAGGCGGTTCAGCAGGGCTGAAAAGCTTTTGGTAGAAACGAACATGGATGGTCTGGTATTTCATAGTGCGACAAGTCTTCATACTACCACATGATATCATGAAAAGGGCTTATCCTGCTCAGTTCCTGACAATTCACGTTTCTATGTACTGCTTAAAGTCAGGTTATATATATGGATGATTACAGCTTAGACGAGACGCTGCTCGTTGTGTAATTGATGCAACCTAGATCAAACACGATATCACGGTTGATAGTCATTAAGGAGAATACACTGGCTTGTTTGGTCTTCAAATTCTTCTTTTTAACTGGGATGATGGTACCATCTACCCAGCCAGATGGTAGAAGCAACGTACTTCAGGTGCCGCCTGCCACTGCTTCCGAGCTTGAAGGTTGTCCTATTCTGGTCACTTAACACCATACAGCACCCACCGCCGTTGCTGTGGATGGGAGATTCAACCCTGCCATGATGCCGTTCCCAGTAGTCCACCCACTACCTAGCTCTTCTCCTGTGCTAGGCTTAAAGGCGAATGTGTTGGGAGACGACTTGTACATGGTCTGGTGCTTTGATCACTTGGTAACGAACGGGTCAGCTTATTGTTTTGCTAACTACTTTCGGCGTTTCCTGTTGTGATCCAAATTCCCAAGGACCGCCCACAACTCCACAGACACAAGCAGAAATAAGGCAGTATATCGATGAAGTTGCATCTACAGCCACACCACAGGATCTTTAATGGACGACCTTTCTAACGAGCGAAGACAAAATATCCATAGACTATGGTCGAGCGCCCATTAGTTCTCCTCATATACTCGATGGCCGAAGATAAAGTGTAATTCGGCTTTAGAGTCTCTTCCTAAGAAATCTAGGAATGATTTTTAGATGTCCCTTCTACCTGCTTTTCGAGAATCGAGACAGAAGATTACAGCAAGAGGTACCATTTATCCGTCCCAAAGAGCGTGATGCTTGTTCGAATACGTAAATAGTTGTCATAAAAAGTAGCCATCCTGCTTAGAAACTCTGAATACTTCAATGTTCAAGGTTTGTTCAAGGTGTTTGTACAGATTTTATAAAGATGTGCAATCGCCTCGCTACTCAATTATTTTCGATAGTTCAAGTTAGAAAAATGAGAAAGAACAGATTTAAATCAGAGAATCCTTTCTATTTTTGAAATATTGTTGTTCGTATAAGGAGTGGTGAAAGCGAAAGTGTACCTGGCAGCCACGTGTGGCTGGTGTGCGGTCCCAAAAACGGCCCCGACCCAGGCAACGGAGCTCTGAACTCTCATTCTCCACTGTGTTCGTACCCCTCGAGCTCGACACTCCACGCCTTCAATCTATAATAGACCACTTTCGTAATTCCCCTCCTATTCCCCGAAAGAAGCTTCCTGTCAATTACACAATCGACCTCCCCCAACACGCCATCGCTGATTCGGCCTCATTTCCAAGCTTCACAACAAGGAGCAATGGTCATTCGGAGATCTCGCTCATGAGCTCGATGGCTGAGGGCAGTGAGGGTTGGTCGCGCGAAGACGAGCTTGACTTAGGCCAGGAAGATGATCTCCGACAGCCCGACCATGGTGCCCTCGATCAAACATTACCTTCCCCGCAGGAACCAGCGGAAGGGGAGTTGGACACGATAGAAGATGCGGAGGACCACAATTCCGAGAAGACAGCGGAACAGAATGACTTCAACTTACCAGAAACTCCTCCACCACGACACTTGGACTGGACTGCGACAGGGAGCGTGGATGGAACAGGGTCAAACCCCGATGATTCCCCATCGCTACATGTTAGTGGTACAATTGGCGCATAATCTGGATAGCTGGCTGATTGATGACAGGGCTCTATTCCGTCTTCCCTGAGTAGCAGTGCTCTCGCACTCCGCGGATCTCCGCGATTCAGCCCGAGCCCGGTCCGTCGCCCCTTTGACCTTCGCTTCCAGTCCCGGTTATCTTCATCGCCGCAAAGTGTCTCTAGAGCCGGCTCGCCATTCCTCGCGCATCTTCACTCCCGGCAATCTTCAATGAACAGCCAGCTCTCCCCGACTCCAGAAACAGAAGCCGAACCGGTCCAGGGGCCGTGGGATGTGGTGCGATGGACAAAGCTGCGGAAGATCACTGGGCAAGCGTTTTCGGAAATCGGGAAGCGCAATTTCGGACGGCCAACTTGCCTTGCGGTCTCCACGTCGATTGTGATAGGTACATCCAAGGGTATTATTCTCGTTTTCGATTACCAGCAAAGCCTGAAGACTATCATTGGAACGGGCACACCAGGTTTGTCAAAAGAAGTCTACACCCTCTGGCCCATTGTACTGATGATCACCTAGCTGTTGAATGTGGTGCGGTTACATCTCTAGCACTTTCCGCAGACCATTCTACGGTGGCTGGGGGACATGACTCGGGCGATATCTTTACCTGGGAGATTTCGCGCTCAGCAAAGCCTTTCCTTCATATTCCGCCAATCCCGGCCAATCAAGTCGAGACTCGAATATCTGATGGCCATCTTTCAGGATCCGCGGTCATTCATATCGGGTTCCTCGGCACCAGACGGACCGCGCTGGTCTCGGCTGATACGCGGGGCATGTCGTTCTCACACCTAGCAACAAGAGGAATGGGTGCAATGGGACGAACAGTCAGGACGACTCGAATCCTAGGTCGCTATCCCCAGGCAACAGCAGAGATCAAGCGGCGGAAGCCTAGCTCTGTCCTAGCTTTCTCTCCTCTGCCACTTGGCAACGTAGAGCAATCCACTGATTCTTTAGGCCTGGTTGCTATGCTGACGCCCTATCTTCTTGTTATTGTGTCCACCACACCAGTGGCACAGACCCAGCACAAAGCACCGAGACCCAAAGAAGTTCCCGCTCACAGTGCCATGACCGGCGCCTTAGCATGGTTTCCAGCCATTCGGCTGAAGGGCAAAGACACCCAAACTTCGAAAACGAAGCTTGTCTACTGCTGGTCAAATGTGTTGACCGTACTTGAAGTCTCGGAGGCTGAGTCAAACGAACATGCAGACAAAGACAAGCCTCCCAGCCTTGCCTTCAGAGCGCGCAGCAGATGGAGAGCAGATGAAGCCATTGTGGCTGTTCAGTGGCTCAGCCGCTCAGTGCTCGCGGTGTTCACAATAACGCAGCGGCTGTTAATCATCGAGGATTATTCCATGCATGTGACTGACTCGGTCGATCTCGCCAACAGACACATATATCATACCGATCTTTTCTCGTCACAGCTTCATTCGCTAGTCGAACAGCTTGACGAAGAGGATGAGTCGATGCACGGTGTAGTAGCAGATGCATTCCATATGAGTTTCCGTTCTTATAAAGGGCGCTTGTTCTTGCTTGGTTATAACGAAGCCCTGGTAGGCAATCTCTCAAATTGGGCCGACCGTTTGCTGGCGCTTATGGAGGCTGGTGACTTCATTGGGGCCATTCGACTAGCGACCTCCTACTACACAGGAGAGTCGGAAAAGCTGACGGTTGGGCTTCCGGAAGAAGATGCTTTGAGACAGCCCATTGTGCAAGAAAGGCTTTTGGAAATGATTTCCGCGTCACTCAAGTATGCTTTTGGTCGAAATTCCGAAGCAAGCAACGGCCGACTTGAGAACCAGCAGTTGGAGGAGCTAGCAGACGTTTCTATCGCGGCTTGTATCTATATGGCTGATGAAGAGTTCCTCTGGGAGGAAGTCTTCAGCTGGTATGAAGAGCAAGATTCGGCAGGCATCTTCCTAGATGCCCTCGAACCACGCATCGTTGATGGAACTCTGCGATCACTACCTCCGACCGCCGTCAAGGCCTTGATTGGCCATTTCATTGGAACTCATCCGGCCGGTCGCTTGGAGGAGATCATTTGTCTTCTTGATACTACCACAATCGACATCGATCAAGTCACAACGCTATGTAAGCAGCACAATCTTTACGACGCCTTTATATATGTATGGAACCGCTGTTTGATGGACTATCTGGGACCACTGGAAGAGCTGCTACAGCTTATTCCATGCCCAACCGCGCCCTTGGTCAACGGTGACTACGTGATTGAAATGAGACGACAGAACAATGCGATGAAAATGTTCCCCTATTTGTCATTCATCTTGACGGGTCGCATCTATCCCACCGGAGAGGACATGGATGAGGCTGAAGCGACGCGAGCTAAAACAGACTTGTACCAGTTCCTCTTCTCGGGCCGGGGATCCGGTCCGGTATCTGGAGATACCAACGGGGTAGACTCATTCTCTCAGCTTCGAGCCATGCTCAAATTCGATGCTTCCAGCTTCATGAGCATGCTCAACGAGGCATTCGAGGACAGCTTCTTAAATGAGCCCGAGAGCGAGGATGTCTCCGCATCGGGGATGTTGATCAATCGACAGTACCTCATCAGCATTTTGCTGCAAGTTATGACCAGCGATTTTTTCACGCCTTTCGATACCATCTACCTGGATATGTTTGTTGCTCGCAATCTTCCCAAATATCCTCAGTATATTCTCCTTTCCGGCACGACCCTCCACCAGGTTCTGGTCCGTGTATGCCAATATCCCGAGCAGGAAATGGCAGAAGATTGCGAATTGAGTGCGGAGTATCTACTGTCTTTTTACCACCCACCGGACATCCAGAGCATGATTCCTCTATTTAAGGAGGCACGCTTTTTCCGGATTCTCAAGTCGACCTACCGCTTAGAGAAGCAGTATCCCCTGTTGGTTATGACTTACCTTGAGGATCCGAATGACCGCGACGCAATCTTCACCTGCCTCCACGACTGTCTCCGTCCAGGTTCTGGGCTTGGCAAGAAACAGAGGCGCGATATAGTGGATGTAATCAAGGAGCACGCCCGGGAGATTGCTGCAATTGATGTGACGCACGCCGCGCAGACGATGCAAGACTTAGCCCCTGAAACACACTCGACATTTTTGCGGGTCCTAGAAGATGATCCACAGAAACAGTATCAGTACTTGCTGGTCCTGGTCGAGCCGCAGGCTCAAACTGCGGACACCCAATCTTCGCCCAGTATTGAGAACTGGATGCTCGAGCGCTATGTGCAGCTCTTGTGCAAATACAACCCCACCCATGTCGCGGACTTCGTCGACGGACTGCGAGTCGGTGACATCCACCTCGACGAACTGCTCCCGTACATCGAGGAAAGCGGAGCTATTGATGCTGCCGTCATCCTCCTCGCCCGGCAGGGCCAAGTCCGCAAGGCTCTTGACCGTCTTGTCGCCCACTTGAGCACCCTCGAATCCGGTCTAGTAGGCATTCTCCAGAGCGTGCGCGAGAGCCCCGACTCAGCGACTACTGCCGAGGCAATCGACGACCTGATCGAGTCACTGAACAAGTATGCCGGTGTCGGAACGTGGCTCTGTCAGGGCCAAAGTAAGACAGTCAAGCAGTCGCGCACAGGCAGCTCCAACGGCAAACGCAATGCGCCAACCCTTGAACAGCCACTAGCCTTCGACGAACTTCTCTGGCTTGACCACATCGAAGCTGTGGTCCGCATCGCGACCAACGTCTTCGCATTCATCCAAGGAAACAACAACCATATAACCCTCCCCGCCCAACCAAAAACATCCCTCGCCGGTGAAAGCGGTCGCCTAACAACCTCCTTCCGCACGCTTGTCCAACAAGTCTTCACGGCCCTCCTTGCAAGCACAGTAAAAAGCAGCCCAGCCACAACCGAAAGAACAGACATGTCCTTCCTACGCATCCTGCGCGCATTCCTCACCCGCGCCGCAACCTGGTCCCCCTCCCTACTCGAGCTGCGCGCCGTGTTAGCCTCTATCTTCTCCGCCTACTCCTACGAGAAGTCCCTCCTGACCCTCGCAAATGGCATGCTGGACCGCGACCTCTTCGTCCACGTCGACGAAGTCTCCCGTCTACGCCAACACGGCTGGCGGCCGCGCGGCCACGTGTGCGAGATCTGCCACCGCCGCATCTGGGGCCCCAGCGTTGGTGACGCGCATTGGTCTGCATGGGAAGCGCGACGCGCCGATGCCTATGCCCACCGCATCGCAAGACGCAATGAGGATAGCTATAACCCGTCCGAGCGCGGGAAGGGCAAGGCTGCTGATGTCGGAGTCGGTCATCCGTCGCGACTCGATGCCGGCGGGGCGCATGCCCACGTTCACCACGAGCACGGTGCTCGTGGCGGTGGTATGTCCGATGCGAACACTGACCATGAAAACGACCATGACCGTGATCATGAACACGACGAGGCTGGAGTTGGATCTAGCACTGCGGCTCCAGTCGCTGACAGCGCCCCGGAACCCGTCGTCGTTTTCGCCTGTCGACATCTCTACCACCGGCGCTGCGTGCTGGGCGCCGTCAGCGCGAGCGCCCGTCCCGCTAAATCCGCGCTTCGGCGTGACCATTTGGCCGACTGGTCAGGGACTGAGCTGTTCTGCCCGGTCTGTACATAGCCTCTAGGCGACAGCGGGGGTAGATGATTTCCTTTGTGTCTAGGGATATTCTTTTGTTACTTTTTTTCGACCGCTTTGCTTTTTCCTACTTTAGGTGTTGTTCGGGGGGTATCCCAGATAAGACACTCGATCGCCTTGCACATAGCCATTCTCCTTTTTTTTTGGCCCGTCTTTTTTTAACCCTCAACTACTGTAATGTAACGTAGTATTAACGCCGGGTCTATCCCTGTTATAGTACATCTTGATTACTCCCTTCTGTCTTCCGTAGAAACAGGTGATTTGAATCCTGAGGTTCTCCGCTTCAGCTGCTCAGCTCATTCTCCAAGACACACGCTTGGCACAACCTGTACTCCCACTGTGACCGACTGGGGTTTCATGCTCCGGATTATCATTTGGTCTCGTTCCAGGGTTCGGATATGGCACGACATCCTTTTTACGTGACTATGCCCAGGTGCATTCTGGACTGTGTGATTGTGTTATTCCGATCGAGATCGTCTGGTGTTCTTGGGTTTACGTACTGATCTACTGTAACTAGGGTATGGGGTTGGTGACTTACGAGATGACATTGTCATTTGAGTACCTTCGACATCAGTTCTAGGTAGGATCTCCGTAGAAATTGGTCACGACAGAGGCACACGGGATCATTTACTATCACCGGCATACCTGTATATGTTAGTACTTCTGACTAAGTACCTTCAGCGAAGGGTAGAGAGACCTAGCGATGGGAAACCGATTCCATATTCCTACTTTTCCAGTAAACTTGCCAAAGGTTCGTCTGACAAACCTTCCGAGGAGCAAAGGGCAAAATTATTAGAAAGAAATTAAACAGTCCCAAAAAGCTTGGTGGCTGAGAGTGTTCAGACAGCCGTTAACCTATCACATTCCTTCTCTTGCCTTTACCCTACAACAGCTTAACTACGCTAATGCATGCACACCACTGGTAATAACTTTCATGTTCTTTCAAATATTTCATTCTTATTAAAATTACAGAAGAAGCTCCTACAAAACATTAGTTGATGACTAATGACAATCAGTATTGATAGAAGCAAAAAAAACAACAAGGTGGAAATGTATACTCCGTACAATAGCGTAGTTCTTGGCGGGGCTGTCACCCTGGTACTCTCGATGGTACCCTGCCATGCCATTGAGCCAATTATACAAACCTTCGAAAACCTTCGATATTGGCAATAAGCACTCTGATTGGTCTCCGATATCAAATAGTTTGGTCCTCTTTCTTCGTTTCTTCCCAGGTGGTTCTTCAATTTCCACATCTGAACCATTTAAGGTTAAACGTAGGAGCTGTTGAGGGCCAGTCAAGAAAGACCTCGGGACTAATCAAGGTGGATCCACGGGGCCACGAAATATTCATTGACTATAACATACAACTAGAGATGCTTACAGAAGAAGAATATTGACTACATAGACCGCCTTCGAATTTACCTTGGGAATCCTCCTTTCTTGAATTCTCGATACTATATCGAGAATGGAACCTAGTTATATCTCGAGGTGTATCCTAGCTCAGTCAGGTTCCAGCTCAACTTCTAGATCAGCGCCCAGATTAGGTTCATCCTAGCTCAGATTTACAATAGCTTAGTTAGATTCTAGCTTAGTTCATTTAAGACCAGGTTCCATCTTAGGATTAAGGTTCTTTGGATCAGGTCAAGGTCCGGTAAAGATCCGGTCGAGGTTAAGGATAGATACTTGGGTTCGAGTGAAATCGTCTATAACCCGTCTGCCTGGCTCTCTACCCCGTTTTCCTAGGTGGATACACCATAGGCGTCTTCGTTCTCAGAACGGTAGCAACTTTCAACCTCGACTTCGGATCCAGCATAGCTCGGAATAGTCAGGATGGCTCCTAGCGCCCACTTTCAGGGTAGGGAGCAGAACTACGTGCATACCTTGGTGGCATCTCGACTCCCTGGACTGGTCACCAATGTTAAGGTTCAGTCAAGAAAGACTAGGGGACGTTCATTGACTACAACATAGCCCTGGAGATAACAGATGCTTACCTGGAGAAGAATATTGACTAGGTCAGCCCTTAGACCGCCTTCTAATTCTGCCACAGCATACATGGGATGAAGTCAAACAGGATTAACCTACTTGATACATTAATATGGGATACATTTGATACTTCTAATACTTCTAATACATCTGATACATTCTCAGTTAAATTGCACTATCGACTCTAAATGATAGCATGGACACATTCCAGGCTAGACTGGTTCAATCGATAAGATCTAAATGATTTACTGACATCTAGCGCTCGGGGATGTCTGACTCTCATTTTCCGTAACTAGCTGTTTCAACATGACGCCCCCCTCTTGTACCGCACATCTTCGATTGGATCGGTGTCTGGTGGATGTATCACGCTACTTCATTCCTTCTTCCTTCTTCCTTTTTCTTTATTTTTTTTCCTGTTCGCTCTTTTTTTCTTTGGGGAGACGTCTCAAGTATATAATTGTTCCCGCCCCTGTTTGTGGCATTGATCTGTAGTCCATTGTGTATGCTATTGTCCCTCTCTATTCATCTATATACACTCCTTCACATTGTTTATTGCCATTTTCGTCAGTATTTAGAGTACTAGACATTTCCGATCTTTGACAACCTCGCTCTTTCCAATCACTCCTTCTCCTTGCAACTATCCTGCAAAGATCCCACCACTTAAACACAATGCAGGTTTTTTCGACCCTCCTGCCTGCTCTGGGCTTGTTAGCCCATGTGTCTTCCGCCGCATACACCTTGAGCGACGACTATGGTACCACCGACTCGTTTTTCGATAGGTTCGAATTCTTCACTGTATGTCCCTCAGAAGCCCCTATCTGTTTTTGTCCCATCTGTAATACTCATCCTATATATAGGACACCGACCCCACCAAGGGCTTTGTGAACTACGTGGACCGTGGGACCGCCTTGAGGAACGGCCTCATCAACACGGACAACGGCGTCTACATCGGTGTCGACCACACCAACGCCGCCTCCGCGCCTGGTCGCCAGAGCGTCCGCCTGGCGAGTACCTCCACCTATACGCATGGGCTTGTTATTCTCGATCTGGCGCATATGCCCAGCAGTACATGCGGCAGTTGGCCTGCCTTGTAAGAACCCCAAACCGCAATCCCCCTCTTTCATGTTCACAAAAATAAGAAAAGAAAAACAAAACTAACTCCCCGCAGCTGGATGCTCGGCTCCAACTGGCCCTACAACGGCGAAATCGACATAATCGAAGGCGTAAACGAGCAAACCCAAAACCAAATCACCCTGCACACCAACGCCGGCTGCACAATCAACAACTCCGGCTTCACGGGGACTTTCCTCACAGGAAACTGCGACGTGCAAGCCCCCGGGCAATCCGCCAACTCCGGCTGCGCAATCCAAAACGACAACACCCAGTCCTACGGCACAGGCTTCAACAATGTCGGCGGCGGCATCTACGCCACCGAATGGACCGGCTCCGCCATCTCAGTCTGGTTCTTCCCCTCCTACGCCGTGCCCGGCGATATCTCGTCTGGAAACCCCAACCCGGCGGGCTGGGGCACGCCCACCGCACGCTTTGCCGGCAACTGCGATATCAACTCGCATTTCAACAACCTGCAGATCGTGTTTGATATCACTTTCTGTGGAGACTGGGCGGGCTCGGTTTGGGGTTCGTCGAGCTGTGCCAGTCGTGCGGGATCGTGTGTCGACTACGTGCAGTATAACCCGGCCGCTTTCCAGGAGACCTATTGGCGTGTGCGGTCCCTGAAGGTTTATCAGGATTGGAGTATCTACGGAAAACGTGCGGAGGATGAGGTTGAGGAGGGGGGTGCTGGTGCTGGTCAGGATCCCACGGGTTCGGGTTCGGGTTCGTTTGAGCGCTCTGTGCCTAAGACTTCTATGAAGCATCGTCGGCAGCACAATCGTCATGAGCATGGACATGGTCATGGTCATGCTTAGATGGTGATGGAGATGGCCTGGATTGATTGTTTTCTGCGTTGAGAGCGATGTGGATTCAATTTGTTTTTGCATTTCGATTGCGAATTTCAATCGTGATTTGGCCTTTCTTTTCAGCTTACTTCTTGATTTTATCTCTTTTTTTGATATGTGTCGTTACTCGTCTGGACTCCGTTGGCTTGTGCTACGCCATAGCTGTGGATGAACGAACGCGTTTGAGACCTTTCAAGCTTTATGCTTTACTTGTGGATACCCTTTCCATTTCGATGGTGAAATGAGATTTGAACAATGGAGGAATATAGGCAATGATGCTATGGGCGTGATTGTTTTCTTTTAGATACTTTCGTCTGGACTGAAGTGCTAAGTAGATCTACCGTCAATCTTCTGCCGTACACCACACAACTACATATGGTCCACGCACCTCCTTCCCCTTCCAAAACAACATCTTTTCTCGCTCATTGGCCATGTCCGTCGAGTTTAAGTCAAAACTACATGGCTCCAAGACGTGCTACTTGAAAGCTTCATCTCATCCGTGGTATGGAAGTCCCTTACCACGGTATGCGAGGCTGTTGTCCCATACTTCTTGACTTGATCTCGGGAGTTTTGTGGAAATGTATTGGCAGTTGGTTTTTTATATTATGGGATACATCCTTCTCAATGGCCCGCTAATCTCTAGCCAGGCCTTTTTCGAACTGCTCGACGTGTTGTCAGATCGAGAGAACAGCCTTCATCTCAACTTGAAGATGGCGCAGGGGGTATCAAATACTCTAACCCGCCTAAGTACTATGTGACACTGTTCAGCCGCTCGTGCCCTCATTCTCGCAACTCTCCAGCTCTTCCTATGTACTGGTAAGACTGAGTGGTCACATTGTGACCCAGATGACTTGCTCGGGATAGTGGCGCCGGCATTTTAATGACCCAATTATCTGCATATAACCAAATGACAACCAGTTACTCACGTTCTATCTATAACAGATCGACATGCACGGACCTCTATTGACCAGCGGCCTGGGAAACGCCCTTCGAGCAAATTGGCCAAGCGGCGTCTGATGATATAACTGTTTACTACTTGACCAATTCCGTGCTGTGACAGCGGGGGTGCTGGTTATTATTATCATCGTGGTGATAATTCCTTGCCGCTTTTGCTAAGTCGTTTTGTTCCGTGCTCTATTGCTCTCCAGGCTTATTATTGTCGAGGTTATGAGAACATAAGGGCTGCACAAAAGACATTCCTTTGATCATAGGACCAGGATCCCGATATTTGTCTAATGACAGCTCCCCAAGTGCATAGCATTGGTCATTCTTATGAGTAGCTGTACACCACCTCGCCAGGTCAGTCCTCATAGGTGCAGGAGCCGCTCATTAATGTATGTCGCTTCAGGAGAAAAAGGACTCTCTTTGTTATCTCCAAGTATCATCTTTGCAACAATTATGTTGCAACTTATATGCAGTATAGTTATATCTATACTCTTTCTCAAGATTCTACATAAGCAAGGCAAGGCAGGAAAATATGCTTAAATTTATGTAACAGTTGACATTCACATTAACATTAACCTCAACCCCCAAACCCAAGAACATCACGCTGATCATCCGTAAGCCGACCCCATTCTAAAAGAAGCCGAAAGAAGTAAATCTCCATATCCTCCTTCCTCAGCACCGTATTCGCCCACTTCCGCCCTTCCTCCGCAATCCGCTTCCCCTGCTCATCATGCGCCTTCATGCGCATCTGGGCATTAGGACCCCTCTCCTCGGATGCAGCAGCAGGCACGCCCGCAAAGTACGCCAGCGTACTCCACAGCCCATGGAGACGGATATCAACGGGAACAAAGTGCAGCCAAGAGGTGATGCGGGAGTCAAACCACTGGCGGAACAGACCTGTTTTGAGTGGTAGGCTGCGGCTGTGTAGGAAAGGAAGGAATCGGCCGCTGAAGCCGGCGCCATCGAGGTCGAAGAGGAAGCGGTGCGACCAGTGCGCTTGGAAGTCTGCCCAGCCTGATGTGCCTAGCTCTTCGGCTTGTTCGCCGCAGTCGTCGCAGCGGACGATTGGGTCGGCGAGGTGGACGGCGGTTTGGAGGCCGAGGTCTGAGGTCGGGGCGCTGCCGTCCATGATCTCGTAGCGGAAGGAGCTTTCGTTTGGGTCGGTTGGGAGGAGGACGGAGACTTGGTTGTTGGTGTTGTTGTTTATTAAATGGACGAAGCGCTGGCGTGGCATGCCTTTCCACTCGCCGAAGCGGCTGACGCCTTCTGATGTGCTGCCGAGCCAGTAGAGGGAGTTCTCTTTCTGGTCGTATTCGGGATCTGGGTGTTCGTCAGTGGGTTGGTATTTAACCTTGTCGATGTAGTTCCATGGGCTTGGGAAGAGGATGTCGTTGAATCCGGTGAGAGCGCTCTGGCTGAATACCGGGATGAGCTCTTGCGACACCTTGAATGAGGCCGGGGATATCAGGAGACCGTGGAGGAAGGCAAGGTCGGGTTGGTGGCAGATTTCAGAGGCGAGGTTGAAATCCAGAGGGAATTGGCCCATGGAATGAGGAGCCACGCAGGATAGACAGATCTCGCGACGGTTCCAGATTCGCTGGGAGCGCACCTTCGATGAGAGCGGGCAGACAGCGCTCACATAAGGGTCGAAAACACCCCTCCACGCTCCGTCAGTGAATACGGTAATGTTGGTTTGGTCGGCCGGTTCAATCGGGCCCCAGCCCTCCTCTCGGTTATTTGACCAAGTCTGCACCATGCGCTCTTTGGGGATCATTTCTTGCATCTCAGTCTGCCGCTTCAACATTGATATCTTTTCCCAGGGAACTGCAACACGTGGTTCATCATTCAGATTGAATACCAAGTCCATATCCGGGAGATAGTTGGTGAAACTCTTCATCATGTCCGCGGCACCCGCCACCATCCAAGCATGGGTCGGTTTGATGCCTTCTTGCACCATGGCCGTGCCGTTGCGAATTCTGATCCCACCGAGATCATTGAAGGGGTTTGTGGCTAGTTCGTGAGTCATTGCGCGGATGTGCTCCGGGGCCAGGGCTCGGAATGGAAGTAGGTCGTGGTATATCTGATCGAAATCATCGATGATGGCTGACGATCGGCTAGCAGCATATCGATACCATTCGTCAAAGCCCCTAGACGAATGTTAGTAGAGTTGTGCGGCAAACAAGGGTATTCACAACATACGGTGGTGGATGCTGGTTGTATCGCCTCCGGTATTCAGTGACAGAATCTCCAAGGGTCTTGCTCCTAGATGCCTGGGCCATATAGTCGTGATGTTGAATTTCACCGTTGTTCATGAGGAGCTCAATCGGGTGCACATCAGCAAGATGATCCTTGCTCACTGCGAAAAGCAGGCCAATCCCACATAGCACGGCGAACAATATTTGTATGGCAACATTGGTGCGGTATAATTTCTGCTCTTCGTCATGAACCACTCGCGCAAGAAGAAATAGGAGAGCACCCGTCAAAGATGCAACCAACGGAAGAACAGCATGAGTTAAAGAGATAAATGGGAGTGGTGATTGCTCTGTGAGGGTCGATAGAGAGGAGAAGTATACGATCACGAAGCCGCCTATAATTGACACACCAAGGATGTCAAAATGCGGCAACTAGGGGAGTCAGTGCTGATAAAGAAATGTGCATAGAGAACAGGCAAGACTAACCACATGCCAGGCCGACAAAACAAGTATTAGAACCAACACAGACTGACTGAAAGCGCCGCGCGAATATTCTAGATCCAACACGGGTTGACCGGCAAGTTCGGGAGAGCTATCTGATACCCAGTAGGATATAACAGTCCAAACCAACGAAAGACCCTATAAAGACCATCAGAACAATTATCCCCAGCACGATCGTTGTTGTCCGCTTACCAAGAGACCAGCTCCAAGGAACATCAAAGCTCGTTTTCTGCGCGCATCATCAAATTTGGTGCCAATCCGACATAGCTCAGTGATACCGATAAGTATAACAGAATCAGCAAACAGATTGAACAGCCTGTATGATCGTAGGCGCGATGCGCCATGTAATACAATAGGACAGATATAGGTCGACCGAGTCCCTGCCGAGAACGATGAAGCCAAAAGCCCTCCAACCGACAGAAACGCGGCTGCAATTAAACCTCTAGACCGACTTTGTGTAAGGTAATAGAAGCTCCGGCGGGAAACAGAGTAGACAACCTGCAGCGGCAGCTTTTCGAATCGTTGGCTAGGGACATATCTGTCTACTTGTCGAGATCGCTGGTTGCGCCAGTAGTCATAGAGCGAAACCACGAAAGGGATAGCGTACTTTCCAGAACACCGTGTTAGTTGCATGAACAATTGAACGATGACCAAAGTATTCGGCCACTTACAGCGTATCCAGCTGGCGCGCATTCGGTGTTCCGAGTTACTTGGCGGAACGACTCAATCCGCAAGCCACACAACCCCAACAAGAGACCGATCTTTATCCACCACAGTTGAAACCGTAGCCGAGGGCGAGTCTCAGCATCGCCCAGTGAGAAAGATGACGTCGATGCGCGGGACGGGAGCTCAAATTGCTCCGCGAGAGGTATGACTGGCCGTTTACTTGTCGGCGATGATGGTGAGGACGCCAATGAAACAAACCGACTCCATATCAAGAGAGTGAGCCCCGTAGTGAAGCAGACCAAGCTAGATGTACTGATAGGGCGATCTGGACCGGCGCAACAGTTAGATCAAGTTGTATAACGGCATTGACATCCACAGCAACTACTCACCAAAAGCGTATGTGGTATTGTAGGAGATAGTAAGAAATAGTAAGCTTAGAAAGTATATGCTACTCATAGAACGTGATCATGAGTTTAAGTTTCAATAATATGAGACAGCTTGCTAGGAACTCACCCCACACATAGCTTCAGCCCGAGATCAGAGGATAATTGAATCATTTTGCGCCAATCATTCTATGTTCGTTTTAAAGCGTCGCAGGCCATCGCTGTGATTTCAACAACGAATCAAATTGTTGACAGGGTAACAAAACAGAAGACGGAAGATTAAATAAAACCTCCTGTGGATCTTCAGGAGATTAATAGTGTTCGAAACATGGGAAAAAAAAGCAGGGCAGGGCCAAGAGGGCCCTTTGTCCCACTGGCGGCTATCAGAGGCAATCCGGAGTGCTGATCCATGAGGGTTGCGTCAACGGGCGGGTTATGATGTAGTTTACGATTGGACTTCTGCTGCGCACACAACCACGGGCCCTGTCTTGCATAGCTTGGATTTCTGGTATCTTGCCAATGAGAATGGTGGAACGTCGTCAGCTACTACGCCCAAATCGTTAGCTCCTAGTAGTTAGCAGGTTTGGGCCTAGAGAATTCATAGTGCAAAAGCTGGGCAGCAAGAAATTGCCGAGCTGATCAGCGGCCAAGATCAAGCTTTGGTCAATCTCACAACCCACTTCAATCTTGAGCGCCATGTTGCCTATGGGACCTTCCAATGCATACATGTATGTTGTACTTTCAACATATACATCATGCCCAGCCTTGTACAAAGTTTGCAGACCCTGTGAACAGCATCGATGTAGATAAGGAAAGTTCAGACACAGCCAAGACCCAGTCCACACGTGTTGGCTGTATCCTGTCGGCTCCATTCGGCTGCATGTTGTGAACTAAAGATGCCCCGAGCGACCCACGGTTAGCGACAAAAGGGGGCACTCAAATAAATTAGGCTAAGCTTAAAGCAGACCGTGCATTTCCTAATTTGGTCAGTCCACGTCACCGGCAGTCATGTGATTTGACAAGGGTCCAGTATCGTCTGTCGACCCAATAAAATTCACTGCGGCTAGTCCGTTTTGAGCTTTCGACCTTAACATAGAGTGACCCACGTGACTGTCCAAGACCAATCAAACAGAGTAAAGGGACCCACATGGACGTTCCAGAAAAGACCTACAACATAGAAAGAGTTAAAACAAGGGCTTCTCTTTGATTAAGCGTGTCGTAATTAGTACAAGGGCTATGTTAATATTTTCCGTGTACTTTCACTTGACCATATGCCCTGAATGGCAAAGATCTAACATGTACCTACATTTCACTATAACCCCATACTATACCGCCTACTTGTTTAGGGTGACCAAGGCAGATTCTGGTCACCTGATCACGCATTTGCGGGATGGAAGGTCCTAGGGCGGTGTGTTGTGTAGGGCGGTGTCAGACAGCAGTATCATTTTTTTCTAACCGCTAGGAAGTTTTTTTGGTCGCAAGACGAAGACCAGTGTTTATTCCAATCAACACTACTCCGGATTCGCCATGCCCCGCAAGGCGATTGACTCGCGGATTCCCGCCCTTATTCGAAATGGTGTGCAGGAGAAGAAGCGCAGCTTCTTCGTGGTTGTTGGTGACCATGCCAAGGATGTGATCGTGCATCTTCACTATATTATGTCCAGCGTGGATGTGAAGCAGAACAAGTCGGTACTATGGGCTTATAAGAAGGACCTTCTGGGCTTCACCAGTCACCGGAAGAAGCGCGAAATGAAGATCAAGAAGGAGGTCAAGCGTGGCATTCGCGAACCTAACCAGGAAGACCCATTCGAACTTTTCATCACCCTCAACCAGATCCGCTATGTCTACTACAAGGAAACCGAGAAGATTTTGGGTAACACCTACGGTATGTGTGTGTTGCAGGACTTCGAGGCCATGACTCCCAATCTGCTTGCACGAACCGTCGAGACTGTCGAGGGTGGAGGTTTGGTGATCCTGCTTTTGAAGAGCATGACCAGTCTGAAGCAGCTTTACACCATGTCCATGGATATTCACTCGCGATACCGAACAGAGGCGCACGATGATGTTGTTGCTCGTTTCAACGAGCGATTCATCCTGTCCCTCGGAAGCTGCGATTCTTGTCTGGTGGTCGACGACGAGCTGAATGTGTTGCCCATTTCCGGCGGCAAGACCGTGAAGCCCCTCCCCGCCCCCGAGACAACCGACGAGTCAGCTTACGGCACAAAGAAGGAACTGAAGGAAATCAAGGAGAGTTTGGCCGACTCAAAGCCCGTGGGCCCTCTGCTCAGCTTGGCTCGCACCGTGGATCAAGCGAAGGCGCTCCTGACTTTCGTTGATGCAATCGCTGAGAAGACCCTGAAGAGCACTGTTACACTGACTGCCGGTCGTGGACGAGGAAAGTCCGCCGCTCTCGGTGTCGCCATTGCCGCGGCTGTCGCTCACGGCTACAGCAACATCTTTATTACTTCCCCTAGCCCAGAGAACTTGAAGACACTCTTCGAATTTATTTTCAAGGGCTTCGATGCACTCGGATATCTCGACCATGTTGACTACACCATCCTTCAATCGACCAACCCCGACTTTAACAAGGCCGTTGTGCGTGTGAACATTCACCGCAACCACCGTCAAACCATCCAGTACATTCAGCCCCAGGATGCGCAAGTCTTAGGACAGGCAGAGCTTCTCGTTATCGATGAGGCTGCAGCTATCCCTCTACCGTTAGTGCGCAAGCTGATGGGACCTTACCTGGTGTTCATGTCCTCCACTATTAATGGATACGAAGGCACGGGCCGGTCCCTGTCTCTGAAGTTGATTCAACAACTGCGAGAACAGTCCCGAAGTGGAGTCAAGACAGATGATACCGATGTCGCCGACCGCAGCACAGGCAAGTCAGCCAAGGGTGCCGACAAGAACCTCACCGGCCGAACCTTGAGAGAGATCACTCTCGCAGAGCCCATTCGATATGCCCCGGGTGATTCTGTTGAGAAATGGTTGAACAAGGTCCTCTGCCTTGACGCAACTCTTCCCAAGTCGCACATGAACACACAAGGCTGCCCTCACCCCTCGCAGTGCCAGCTTCTTCAGGTCAACCGTGATACCCTGTTCTCCTTCCACCCTGTTTCCGAAAAGTTCTTGCAGCAGATGATGGCGCTCTACGTTGCCAGTCACTACAAGAACACACCCAACGACCTTCAGCTTATGAGTGACGCTCCCGCTCATCAACTTTATGTCCTCGTCCCTCCCATTGATGAGGGTGCCACCAAGCTTCCCGAGCCACTTTGCGTCATCCAGGTCGCTCTTGAAGGTCGCATCAGTCGCCAGAGTGTACTCAACAGTCTGAGCCGTGGCCAGCGCGCAGGAGGTGATCTCATCCCGTGGTTGGTCAGCCAGCAGTTCCAGGATGAGAACTTCGCCAGTCTCTCAGGTGCTCGTGTTGTCCGTATCGCTACCAACCCCGAATATGTGGGTATGGGATACGGTTCCCGCGCTATGGAGCTTCTGGTCGACTTCTTCGAGGGCAAGTTCACCAACTTGGAGGAGGAGAGCACAACTGTCGAAGAGCAAATGGTCCGTGTCACGGACGAAGAGCTCGCCGGTTCTAGCCTTTTGGATGATAACGTCCACGTCCGAGACATTCGCTCCATGCCTCCTCTGTTCGGAAAGCTGTCTGAACGTCGCCCTGATGTCCTCGACTACATCGGTGTCAGCTACGGTCTGACCCCATCCCTCCACAAGTTCTGGAAGCGCGGTTCTTTTGTCCCCGTGTACTTGCGCCAGACCCCCAACGATCTCACTGGAGAGCACTCTTGCGTGATGGTCCGCACCCTTTCCACCGGCGAGACTGACGACGCCTGGCTGAGCGCCTACGCGCGCGATTTCCACAAGCGATTCCTCGCGCTGCTGTCCTACCAATTCGGACAGTTCCCGTCCGTCCTCTCCCTCAGCATCTGCGAGTCTGCCAACTCCGGTGCCAAGAAGGACCCGAAGTTCAAGCCGCGCACGCTGCAGAAATCCGACCTCGATGCCGCTTTCTCGCCCTTCGATCTCAAGCGTCTGGACAGCTACGCCAACAACCTCTTGGACTACCACGTCATCTTGGATCTGGTCCCCGCTCTCTCCGACTACTACTTTGCCAACCGTCTCGATGGCAAGGTCAGCCTCTCCGGCGTGCAGCAATCCATCCTCCTCGCCATCGGCCTGCAGCACAAGAACCTCGACGACCTTGAGAAGGAGCTGAACCTCCCCTCCTCCCAGCTCCTTGCCATGTTCCTAAAGATTGTCCGCAAGATTTCCACTCACTTCCGCAATCTCATCGAGAGCGATATCGAGAAATCTCTGCCCGCACAGAAGGTTCGTATCGAGACCTCTGCCGCTCACGACGACGAGCCCGAAGTCAGCCTCCAGCCCCTGCCCATCAGTCTCGAGGATGAGCTCCGCGAAGGAGGCAAGCAGATCGATCAGGAGATGCTCGCCAAGCAGCGTGCTCTGAGCGCATCTAACCCGTAAGTCTCAATCACGTTGCCTGTCTATTGAAACAACAATAACTGATTTCCAGCCCACAGTGATGGACCTGACAGCTCTAAGTCTTCCAAGCGCAAGAAGGTCGAGACTGCGCGTGATATCTACGACAAGGAGATTGACTCGAAGAGACAAAAGATGATCAAGAAGGGCACCGAAGGCCGCAAAAAGCGCTGAATGATTTAGGGTCTGGACAGTTTTCTTTCTGCATTAATGTACGGTGTTCGGTTTCTTGGGGTCCAAAAAGACTTGCTTGTGTCTAGTATTTGTCTGTATTCTTCAAGGTTCATGTTTCCACAGGATATCCGTCTCTTGTACATACATATGAATCATTTGTTTTATTTTGCCTACGACATCTGATTGTTCCGTAAATATAGATGGGTTATCCCCTAACGGCTTGATGCATTTGGTGCATAAGCTTATGCGATTCGCTATCAAAACTAGGATAAAAAAATGAAGACTAGATAGAGGTCACCAAAATTGCATCGACCTTGTTCCAGGGATCGCGAAATGATCACAGCTCATCATGCTCCACGGCATGTTCCTCGGCCTCGGCCTTGATCTCAGTCTCAGTCTCAGCCTCAGGCTTAACCTCAGCCTCGGGTTCAGCCTCGGGTTCAGCCTCAGCCTCAACACCAGCAACAATACCCTCAGGCAACTTCTCCTTAGCACCCTCACCCAATCGAATCCCATCAACCCAAGACTCAACCGCAACAGCGCCAAAGTCGGCATCGGCACCGCTGAACCGACGCCACCAGCCGCGACGCGCATTCAACGCGATGATCTCAACCATCTGGTCATCAGCCAAAGACAATGCCTCACGCAGAGTCTTGGATGCAGTGTTGATAGCAGGGACAGCAAACAGCGGGAAAAGATGCGTTCCGCGCTGGGCATGCTTGTGACCGATCTCAGCGAGGCTTGCGAGCGCCTCTGTGGCCGACACTGGGAGCGCGGCGTCGGGCTCGCTCGCCTCGGGGAGGATGGCTAGCACACAGGTGCCAGACTTTGGTGCGAGACAGGCTGACTCAAGGGATTCCGGGGTGGAGAGGGTTGGGATTGGGGGTGCGGGGATAGGGACCTGAACGGGCTTAGCGGAGGGGTCTGTTTCGTCCTGGTCCTGGGAGGCGGTGGGCTTGAGGTCTTCGGCGTCGTCGACGACGGTGGTAGGCTTAGAAGCGGGCTTGGACTTTGGCTTCGACTTGGGCTTGCTGGAAGCGGAGCGGGGTGACACGTCTGGGTTTGGTGTCGCCGCTTGGCTCAGGAACTCGGTGATGGGCTTCTTCTTCAGCTCGCCGGAGTAGATTTTGGGCTCGGCGTCAGCGCCGGAGATGAGGACAAGCGCCGGGAGCTCGGTCACGCCGAACTTCTTCACGGAGGCGGTTTCTTTGTTCCGCACTTGGGCGATGTCAATTGCGCCGAGGAAGTCAATTGCCAGGGCGCGAATCAGCGCGCCGGTTGTGCCCTTCTCGGTGAAGAGGATGGCCTTGGGCCGGTCCTCGTTTTGTCCAAGCCATTTGTCCAGGTCCTTGTCTGTTGCGCGCTTCACGTGGTTGGGGATGCGGTCGACGACTGCGTCGACGATGCCTTTGGCGCTGCGCGCGCCTTGGTAGTCCTCAACGCGGGGCTTTCCGGGCTTTTTGGAAGGTGTCACGATTTTCAGGGTCGGGAAGCCCTGGACACCCATCTGTCCGCAGAAGGGTTTGTTTTCGTCATCGTCGCAATTGATCGCGGCGACTTTCGCGAGTCCGTCAAGGTTTTTCGCGGCTTTTTCGAAGGCAGGTTTGAGGTTTTTGCAATGGCCACACCAGGGCGCGTAGAATCTAAGTGTCAAATGTGAGTGAAGGTCGGAGGGGAGAGGCAGAGAGCTAGATAGCTAGATAGCTATAGTGCGGGAGAGCTTACTCGACGATCTACGGAGTAGCCAATCATTAGTCGATTTTGCGCATTCAATAAAACGGTGGATACTCACCGAGGTATGATTCGAATTCGCAATGAGCGAGTTGTAGGTTTTGGCATTCAACTGGATCACCGGCGAATTCTTGGTGTATAGTCCATCGGCGTTAACAGGCAGTGCCGCAAGGAGCGACACAAGCAAAAGACTGGCGCTGTGTAGCATGGCTGATTGGAAATTTCAAGGCAGAGGTTAGTTTCAGCAAAGAAGCTAAAAAGGAATAAAGAAAAGACAGATGGTCCGACACATTACGCAAGGTGTCCTGAAGCTCTTGGCGTGCGGATGGTATTGGTCACGACTATACTATTTTCAGTTACTCGTAAGGAATATATTAGAGCCCCAAATATCCCAATGTGTGTACTAAATGTATTGAATAAGAATACTATGATAGTTCGCATGTCAAAATATCTATGTCTTGACACTGTAAAAATCATCACTTCTGTAAACATCCAATGAACTTGTCCGTCTTCACGATCCCATCTCTTCTCTCTTTAATAAACACAACCTAGCAATGGCCAGATCAAAAGAGAACCATGACGTGGTATTTCTGCCTGGAGAACTTTTCTGGATGATCCTAAACTACCTAGAACCAAATGAACTAGTCCGATGTCGCCGCGTCTCGCGTGCCTGGAACGAAGCCTTTAGCAACCCGGCCATCCTACTCCCACTCCTAAAGCAACTTTTCCCATGGACAGAAGAAGTTAAAAGCTTGGGCTCAGAGACATCACCTGAAGAGCAAAAGCAAGGCCGTCATCTTTTCGACCAGGTTGCTTCACGATACGATCACCTAAAACGAGGCAAACCCCGCTCTATCCAGAAGTACCGCCTCTGCGATGACTTTGGCAGCGCTGGAGACCGTGAATGGTATCAGGTTCAGCCATGGGAGTCACACGCTAGTCATATGAGGCGCTTCATTGACCGCCAGTTCTCCGAGGCTCTATGGACTTTCGAGGATGGCCTGCTGGTCTACCCCAGCGCCGATCATCAGTTTCTCGTGCTCATGGATTTGGAAACGGACCGGCAGTTCATGGTGCCATTTATTACTCGTGGCAAGGTTGTTCGTCGAGTGCGACTGCAGAAGAGCTTGCTCGTCATTGAGTGGGCTGAACCGAAGGCCTTTCACTGGTTGAATGATAGCGATGGCGTGCATCGTCACTTCGCATCCTCCTTTGATGTGACGAGGGGTGAAAATCAAGGCTGGAAAATTGTCCCGCGCAATGAATGGAAGATTATGTTTTTGGGACATCCACTGAGCGAGCGAGATCGTTTCTTCTCCTCGCATAGCAACACTCACTATGTGATTTATATATGGCAGCCAAATCGCAGCTTGTACACTGCCGAAGAGGATGCACCCATTGAGTCTTTGTTTGTCTGGGACATATCGAAACCATCATCATATCGACCTTCATTGGATCCCACAGGACGGCTGAGGGATGATTCACCTGATGACTCTCCATCAATCGTGGCACGATTCGGGTTCCGAGATCTGGAGTTCTTCGACATCAGACAACGGGGCTGTCCAAGCATTCAACGATTGGAGATTACGGATGATGCCCAGGCAGTCGAAATTACAGAAAACGTTTGTGTCCGGCCGGATGACCAACCACCTGAGCCATTCGGGTTTCCTCAGCCTATTACTACAAGTATTCCTCTACTCGGGAATGGACCTCACTGGCGCCGGGATTTCGAGGGGATTCTACCACCTTACCGTGGGAACTGCAGCATGCAGGCAGAGAGTATGAAGTTCGATGGGTCTATCATGATGGATCCTTGGTTTGGTGTCATTTCTCAAGTGACTGTACTTGAGCCTGATCTTGGCTTTTGCCTTCACTTCGATCCTTGGACGTGGATCCAAGATCAGATTATCTACTTGACTATCCAGACACCTCGCTCGGGTGTCACTTGTGAAAATTGGGATTTTGTCGGCAGGGGGAAGATCGCTGGTTGTGAGAGATACCTGGTGGGTGAGAATTGCAATCGAGAGCTGGTGATTTACCGGTTTGATAGATGAATTGATGATTATACACATTGTGCGCCTTATACGGCCTCTGACCTTGACGGTGTAAGTCGATCCGGGATGCCCTGGAAAACTTTGGGACCATGATCTCATTGATGTGAATATGCCCTGGACTAAGGTGGAGTCTGTAGCGAGACTATCCTCTCCGGCTTTGAACTTGTTAACAAATGTATCCTGCGGTGGTCACTACACCATGGCTGATCGTTCTATCAAATCAACCTTCCGGACTAGATGACGGATGGTATTTTATCTTAGGTTAGATATCTTTGACAACCCTCTAAAACGCTCGAATAGAAAATAAGAAACTATATTCCACATTCTTCCTGTCATTCAATAACACTTCTGCTTCATTCACATGAATATTAGCTTCCTCCTGGGTGGTCCTTCAAATTAATATCGACCTTCCTGTATCAAGCAGCAACTGAACGACGGCCTCGTGCCCGTTCTTGGTGGCATATGATAGAGGCGTCCAGCTGAATCTATCCTTCGAGCTAGTATCAGCCTTCCCTATATCGAGTAGTAGCTTGACGACGGCCTCATGCCCATTCTCAGCGGCATATGATAGCGGCGCCCGGCTATATCTATCTTCTAACCCGATATCGACCTTCCCTGTATCAAGCAGTAACTTAACGACAGCCTCGTGCTCGTTTACGGTGGCATATAAGAGCGGCGTCCGGCTGTCTCTATCCTTCGAGTTGATATTGATCTTCCCTGTATCGAGCAGCAACTTAACGACAGCCTCATACCCGTTCTCAGTAGCATATGAGAGCGGCGTCCGGTTGAAGTATTCATCCATTGAGTCGGCATCGACATTCCGTGTATCGAGCAGCAACTTAACGATGGCCTCGTGCCCGTTCTCGGTGGCGTATGTTCATGGTGTCCGACGGTAAGTATTTTTCGCATCGGTTTCGATTCCTTTGTGAAGGAGTGCCTTGACCACCTCCGCAACCCCGAAGTATGCTGTCAAATGAAGCCCTGTCATTTACCTTGGCACTCTTTGACTATAGCCTGAATAACTTTTCACTACCATCAGTGCTTGGCTTGATGCCTCTACATTAGCCTCGCACTGTAGGAATTCTACGATTTCCTGGCATAGTGCTAAAGACTTGCGAGCATGATGTCCCCAGTTATGTGCGGCGTAGCTGTAGAGCTTATGCGACTGCAGCCGCTCTTCAACCCCCTCGTCTGTGCGGCAGAATCCGCTTTCGAATGCCTCGAATAATAGATATGTGACGCAGGTCTCGGTAATGAAGGACTGCGCCTGTGAAAACGTCTCGCCTTGGACGAAGAATTCCTGTGCGGTGAAATAGACAAGCCGGATAATGCCGCTCACTTCTTCGATCGTGACAAGTCCAGCACAGAGAGACAGCAATACTCGCACGCTTGGGAGAAAGCTTGTATCTAGCTTCCTGGTAGCTGGGGTCTCTGGTCGGACCGCAAGTACATGTTGGAGCTCCTCGGTTAAGAGCGGTCGCTCTGAGTAGATAATCCAAGCCATAACCCGTTTGGCAAGGTCCCAATTTTCTGGACCTTGACCCTTAATTCTCTCCATGACCTGCTCATATGTCCTATCCAGTCCTTCCACTCCCTTGCCTAGTCTTAGCAAGGCCTGCTTCATATGTCCTTTCGTTGGTTGAGACCGAAGCGTATCTATATGCAGTTTCACAAGCAGGAACCTGAAATCATCAATATTTTCACTTATTTTCGCCTCAGACTGAAGAAACCAAACACTTACATTCCCTCAGCGGCTTCAACCACAGCACTTTGGATCCTTTCCCGAATTTCGGTATCCAGACGATCGTCCTCCAGAAGATTTATCTGCTTGCTCACGTATTCTCGAATGTCATCATCTGCTGCGTAGATCTCCAGAGATTGGCATCCAACAAAGAGCTTTTCGATAGCGTTATGTATCTTAGAAGTCGCGATGATGTTTGCACTAATATTGACCCTGGCTTGAAAGGTGAAAGCCTCGGTTAACAGTCTATTGCAGCAGGAATTTTCGCATTCGTCCAGTGCATCGATCGTGATAAAAATTCTCGAATAGGCCTTCGCTACGGAGTGGAGAGTCTTCGAAATTTCGTCAAGTGACGGACGAGTTCGGTCCTTCTTATGCCAGTCACAAAGTTCTTTCACGCTTGATGGAAAGGAAGGACAGCAGTGAGTGAGCTGCTTTAATAGGCTTGCCAGTAGGTCTTCAGCCTTTTGCTCGTGTTGCCGCCGGAAATTACAGTAGATGTATGCAATGCCGATGCTCCGGTCACCATGGAATTTTGTTTGGAGGTGGTCGATGACGACTGCAGTGATGATTGTCTTTCCTGCTCCGGGAATGCCAGGGCAAAACAACGTCTGATTATCTTTATCCAGCCATTCCCGGTACTCTGCAGAGTCTAGAAACCGTTGTCCTGTCCCTCGCTGTCGCCTGCGGAGAAAGTCATTATGTTGGGGGGCATAGTCGACTAAGGTGAGCCAGTCGAGTATGGCTTGTTGCTCCTCGTTATGTTGGCCGCTGACAAGTTTATTGACATCATTTGACACGTCTTTAACCTTTTCCTGGACCTTCATCACAGCTTTATAAGTTAGAAATTGCGATAGAATGAATTGAAGACATAATCCTACTAACTGGAAAGAATATCAGCGATCTTCTTCTCGGCCTCAACATAGCCTAGGCAAGATTTGCCGAAGAAGGTCTTTCGTATAGATAGCTGCTGCCAAGGCTGCATACCCTTGCCACACCTTGTTCTTATGAGAGTCTGAGTAGTCACATATACCACGAATAACTAAACAAGGAAAGTCATTCATTAGACCTGCTGCCTCCATCTCAAAACAGAAAATTTTCCATTTCTTTGCAAGTTCATCCCGTCGTAAAGCATCTTTCATTAATTGGTTTCCCGGCGCAATCAAACCGTAGTGGACTACCGGGGACCGCGGTCGTTTTGTGCGTTTCAGTCGGGATACCATGTTTGCGGGGTCCATACCGCATGTTGCCGCGTAGGGCAATTTGTCATTTGCAGGATGTATAAAATCACTTCGGAACAGAGTGTCGGTGCTTGAGTCTGGCCGGGCGAGTTCCTCTTGCGACTCTTCTACTTCACTTTGAAGAACACGGTCGAAGGCCGTTTCGAGACTGTTGGGTCTCCTCTTGTACTCGGCGTTAAGAAGTGGCACCGCCGTCAGTAAAGATGTTGGCGGCCGATTCAAAAACCCAGTTTCATAAAAGTCTTGCTCTTGGATTCTTTTGCCGAAGTCGTGCTGGAGCACGCCACCTTTCCCATCTCCCGGGGAGCTAACCACAATATCGCCCAATCGGATATCACGGTCAGGGGTGGGAGCACCGCCACCAATACCAACCATCAATCCGATTCTGACATTAGGAAAGCTTCGTAGCATATTCGTAGCAACATTCGATGCAGAGGACGTGCCGTACGACCCATAAGGTAGGCAGGCGATGACAACATTGTGCTTGCTGATTTTGCCTAGCATGTACGTGTTGATGTCGTTTGGCGACGGGCGATAGGCCAGGTTGGAGTGCGTTTCATCAAGACAAAGTTGCGCCGCAAGGAACTCGAGCTCGATTGCACAGATCCAGCCGACTGTGTAGTCCTCGGGGTTCGACATATTAACTTCCGGATTATGTGGAGGAAGGTCTTCTGGAGGGAGATTCAGCCGTGCGTGAACTCGTGTTGGTCCTATCAGAGCGCTATAAGTTCGATCGCGGTTCGAAATATAGTCGGTGGCCGGTAATTGAAATAGAAAGCAAGAATATAAAACAGGCCAACAAGACATTACTGGTTTACCAGTAGTAAGAAGCGCCGGTCAGAGAAGTCAGAGCCTTCTCACAATCCATCTCTGCCAAATATGAGTCTCCACCGAGTTTGATCACAAAGCTGTACCACCAAAAATCCTCCCGAGTGAACCTCAAAGCAGTAGTGAAGTCCCAATATTCAGGGTACCAGCCTGCCGATTCCCAATCCAAAAACCCGGTGATCTTGCCCCCTTGTACCAGAATGTTATGGTGCTTTAAATCTCCATGGGTAAAAACAACGCGATGAGGCAAGCTTCCCATCCTCTTGGCGCGGTCGAGTGCATCTTTGTATTCCGTGTCTGATGAGAAGCCACCCGACCAAGCAGGCTGTATGAGGAACTCGTTGAACTCTACCTCTGACTCAAAGGGACCAGCAGAATGACCGGGAAGGCGGACACTGCTTATCGAGGTACCTTGGAGAGAGCAAATTCTTTGCCCACCCCAGGGACTTGACCACCCTCGTATGATTTTGAGATAGCCTTTAAGCTCCTTTAGAATCGAATCTTTATCCTCGTTATTGAGGGATTCAAAGACTTGGCCTAGTTCTTCACCGGGCACGCGAGTCATAAGAATCGAAACCGGTGCATGGGGTGTGTCAGTATGCTCGCCATAGCAGATCACCCTTGGGACTGGGAGACCTGCTCTTCGTGCAACTTGCATAGACAACACTTCCTCGATTCGAGTGCCATCGGACCATTTCAGAATCAATCCAAATGGAAGCTGAGCAATCTGATTATCATAAGATATTCCGACCCAGTTGCAATAAGATCGAGAAAAGCGTCTCAGATATCTGTGGAAAACCCCCCAAAATTTACGCAGCCGTGGGTGCGTTGGCCGAGGAGTTGATGGTATTCGATCGCTAGAGACCGGCCGGACGTTGTCTGGCCACGTAAAGTCGGGCATAACACAGCGAGGTATTAACCAAGGTTTCATTGTGAGCATAGATGAGTGTCTGAAGTGATCAAATCAGTCCGAATAGTTAAAGGGAATATTAAGGTTGAAATGAGATTCTGGCAACAGCGCGTCACAGCTTCTCTTTATAATGCAGGCATAAAATGTGGGCGGTGTATCAAACAGTCACATGATAAGGTGGGCCTCGTCCTGGGATTCTGTTAGGATCGCATGGTTTCTATTGGGTAGTACTAGGAACTAGCTTGTGCAGAACAAATTACATAAGCACCAAGCACTAGTTAGTTAAATGTACTCCGTAAATAGTAGTATAATTTGATTAAAAACCTCAAACAGATATAAGTAAAAAAGTACTTTATACTACTAAAAATGTGTCTTTAAAAATGCGAAGACTTACATTTATGCATTTTATGAATTTTTGGGCAAAAATGGGTTCAAATGGGTTATTATGGGTTTTGGGTTGGGTTTTGGGTCGGAGGCTCCGACCCAAAATGGGCTTTTGCCGAAGTCTAGTCCTACCTATCGTAAGGATACGTTCTAAGAATAATCTTTAAAGCGTAAAGACTACTATAAAGACTATTTAGGAGGTATTTTAGATAGTAATAGTATAGAGGTAGGGTAAGAAACCTCTAGAAGGAACGTTATAAAGTAGGGTTATTAAGGACCGTAAGTTTCGATAAAGAGAACTCTATAACCGAAAATCTCTTATATTTAATCTAATAAGATAGCTAAACTACCCGGACGAGCGTCTTCATCAAAGCTAGGTAGCAGATGGCTTGGCAGGTTGTACCAGGTAGCCACAGCACCGTGGCCATAATGACCATCAACTCTATTGAGGACTGTCAAGTGGTTAAGAAGATGGTTAAGAAGTAATTTCTATCCTTTGCTTCGGTCAAATTAAACACAAAGAGGGAATACTTGTCTCGTATAAAGAGCATGCAGGGTAGAATTAGAAGTTGAGATGCTTTCGAAGTATACTCGAAATGAATGAACTTATACCGGCAACCCAAACATATATCCAGCAAAGGACAGTATCTATGGATGAGAAGGAAGCAGTGTCTTGTTCAAGATTCATTAAATTCAATAGAATGATTGTGTGCAGAATCCGCCATGAAACTCGCAGTGATTCTTTGTTCGAAAGTTCAACAAAAAAATAAAATTGAAAAGGGTCATCCTCCCACATCGCCCGAGGTATCCTTCCCCATTTCCCCTACCATAGCAGAGAATCCAGACGAAAGAGAAATCTAGACCGAACAAACAAAAGAAAAAAGAAACAAAAGAAGAACAGAAAACAGATGTGATCCAACATGAGATGAATCACTGCTCCTGCATAACAGATCCCAAGGGAGAGTCACAACCACCCGTGAACTTACATCTGACACAGGCCTTCATGCCACAGCCAGGACAAGTTAGGATGAATGAGGGCATCCACAAGTTGCAAACATTGCACACAGGACGACAGAAATCCTTGTACCATAACCCAAGGTGGGAGCAAAGCTTGGGATCACTTCGAACTGTAAGAGGCGAGGCATTCGGGACGGAAAGACGAACTTCTTCCAACCAGCCACAGTATGTCTCCAGCATAATACCGTTGAGCTCGCCACCGAGGTCGTTGAGGGTGTAGCGTCCATGAGGATCGGCGAGCTTCTGCTTGAGGAATGAGACTAGAGGGAGCAACGAATCATGGCCCACCATGTAGGAGTTGATCAGTTTGTCAGCTTCGGATTTGAAATCGGAATCGGAGTCGTCAGTGGTAGATTCGTGATCCTCAACGGTGGTGGACTGGAAATTTGAGTATTTGTTGGCTGGATGATTGCAGTCGGTGGAGTTGCTACTTGTTGAAAAGTCAAAGGACGAATCGTTGCTAGCAGCATATGGAGGACTTGAAGCGCAATCAGAGTAAGCTGGATCCTCGGAATCGGAACGAAACTTTTTGGCGTATTCATAGGCAAATTCGTCAAATGTGTCAGTAGGGTTGCAGGTCTTGATATTTTCTTCAGGCATGACGTGCACGAAGTCTTCGAACTTGTGATCATGGCCAAAGTTGAGTTCGTTCAAGACTCCTTCGACCACCTGGTCAACCATATCGGCAAATTTGGAATCTTGGTCTTGGTCTTTCGCCATATCTGCCAGGTCACGCTTCATTCGAGCTCGCATGTTTTCCTTGCGGAGCTCTGCCCGTGCCTTCTGTACTTCTGGGTCAATGCCAGCCCATTCGTTCTCCCACTCGACATTTTCTGCCTGGAATTGGGCGCATCTTGCTTTGGATTCGGCCGAATCGGGGTCCATGTGCACACTTGTTCCATAACTGTAGTAGTAGCTATAGTTGTGCTGGTGTTGAGGTCGAGGCTTGTGTGTAGATGACTCGGCAAATGAGCCCGGCCAGTGGAAATCATGTCCATGGCATTCTCGCTTTGAGGGACGATTGAGGTTGCGCTTGTAAGCCCAAGTCGATGTGTCATCCTCGGGATCTAGATGTCTCTTGGCTTTCTTTTTCAGGGACTCGTCAAGCAAGCGCCGACGGTCTTCGTCACGGAGAACCTCAACGGCATCTTGGATCTGTTTTCAGTGGCTTGTTAGTCATTTTCAGTAAGCATATTCCTGATGCTGTAGGCATACTTTTCTAAATCGCTCAATAGTCGCAGCGGTGTTTCCAGCCTTGTCTGGATGGAGCTTCAAGGCAAGGCGCTTGTATGCAATGTTGATATCGGGGAGTTTGGCGTCTCGCTCAACTCCCAGGATGGCGTAAGCATCTATGATCACACTGGCGGTCGACATGGTTGCTGTCACACCAGTCTTGATAGTGAAAGTCAGTGTTTTGTTATATGCGCGTGTTGACTTGAAGATAAATACTCGTTGCCAGTCTTTGAACAGGTAGCTGGAACGAGAGAGACGGAGAAAGTAATGTGAGGTCAATATGAAGGCATGTGGGCAATCAGAACATGTCTGCCGGTGAGGAAGGTGTGGGAAACAGCCCCGAAGAATCTTTGGGGTGACGACAATGTCAGAACTTACCGCACAAACGTGGATAGTAAAGCTGGAAAGAACGGCCACTGTAGAGGCCCAAGACGAGAGTATAAGATGGCAGCAGAGTATGAGATTGGAAAGAAGAATTAGGATATGAAAAAAAAGAGTATGAGCACCAGAGGAAGATGAACAACAGTGGATAAAGAACAAAGACCACGCAGAAAGGATATTCAGCATGAGATTCAAGAACAGCAGGAGCAAGAAAGATATTGCGGAGAAGGAAATGAGGAAGAGAGATAGGAAGAAGAGGAAGAAGAGAAGGGTACAAGTATGAAGGCGATGCCTATTTGAGTAAATAATGCTATTGTAAACCGAATCCCATTGATCAAAGAATCAGATCCCATTGAAGAAAATAAGCTATAAATGGCATAGTCCCATGAGCTATAAAAGGCTTAGTTCCATGATCACATTAGATGGCAGAACTCATCAAACAAAGAAGTTGACCTTCTGGGTAGTCTCCAGGGTTAGGGCTATACAGGGTATTGGCACATGATAATCCCATTTAGGTAAAAGCTATGAATCAGATAATCCCAGGATCTTGCCCAGGTGTTGAATGGCAGGACTCGTCCAACCATTTTGTTGATCGATTTAGTTGAGGGCTATACACAAGATCAAAACCTGTACATATGAAATAGAAATGGATTGACTCTGATTTTACACAAGCTGAAGACGATCTAAATTTGAACAAGTCTACACTAAAGGCGACTTGGTCCCGTAGAAGAAAGCTTCTACATATCCGCACTGGCGGTGGCACCGGTGATAATCTCAACCAGCTCGCCAGTAATGGTGGCCTGGCGCTGACGGTTGTACAAGATCTGGAACCTGGAAAGCTGTTAGAGACGGATTTTGAAAACGTTAGAGGTGGAACATACTTGTTGATCATCTCACCAGCGTTCTTGGAGGCGTTCTCCATGGCGTTGCGACGAGCGGAGATCTCGCAGGCGTGGCCCTCAGCCATGGCCCAGAAGAGGTTGTTGGCAAGAGCGTACTCGCGGAGGCCGGTCAAAGCCTCATCGTCAACCTCGTAAGAGGAGATGTTGGCTATTTTGGAGGTTAGTTGAAACTCAATGAAACTCTTGGGCATAACAAAGTCTCACCGGACTGGGTGATAGCCTCCTCGGAGTAGGCCTCGATCGTGACAGGCTCGTAGCTCTGAGCGTTGACGAAAGAGTTGTAGATGATGCGAACGCTAGCGTAATCCTCGGGCAGGAGAGCGATCTGGTCGGCAATGGCCTGGGCATCGGCGAAGGTTGGGATGTCCTTGCAGACGTTGGCGAAGCTCAGGACGATGTTCTCGGGGACAGAACGGGAGAGCGAAGCCTTGGCCTTCTCACCGAGAATGGCGATGTCGGCGTTGGGGTTCTCGGCCAAAATACGGCGGGTGGCCTTGCTCAGACCGGAGTGGATACCACCGCAGAGACCCTTGTCGGAGCTGGCAACAACCAGAAGAACCTTCTTGTCCTCCAGAGGCTTGGTCTCGGCCTGCTCGAAAACGGTGTTGGAGGTCTTACCATAGACGCGGGATTCGTCCATGGCCTTCTGGGCACGGGTGAGACGAGTGGACGCAACAATCTTCATGGTGTTGGTGATCTTCTCAATGTTCTTGATGGACTTGAGACGACCCTCAATCTCACGCAGAGTCGCGAAGGTGGCGGCATTGGCGGGGGCAGGGCTTGATTTCGCAGTCAGCAATTGTCGTTCTCGCTTCCTCTAACTTCCAGCTAATCTTCCAATTTCAATGGCGTCGAGGTGGTTGCGTCGGAGTACGTCGGGTGGAAGGACTTTGGCACGAGGTATCGGATGAAGACTTACCGAGCGACGGCGGCACCACCAGCCCGCAGGGCCGGGCGGACGGCACGGGAGAACATTATGGGAGAGATTTAGAGAGGGAATTGAACGAGCAGATTGTGACTGCGGAGAGGAGGGGAGTGACGAAGGTTAGACGGGGATGCCTCGCTGGTCGGGAAGGAAGTTGAGAACCAGGGAGGTTCTGTCTCCGTGCTGCCGCTAAACTGAAAGGGGCAAGCATCTACGGTGCGCCATTCCGACTTCCACCGCAGTGGTGCCTCAGGCATCACAGTATTTACATAACATCACTTGACGCCTCAGGCAGCTCACTTGTAGTCCTCAGGGCCTCTTTTCCCATTGCATTCCTCCATTCCAAGTCCCCCCCAAACCTTTTTCTCTCTTTTCTCACATCTTTTCTCACCTCTTGTATCTGTTCCTCCGAATTCACCCACAACATCCCCTCTATGCATGTATCATTGATGCAGCAGATCTTATAACCATATTCTTACTCTTCATTGGTCAGAATTTCCTTGCTTTCCTCCATCACCCAAGCGGCTCACTTTGTCCGACTCGGCGCACGAGGACGCCTCCCCTTACCAAAACAACGATTTTTCTCATTTTACCCTCGTGTTCCTTTCGCTAGTCCAAGGACTACCACCATGAGCTCCTCGGAGGACGACGCACCCCTCATGCGCGCCAATGGACGTGGTAAAGGTGCGTTCCTCGGGTGATTAGGCTGTCATTATGCACCTCTACAATTTGTCGCGAACCTTTGCTTTCCTTGCACTTCGTCCTCTCACTTCTCTACCTCCTCTCTACTTCCTTCACAATTGCATTTTTCTTATCAGTGCTCGATGGTACATCTCACACTTTGACGTCACTTACTTCACACTTTCAGCATAACTCGGACCGCATTCTAACAGAGCGTTTCTGTATTTCTAGTTTCCCCAAAATCTCCCGAGGTCGTCAAAATGGCGGATTCTAGCCCCGCCACGAACGGCCAAGTTGATCCTGGAATATCCATTCGATTCGGTCCTGTCAAAGACAAGGATGTGAAGATGGAAGATGGAGAAGATGCGCTGGGTGCCGGTAAGCGCAAGTCTCGGACCAGTGTAGGCGAAAAGAAGTCATACGCGGAAGCAGAGAGCAGCGAAGAAGATGAGCCCTTGGTACGCCTACCCCCATCGCGGGATGACCCTTGTCATTCCCAGTGCGACCATACCGTCGCTTTCTGTTAAAGCGTCTGACCATTCGACAGAGCAAGCGCCGGCGTACATCTGTGAAGCATGAAGATCCCGAGACCGATGATGATGTGCCATTGGCACGCAACGGACGCAAACTTCCCAAGGCCGCCGAAACATCCATCGGGGACGAGTCAGATTCCGACGTCCCCATTGAGCGCAAACTCGCTGCGCAAAAGAAGAAGATTGAACAAACGGCGGAGAGGGATGCCAAACCTGCGCGCAAACCTGCTGCACCAAAGAAGGAAGCTAAGCATGCAGCGGCGAAGAAACAGACAAACGGCGTCAAGAAAGAGCCGGCCGCTAGCAAAGCTGCCCCCAAGAAGGTAAAGGCTGAACCTGCCTCGGCAAAGAAGGGCAAAGCCAAGGTGAAGGCAGAAAGCCAGGACGCCGAAGAAAAGGAGGAGGAAGAGGAGGATGAGTACCGCTGGTGGGAAGACCACAGTAAAGGCGATGGAACCATCAAGTGGACAACTCTAGAGCATAATGGCGTGGTGTTCCCTCCCGAATATGAAGTGCTGCCTGGGAATGTCAAAATGAAATATGACGGTGTTCCGGTCTCCCTTGCACCGGAAGCCGAAGAGGTTGCTACCTTTTTCGGCTCCATGCTCAACTCCACTCACAACGTGGAAAATCCTGTTTTCCAAAAGAATTTCTTCGGTGACTTCAAGGAAGTCATCAAGAAGAGCGGCGGAGCGAAGGACGCAAAGGGGAACAAGGTGGACATTAAAGAGTTTTCGAAATGCGACTTCAAGTCTATCTTCGACTTCTACGACGCTCAGCGTGAAGAAAAGAGGAATCTGCCACCTGCAGAAAAGAAGGCCGCAAAGGCTCTGAAGGATGAGCAAGAAGCTCCGTACCAATTCTGCGTGTGGGACGGTCGCAAGCAGAAGGTGGGCAACTTCCGTGTGGAACCACCTTCTCTGTTCCGGGGCCGCGGTGAGCACCCAAAGACCGGGCGTGTCAAGACGCGTGTGCAACCTGAGCAAATCACCATCAACATCGGCAAAGATGCGAAGGTCCCACCGCCACCTCCCGGCCACAAGTGGAAGGAGGTGAAGCACGATCAGGAAGGCACATGGCTTGCCATGTGGCAGGAAAATATCAATGGCAACTACAAGTACGTCATGTTAGCCGCCAATTCCGATGTCAAGGGACAGAGTGATTTCAAGAAATTCGAGAAAGCCCGTGAACTCAAGAAGCACATTGAGAAAATCCGCAAGGATTATCAGAAGAACCTCAAACATGACATGATGGTGGAACGTCAGAAAGCCACGGCAGTCTATCTTATTGATCAGTTTGCCCTGCGTGCTGGAAACGAGAAAGGTGAAGACGAGGCCGAAACTGTCGGTTGCTGTTCTCTTAAGTTTGAGAATGTCACGCTGAAGCCCCCGAATACTGTTGTCTTCGATTTCTTGGGTAAAGATAGTATTCGGTTCTACGATGAAGTGCAGGTCGATCTGCAAGTCTTCAAGAACCTGAAGATCTTCAAAAAGGCACCCAAGAAGAACGGCGATGAAATCTTCGACCGCCTCACGGTATGTTCTCTCTTTTTTTCTGCAACCTTGAATCATACTGACAAATAAAAGACTTCTGCCCTCAATAAGCATCTTGCCAACTACATGCAAGGTCTAACCGCCAAGGTTTTCCGTACCTACAACGCGTCTTATACCATGGGTCGTGTTCTCAGCGAGATGAATGCTACCGGCGGTACCATTGCTGAAAAGGTGAAAGCTTACAACGATGCTAACCGCAAGGTTGCCATCTTGTGTAACCACAAGCGCACTGTAACTGCTGGTCATGCCAATGCAATGGAAAAGATGGGTGAACGGGTGAGTTTACTCTATTCTGCCCTTGTGGCGAGAGGCACATTGCTAATGAATTTTTAACTATATAGATCAAGGGCCTTCGATACCAGAAGTGGCGGCTGAAGCAGCAAATGCTCGACTTGGATCCAACTCTGAAGAAGAAGAAGGGTGCGGCATTCTTTGAAATTGATGAGGATCTCGACAAAGAATGGATCGAAGAACACCAAGCCTTTTTGATTGAGGAGCAGAGAACCAAAATCACGAAGAAGTTCGAGAAGGACAACGAAAAGCGCGTTGCTGAGGGCGAGAAGGAAATGAAGGCTTCCGAGCTCGAGGAGCGTCTGGAGGTCGTGAAGGAGATGGAGAAGAAGTTCAAGAAGGAGAACAAAACCGGCAAGGTTGAGGCCGAGGCCAGAGGTGCAACCGTTGAAAAGCTCGAAGGTTCCATCACCAAGATCGACCAGCGGGTCGAAACGATGTCTGTCCAGGCTCAGGACAAGGAAGACAACAAGGAGGTTGCCCTAGGTACCTCGAAGATTGTGAGTTATTTTTGGGGTCTGATCACTACAATGTCACCAGCTAATCATTCTCATTAGAACTACATTGATCCTCGCCTCACTGTCGTCTTCAGCAAGAAGTATGACGTCCCCATCGAAAAGTTCTTCTCCAAGGCGCTGCGTGAGAAGTTCGAGTGGGCCATCAAGTCTGTTGAGGAGGACTGGGAATTTTAAATCTACCATCCGCCTCGCCTTGGTTACTCGGTTGCAACTCTGGCTTTCGCGCACATAACTTTCTTCGTACTATATTTTCGGTTCCACTCAGTCTGCCTTGGCAAGACGAGGTGACTTTGTTTTGTTTTTCTAACGATTCTTTCAAATCCAACCATTGATCAATTCGGATCTCTGGTTGTAATCGCGTGCTTGGGAAAAAAAATTGACGCTGCCAATGGCATTTTCATGGTTTTCGTTGTGGTGGCTTCGCTCAGAGTGCGAGCCTGCATTAGTGGCGGCCGTGGGTACAATATGATCGGTATACGCCAGTATACACGATGGAAAAAAACGAAATACCAAAAAAAAAAACGCATCACACAAGACCCATCGATTCGGTTGGCTGGGTGGCTTGCATGGCAGTCGGACACCTTGCACAGTTTCTGTTCCGCTGCCCTTTGTCAGTTCGGTCATAGGGTTAGACTTTCCAATTAATTCGTTCAATCGATTCTGTTCAAATTTGGCATAAGCTAGTGTCTCCCTCCCCTCACAGTTTAATGTAGTACTTGTTGTGCGGTAACATGTAGGCCTATGTAACTATACAAGAATAGTCGGTCGCTTGGCCCTGTGATTTCTTTTTAGATGTCTGTTAAGATGTACGCGAAGGCGGTAACAAAAGCATCCTTTATGCAAAAGACTTTTCTATGTATAATCAGGGACACCTAGGTATTCCTTAGTCCTGGGTTGTCAATATATCCTCTGTGGAACCTGCACAACATATCTGCAGGGTCTTTGCATGATGCACGACAACAATGGGACTAGCGCTGTATTTCGGATCCAAAATTACGTCGAAGAACGTTGATTTAAGATAGAAATAAAACATCAAAGAAATTGGGGAAGGGCTCAATATGCTGCCAATGCAGGGCCATGCAAAAGGTAAGAACGAAGAGAGAAATCGGAGTACAAATATATATGCAGGAAACAGAAGAACCCCCCGCCCCCCCCCTATAACAGCGATTGCAGTACAAGGTCGATTCACATCTAGCGGTGCTAGACAGGTCTGTCTGGGTAAATAGCTTCAGAGGTCGGAGAGAGAGGAGAAGGTGGGCAGGAGAGTGATAGAGATGCAGATCATAAGATGGTCGTGAGGTAAGGAGATTCAATGCATCATTTTTCAGACACAATGCAACAAGGTGACCGATTTTCCTCATCGGGTAGGGGAGACCGATAATGAATCATGGGGGGAAAAGAAAACAAATACAGAAAGATAGAAAGAGTGAAATAACCGACGGACGGGATATCTTCAAAAAAGAAAACAAGAAAAGCAAAAAGACGAAAGATGAAAACCAGTGGAATTCTCTCTCATGGCCACCAACCCAGGCGCTTGTAGCTGTCCACGATTTCGCGGATGCTGTCAGCGCCGAAGTACGGGTGCAATGGCTTCCAGCCAACCTCATTCTCGAACTTCGACCCGTCAATGGACATATCATCACCCTTGAGAACATCTCGCTCAAGGAACGGACTGATCGGTCCAGGCCGCGTGATATTTGCCCTCTCCACAAGCTCAGCCCAAGTCTGCAGACTAATCTCGTTCATATCATCAAGGACATCGTCGAGGTTCAGCTTAGCGAGCTGCGAAGCAAGCGACCCGATGAACGAGACCTTGAGACCGAACACCTCCGTCAAGGCTTTAGCAAGGTGTTCTTGTTTCGTGTCATTATGATCGACGACATTGAAAGCAACAAACCCGTCCTTGGAATCGATGAAGCCCTGCGCGGCGCGCCACTTAGCAGCCTCGAACAGCGCGCTAGCGGCATCCTTGACGTGCAGGGTGTTAACCTTCAAGTCCTTGGTATGCAGGAGGATCAGGTCTTGCTTGAGATCGACATGGACGGCGGATAGACAAATACCCGTGGCGAAGTAACCCGGGTCGTAAGCGCCGTAGACGTGGGGCAGCCGTAAAGCGCAGTACTGCAGATTCGGAATTTTACTCACTTCCTCCGCGGCCTTGAGTTTCCACGTGGCGAGCTTGTGCCAGGGGGCGAGTTTGTCTGTCTCCTTGCGTGGCATTGGGCTGCCCTTGTAGACATGGGCGGTGGAGGTCTCGACGAAGGCGGGGATGCCGCGTCGGGCGATTTCCTTGCCGAGCGCGACGGTGAGGGCGTAGCTGCGGACTTCGTAGACATCGTCTGGTTGGGAGTGGCGTGTTTCGCCGCCGCAGTTAATCACGTAGTCGAATTGTTCGCCATTGGCTCGGTCGAAGATGCGTGGGAAATGTTCTGTAGGGGGGAAACGGGGGTTTAGGTAAGAATTTGGTTTGGGATGAGGGAATTGGCCTGGGCTACTTACGTTCACGGCTGGCATCTGCCTGGACAAATTTGTCCTTGGAACATGCTTCTTCGAATTCCGGGGCTAACCAGGCCAATTGTGGGAGGACTTTGTCTACCAAACGGACTTCGGAGGCTAGGTTGTTCTCGTGGATGTATAGCGCGAGGTGTCGACCGATGAAGCCTGAAGACGGGGAATGTCAATTGGAAAGGAATGCTATTAAGACAAAGAAAGACATACCGAGACCACCGACAATCAAAACAGCGGGCTTTTTGGCGTCAGCCATTTTAAATATGAAAGAAAATAGGTCTCCCCGCAGGTTCAGGAGAATGAAAGGGGGTAAAGGCGAAGGACGGGAGAAAGGAGGGGGCGGACTAAACGGGCAGAGGGGAACAACTAAAAAGAAGCTGAAACTCAGAAAAGAATCCGAAGAATATTATTCGAAAAGAAAAAGAAAAGAAAGAAAAAAACTAAATTATTATTCGGGTTTCGCATCTCCCCTGCCAAGCCAGTTAATCCACGTCGATAGCGAGTGGGTTACAGTGGAAACACCAGCAAATAGCTGTGACGTCGGAGGGGAGACAGTGAGTGTTAGTGGGTGTTAGTAGGTGTTAGTGGGTGTTAGTGAGATTAGTGCGATGATTACTCCATAGAATTCCACTCATTTTACTTCGTACTCGAAGTCCACCTAACACATGTCGTACTATGTTGTATGTACCACCAAATCAATGTCTCATTGTGATTTATAGTCCCAAATGCACACACATGTCTGTTGGTCCCATGGTACTGGATTTCCGATCAACCCGAACCATAGATACGATGCTAAGCCTTTTCTAAGCTTAATTTAGCTCGATATCCATCTCCGTTGATTGGTTTCGGGAATTGCAATACTAATGGTTTTCCATAGAAGAACTCCTGGGCATCAAATCGGACTTAAATGAATGTCTAAAAAGGTTGCGAGCTGAGCCATTCAATATGCGTACAGGTGCTACATAGACTTATTAGAAGCAATTTCGGGATACTGCTCCTAATTGAAATTGTAGTTGTACATACCGCTTGTTCTTCAAGATGGACTATTCTTCAAAGAGATTTGGTGTTGTAACTCCACGAGAGGGCCGGAGGCCCCTGCATATAATCCAGACGGGACGAGTGGACAAGGGCGGGGGGGGCACTTGTCGGTAGGCGGAGGGCGATCATGCGGACACGGCACATAATCGAACATCGAGGAAACTTAGAGAAGAGGTGAGCGGCTCTTACCCACCCATGTGCAACTTTCATGGAGTCTCCTCTGAGGGCTTGCAGTTGAACATATGGAATAAAAGGTAGCTTAAAACTAAAGAAATGTCACAATTCAGGTAGATCTTGGCAGATGTTTATCTATAAAAAAGATTTTGCATCACTGTGACACAGTCTCTGCCTTTACTGGTCATTTCACACTATGTTGGTATCCCTATACTGATTGGCACATATTTTCTCGTGGTCTGCAGAACGAGTTCCAGTAGTGGACGAGATAGATTTTGAGACAAGAACATCAGAACATAGATTTAGCTACTTATGTACTCATTGCCAAATTTGATAGAAACCTCAATTTTATGACCAGGCCGGCATTAATCAAAACCAAAGGTCTAGAAAAAGCGAGGGTGTACAGTCACGTGTGTGTTCCAAGGTTGACAGGCATAAGAGATAACGTAACAGTATTCAACCTCGTTTTATAGCCGGAACTCGGACACTATGATTCCGTATTCCATCTTTCCCTCATAGGGACTTGAAAAGCTGACCCTAATTGACGACAGGTCAAGTAGAACGAGTCAATTGCCTTCACATAAATGCAGGTCAAGTCTAGTCTTCTGTGTTTCTCTGTAACTGTGCAAGTACGTGGAATATACATTCTCCGCTCGATATTGTTCGTACAGCTCAAGGGGCTGGTTGGGGTTGGGGTTGCCAGACAGCTCGGTTGCCATGATTATCAAGTCATGTATGTCCCTGCCAAGAGTTGATGATAATGGCCTTTTTTCATTCGTCATGTCGTAGGTTGAGGCTGTAGACAAAGGCTGCACATAGATTAGAGTACCTAGATAGCTTGGGGAGCTACCTAGCACTTGTTTCTTGATAAATGAGGTTATCTCTTCGCAATCAAGCCATGTCAATTACAGTCCGATGGTTTTTCCAACAAATGAAGCACGATTAATATCGACATATTGAACCAGACTATGTACTTCCCTTGTAAGACCCTTTGGCCTTTGACACAAGTATGTCAATACTCATTGACGATACTGGAGTAGTATGTCATAAGACAATTTTATTTCCAGGTTTATGTACCTGTGTTTTAAGGTTATAGCTCGGACTTTTCTTGGTGATTGAACTACGGAGCCAAGTCCACATTCAAGCCTCTGCCTCGAATCTTGGGACGGTGGAGTCGGATAGTGGGGCCGATCTGGCGTACCGTGCCCCTTTCTACCACGTGATTTAATTAATTGTCTAATGGAAGCGGGTCCACGGGTCTCTGCACGAATTCTGCGAATAGGTCAACCCACCCGCTAGCATCTCCCCCGTGTTCAACCCTACCTTTGAAGTAGCAAGATATCGCATATTGTACTAGTATCGGCCCTTCCGCTAACCAAGGATCGTCTGTCGGGGTAGTGACTCATGGATCGGCTCGGGGCCTGGGAGCTACCTAGCAAGCTAGATGCCAGATCCGGATTCCGGTCAAAAATAATCTAATTTAGCGGGCCTGCCAATGGCTAGAACCTAGATTTGGCCAACACTAATATCTAGTCTACCAGATTTCGCAAGGCATGAGAATGGATGGACGAGACTTGGCGACATCCCAGGAGGAAATCAAGCCATATATTCCCGGTGTAAGAAAATTTCTAGCGGAATCTCGGATGGAAACTCAGATGGAACTCAAGACACATGAAGATGAGGCAGATCCAATTTGGATACGGAAGAGTTACACTGGTTAAAGCCAATACATTTCATAATAGCCAAGGCAAGGTATATTCATAGTGCTTTAACAACGGGAAGAGTAAGCAAAGTTGAGATCTTATAAGCACATAGGATCATGACGCGCCTAAACACTTCAGCGAGTTTCTCAGCTCCTTAATAGCGGTATCAACATCGTCGAAAGTCAAAGCAGAGACCGCCCAACGAGCATGCTTCTGCGCCAGCTGCACAGTGTTATCGTCTAGTCCGTGTGATGGCTGAGACGGGACATAGGGAGCCGGTGCAACCGGAGCGTGAACAGCCGGGGGCGGAACAAATGTCGGAGCAACCGGAGGCTGGATAGGAGCACTAGCACTTGGGGTATCGTAGAAGGAAGCCGGGTCTGGCGTGGAGACGGATAGATCCTCAGATGGCGGAGGGAAGGACTGGAATGCAGTCGGGGTATCTGGAAGCTTACGTACTGAGGACGAACCGCCAATGGTCACTGGAGTGGATGGAAGCTCTAAGCCGCCTGTGTTGTAATCCTCAACACTCGGAGGAGAACCAGGTGCGTTGCGAGGGACAGAAGGGATCTCGGGCGGGGGACGAGGCGTTGAAGATGTACGTGATGGATGAAGCGATTCATCGAGAGTCGATTTCTGAGCCAGCTCTCGTCCAAGACGGTCGGACTCGTCTGGGATCTCTTCGATAGAAGCCTGTCTTGGCTTGGAGGCCTGCTCCGCTACCGACTCGTCGAATGCCTGAACGTCGGGGTCGTCGACGAGTTCTTCTTCCTGCTTTGGAGCGGGATTTGTCACGTTGGGATCTTCGCCGGCTTTGAAAGCCCTAACTATACGGACTGCGTGGAATTTGGCGAATTTGATTCGCCCAGCAAGTTCTGGATCCAAGGGTCCCCAGATCGAACAAAGTTCGAGGAACGTGGCCGCTGCCTGGAAAGTATCTGCTGTTTGCCTTTTCGGGTGATTAGCCATTTGAAGCCCAAAGTGTCACGTAGAGAGCTCACTTCGTGACTTTATTGGCGTTCATAGCGGCCTCAGCACGGCCGAAGACCTCCAACCCGAATTGTTCGACATAGGCGCTCGCCGCAACAACATCTGTCACTGTATCATTGTCTGGGTTTTTTACTTTGAACTATTCCAAGCCAAAAAAATTATCAGCTGCTAGATCTCAAGCGCGCAGTGCGGAATGTAGACTACTAGGAAGGGAACGAAGGTAGGGAGCCCGACTCACCTGCTCCAGCTTGTCCACGAGGTTTGTCGTGTAGAGTTTGATCTCGTCGTCGGAATTGTGAAGACCCCTTTCAATAATCTGGTTTACAATATGGAAATTGCCTACCGAGTTGAGGTTCAATCAGCTCAAATGTTCAGTTGCGCTATGCGCGGGGTCTTGCGACTCACACCAGTAGGCAACCACAGGTTTGACCTTCTCGATCTGAGCTGCTCTGATTGCAAATCGCCCAATGTCCGCCGATCGGAGTCCAGCTGGTATATTACTCGCCATGGTTCAGGATGTTTGATAAGGAGAAGATCAATGTGGTGAACAAATGACGTTTGGAGCTCGGAGTTCCCACCGCCCGTGTGCGGGGGCCGAGCTATCGGCTCTTATCTGCCGGTCTTGCTTCAACGGTTTGGAGACCCATGACAGGAAAAGGATTTCATGAATAGTACTATGTATGTATTTCCGACCTTAATGGGTATCATTCATCTTCAATTGCCCAATTTCCAATTTCCACTCTCTCCTCTGCCAATGCTTCCACTTCAAAATGATCCTCCACCTGCCCTCCTGGACCCCCAATGCGCTCAATAACAATCCATGCATAGCGTGACTCACCACTGGGTAGCAAATCGAAATCATCAATTCGCACCCCGGATGCGGCGTCGCTGTGAGTTCCATCCTCCGAGGTGGCCAAAATCTCCTTGTATGGCCCTTGGCCCAGTTCCACGGTCATCAGCACAGGAGACGGGGCAACAGCGCGAGAGCCGATTGAGGACCGCTTGTTCCTCGCAATAAGTCGGATCCGTGTCAAACGAGATACCCGCAGCGAGGTCAGCATTCGGTCCTTGCCCGGAGACAAAACACCCACTTCGGATAGCACGGTGCGCCGCCCAGCAGACTCGGAAATCAAGGACTGGACTACACACGGGATCGTGGATGAAATCCATAACGTGAAGCGGCCAAGCTGGTCGGGCGCAAAGGTGGAGCAGACAATAGTATATGTGCCCTTATCCAGGGACCTGGTCTCGGCCATTGCGCATCCGCGACGGTAATCACCACTATCTGCAATGATGTCTCGGCTTCGCACGCGCGATATGCGCTGCCCGTTTGACCAGAAGATTTTCACGTGGGTTGCTAGCTCCGCTTCAGTAGTCTCCAGCAATATCGAAACGTCTGTCGGTTCTGAAATTCGTATACTGAATTGGGGATTGGAGTGGTATCGAGGTGACTCGGCATTCCCGCCCGCTGTCATTGCCGTCCAGGAACCACTTGCCTTGGTCAAGCATAGATATTTATCTAGCGAGGGTGCCACGGCCACAGGAGCGGTTGAAAATGCAGAGAGTGTGAAATTCTGGGTGGACGATGGGAGTGATTGCTCCGAGATCACTGCGGTGTATGTCGACTTGGGGGGCATTTCCAGCCTCATCAGAGTGTTGGGAGAGTCCACGTATGGTCCGCGATGGAGCGCTCCATCACTGAGAGACACTCTTCGGCCATCTGCTCGAAATATGTAGATGCTGATAAAGCCTATCTCATTTTCGGATCCCCAAGAACTGGATTGTTGGTGGTCTGTCTTGAAATGCTTCCCTAGTAGCAGCCAGACCGTTCCTCCTGAATCACTGGAGATGGAGAATTGGGGGTTCTTCACGAAGCAGCCGGCGATAACTCGACCATGCGACAAGTTCCAAGTGAAGTGGATGTCCTCGCGGTATTTGAACAAACCAGGATTCCAGTTAAGGTAAAGATTCTCGAAATTTTGGAGAACTTGTTCACAGTCCATCCAAAATGTTCCTGGGGTAAGGGGAGGTTTATCGTTCAGGCCGAGCGAGCCGATATCATCCGTAAGACTACTTTGTATATTGGGTTCTGCACCAGCCCATGGGTTCTTCAAAAGAAACTGACGACGACCCTGGACTTCCTTCAAGTCCAGTATAGCATAATCGTGCTCCCCCACTAGCCCCAGGCCTTGTTGTTCCCGTTCAGTCAATTTCCCAGTGCCGATAGTCAAGACCACATCGCCATGCCGAAAGGCACTGTATAAACGCCCCCAGATCTCATCAGAGGTCGAATCGTCATGATGTATGAAGACTTGTTCCGGGATCCAACCGGTAAGCACCCAAAGGTCGGTCCCCGAGTTACTTCCTGGGAAATCATAGCCTCCGCGGACCTTCAAGTAGGCCTTCTCCACAAGAGCAGGCCACAAAAAGTTCGAGTTATTGCGATCAATCACGTGGAGTGAGCGTGTAGTCTTCGACGACGGCAATCGATCATCTATCACTACCTTCCGGAAAGATCCGTTAAAGTAGAAGCGAAATATGTACTTCCCAGAATGCGAAAGTATCGGGCTCTTATCCTCACTGCATGGGTATAATGTCGGCGATGCATGCTGTTCAAATTAGTTTTGAGGATTTCTCAGCGTGGGATCAAATTAGTCCCTACCTGCCCTAGACCTCGTTCCGATCGAGATGTTGTGGCGCAGAGACTTGCGACCACTGAACAGTCCGTCAAGACATCCTGCACAAGATCTGTTTGTTTTGAAGTCGACATAGCTGGATCAATTTCATTATGTGTCTGATTAGCCGCATTCTTTGTCCGTAACAGATCATGCGGCCGTTTCCAGCCTGCGAAAATTTCTCTTTGGCATTCAGAAAGGTGCAAATCAGGCGCGTCCCTATGTGTGGTTAGAACAAGAAAAAAAAGCAATGGGCCATATTTTCCACATACATAAAAGGCTGCCCTTGATCTTCAAATTCACCCTGCAGCGGTACCCGACTCCATGGTGGAAAGATATAGCCGTTAAGTTTGGCACCTTCGAGAATGATGATTTCTTCACGGGTGGTGAGCTTCCGCGTGGATGCGGGCGGCCGTAAGCTAGGGAAAGATTTCTGGGGCCCCGCACGAGCAGCCGACTGCCAGTCAGCAGCGGCCTTGATCTTCTCGGCTTTGAACAGCAATTCCTTGCATTTAGTGTCGAGCTGTTTTTTATCGCCGGCGGGCGCCAGGTGCAGCGCTTTCATGTAATGCTCCGCGGCATTGATGGCTGCTTCCAATGCCGCTTTCTTGGAGGTCGCTGCAGCTATCGCCTCTTCAGCTCTCTATCGAGTTGTTAGCTTTGTTCTTTCAACAGTAAGTGCTAGTCAGAAATACCAATGCCTGAGATATATGGGATTGCACGGATACAGGTTTAGACATGATCTCGTCAGTAGTCGTGGAGTACGGTGTAATCAGATCGAACAGCAAGTAAGATACCAGAGAGCCAAGAGAGGACCCCTACATTATTAATTCCGGTGAAGGATCCCGGACTTGCCTTTGTCGAGATTGATGATGAACATATTCAATATTTATAAAAAAAAAAAAAAAAAAGAAAAAAAATATAAAAATTAAAAAAAAAAAAAAAAAAAAAAAAGAAGTAAAGTAAACACGCATGATGTAATGGGAGTCATGACATAAGCCCATGCCCTCATCAACACCGAAGTGGACCTCGGCTCGATTTAAGGTGCGCCGAGGTGCATTTATGAATTCCGGCTCAAGGGGCTCGATCTTCTTTTTGGAGTTCGGGTGACTTTGGTATGAACATCATCTCTGTACATTTCCCAATTCTCCTCTCTCTTCTATTCCAATTTCTCCGTTGTTCGGAGCCAAGCAGTGTAGCTCCCCGCTCAATACTTCTCCTGACGCCCGGCCGCTAAGAGAAGCGAGCTCTTTTCCTAGATCACATTTCTTATTTGTTGCATTCCCTTGATCTCAAATACCCTTCGCTGACATCATGGCCGGTCAATCCAAACCTGTGCTGTCACCATGGGGCAGCGCTGTGGCGGGCGCCACAGGAGCCGTCCTTGCAAACGCGCTGGTGTACCCACTTGACTTGTGAGGCCCCATAAATAGCTATTCTCGAATTATCAGATCAAACCCCGCTGACTGTATCGCTCCCAATCTACAGAGTCAAGACAAAACTACAAGTACAGGTCAAGGAGAAGAACGGACCCGCGCAAACTGAAGATCTCGAACATTATGAATCCACTATGGATGCTATCACCAAAATCGCGGAGAAGGAGGGCTATAGTGGTCTGTACTCTGGAATGGCTGGAGCCCTTCTAGGTGTCGCCTCAACAAACTTCGCATACTTCTATTGGTACAGCGTCGTAAGAACGCTCTACATGGCTTCTGCCAAGTCGGCACAGGCTCCCGGCACAGCAATTGAGCTCTCCCTCGGCGCCGTCTCCGGTGCCGTGGCTCAGATATTCACCATCCCGGTGGCCGTTATCACGACCCGACAGCAGACACAGCCAAAGGGCGATAAAAAGGGGTTGATCGAGACAGGTCGGGAGGTGGTTGAGAGCGAGGACGGCTGGACCGGCCTCTGGCGCGGCCTGAAGGCTAGTTTGATCCTGGTCGTTAACCCGGCCATCACCTACGGCGCATACCAGCGCCTGAAGGAGGTTATCTTCCCGGGGAAGAACAACCTCAAGCCCTGGGAGGCATTCCGTGAGTAGTGGCAAGTCTTCGGGTTAACAATGGCTTGCTAACTGTTGTTTTAGTCCTTGGTGCCATGTCCAAGGCTTTGGCCACGATCGCAACACAGCCTCTGATCGTCGCTAAGGTTGGACTGCAGTCTCGCCCGCCACCCAGTCGGAATGGCAAGCCCTTCAAGTCTTTTGGTGAGGTCATGAAGCACATAGTTGATAATGAGGGTCTCTTCTCCCTCTTCAAGGGCATTGGACCACAGATCCTGAAGGGTCTTTTAGTTCAGGGTCTGCTGATGATGACCAAGGAGAGGTATGTTTCCTGTTTTCTAATCAACATCCGCTTGTGCTAACTTTCTCAAAGGATGGAGCTTCTTTTCATTGTCCTGTTCGCCTACCTCAAGAACATCAAGAAGGATAAATTGCGCAAGGCAGTGGATCTGGCAGCGGAAAAGGCCAAGACCAGTATGCCTGCTACTCTGAAATAATTATCTTATAGTTAGACGGAGGGACTTTTGGTTCTCCCTTCGATTCCAAATTGTGTTTACCTGACTGGCGCGTTGGTACGCTGTTGGCAATTCTGGTGGATTTTGAACGATCTAGAAATCTCCCGGCTTTTTTTTGCTGGAGACATTTGATACATATGATAGAGCCCTGTGTTTCTAGCTTTTCACTACCCTCTTAAATCTGTACATGGTCATATCATGCCTAACCTACTTTAGGACCCACGCAGTGCTCATCAATCGACACACTATGTAGCTAACCATGCCAAAGATACTTGTGTTTACGGAATTTAACCGTGCAAGCCTGTAAAAAGATAACAATAATCCCTAATAGTGCAAACTCTCTGTGACAATTCTATACTTAACACGGTCAGGAACTTTTACTATTTTTGAACCAAATACCACCGGAACTAATTGTCGAGTGTAGGACGAGGTTGAGGTTGGACAAGACTAACGGTGAGCTTCATGTGCCGACTTTCCTCTGCAACGAAACATATCAGTCGAATAACAAAAAAGGAAAAGAGATGCTCACTCACGATCTTGACCCCTCCGTACTCGAGGGCATTAAATCCCTGTGGCAACTGGCTCTGGCAGGTTTCCTATTAATCCTAGTTTATGTTTTGATCAATGAGCTGGTTTGCTATAACCAGCGAATTCCAGGGCTTGCGATTCCACCGGTGCTTCCCCTTGTCGGCAATCTTTACCAGCTTCGAACAAACGCAGCCCAGCAATACCGTGAATGGGCTAAAGATCTTGGAGCAGTCTATCAAGTTCGGCTTGGAAACATTACAGTAATGGTAATCAACAGTGCTACTGCAGCCAAAGTTATCCTAGGTCATAACTCCCAGGCTACAGCCTCGAGGCCTCAGCTCTACACATACCACAAGGTTTGCTTAATGAAAGCTCAGGCAATGCCATATCTCTGACGATTACTTTATCCTAGCTTGTGTCTAATACTGCAGGGACAACGATCGGAGCAGCGCCCTACAACGAGTCTTTAATTCGTCGGAGAAAAGGTGCAGCCTCAGCTTTAAATCATCCTTCGGTGGAGACATATGTTCCACATCTGGACATTGAAACCAAAGTCTTTGTAGAAGGTCTTTTGAAATATGGAGACTTTGGGAGAAAGCCGATCAATCCTGTTGCTATGTTGCAGAGACTGAGTTTGTCCCTTGCCTGCACGGTTAACTGGGGTACCAGAATCACAAGCCATAATGACCAAATGCTTTCCGAAATTACTCATGTGGAAACCGAAATCAGCCGGATTCGAAGTACCACCGATAATCTGCAGGACTATATTCCCCTTCTTCGTCTCATTCCGTATTCTCCTGGGAAACGGAAAGCGGCTGCGTACCGCCAAAGGCGTGACAGATATCTAGCAAAACTCAACGGAGATCTTGAGGAACGGATCAAGAATGGGATGCACAAGCCATGCATTCAAGCAAATGTCATTCTTGACAAGGAGGCAAAGCTCAATGAAGTTGAGCTAACATCGATTAGCCTATCGATGCTATCTGGCGGCTTTGAAACGACTACTGCGGTCATGACTTGGGCGATTGCTCTTCTTGCTATGAGGCCAGATATTCAGAGCAAAGCTGTTACTGAGATTCAAAATATGTACGGCATCAATGACGTGATGTGCAATGCAAAGGACGATCAGAAGTGCAAGTACATTGCTGCAATTGCACGTGAGAGTCTGAGGTATGGAAATCGGAAACCCGCTGGTATTTGCGCGCTGACCTGACGTTTCAATAGGTACTTCTCGGTTCTTCGTCTCTCGCTCCCAAGATTAACAAACAAAACGTTTGTGTACGAAGGCAAGACAATCCCTGCTGGTACAACTATTTTCCTGAACTCATGGGCCTGCAACATGGGTAAGATTGTGATGTCTTCCAGTCTGAAAAAGAATCCTATCTGAATTCAATACAGACTCTGATCTCTGGGATAATCCGGAAGAGTTCCAGCCCGAAAGATGGCTGGAGCATCCAAACAAGCCTATCTTCACATTCGGTGTTGGCTATCGCATGTGTGCTGGCTCTTTGCTGGCCTATCGAGAGTTGTATTTGACCTTTCAGCGAATGCTTGCCGCATTCGAGATTGTAACTGACAGGCCGATTGAAACGCACCCAGTCAAAGGAGTTGCTGACCTGACCAATCTGGTGAGTATGCCAAGGGAGTATGAGGTTCGATTTGTTCCACGAAACCACAGTGCTGTGCGGAGTGTACTAGAAGCGAAAAGTTCCTGAGTCTCATAGGATCGAGAACTACTCGTGATTCATGTGCTCTGTTACTGAAACGCAACAGATTGTGTATGGACTGAAAGCATCTTGGGTGTATCTCAAGCGTTTTAGGGTGGGACCTTGAATGAAGCGAATCTAACATCTTGAAACTACCTATGTCGAATGATGACAGCGGAGTATGGTGGTGAAATGAAAAAATTTATGCAACTAGGAGCAGAGTGTCGTCTGAAAACAAAACCCCCAATACATTCCAAAGTTGTAGTTGAAGGACCCATGCGCAGTGTGTTGATTGTTTATGTGGTTGTAGCTTTACCCGTGCAGATGATCTTCGGTTGACCGATTCTGTTTTAGCCCAAACACCACCCTCAGCAAACGCTCGTTCTCACACCACATTAAATTGTCACACAAGTGGCATGGGTCGTGATGCGATGGCCGCCATGGAGCTCCGAGTCGACCAATGACGAACAAAAACAAACACCTAGCTCCTGGCTCTCCTCCGCGGCGAACGACCCGAGCTCCATCCTCGACTGGACAGCATTCACAGAACTCAGAACCATTGTCCCAACCCTCGTCCTAACAAGCGGCATTCTCATCGCAGTGCGCTTCCACGGCCGCTACCTACGGCGCATCCCCGACGCGCCTAGCATCTCGTCCTCATATCTTCGACGGCGGAGCATCTTCGGCCAAGTCACCAGCGTCGGCGATGGAGACAATTTCAGGATATTCCATACACCGGGAGGCCGCATGGCTGGATGGGGTTGGCTACCGTGGAAAAAGGTTCCTACTGTGAAAAAGGATCTGAAGGATAAAACCGTTCGTCACCTACCACCTACCTATTCTCCCCGCCCTCGGCGCTTCCAGCCCGGAACAGGCACAATTTTGCCTCGGCATAACATATACCACAATTCTATTCGTTACATCTACATTTAGCTTACACATTCACTCAAACCCAGATCCACATCCGCCTCGCTGGCATCGACGCCCCAGAACTAGCCCACTTCGGCCGCCCCGAACAACCATTCGCGCGCGACGCACACACCTGGCTAACATCCTACCTCACCAGCCGACGAATCCGTGCCCTTGTCCACCGCCAGGACCAATACTCGCGCGTGGTAGCGAGTGTCTTCGTCCGACGCGCATTTGATTTCCCGCCATTCCGCCGACGGGATGTTTCGTACGAAATGCTGAAGCGTGGCTTGGCGACTGTATACGAAGCGAAGGTAGGCTCTGAATTTGGCGGTGAGAAGATGGAAAAGAAATACCGCAAGGCCGAGTGGTGGGCTAAGAAAAGAGCCAAGGGACTTTGGAAGGATTATGGTCGTGTCGGATCTGATTGGGAGAGTCCGAGGGAGTACAAGAATCGGATGGGCATGGGAGATCCTGCTCCGATTGAGAAGGGAATTGGGAAGGGGAAGAATGGGAAGAAATAGATGAATGAGTTGCGGTAAGCTGGGCTTGCGATTATGGCTATGAGCGTTTACGTGTTGTTTTTCCTGTGTTCTGGCATTTACATTTGCATGCGACGAGACGGCACGACTACAATTTCACTATACAGCGTTGTATATGTATGTCTGGTATGCGATCATTATCAGATCGCACTTTGAATGTTGAATATAATACACCAAGTTGCGTTAAGCTATACATGCACGGGGGCCAGTGTTGCCCCCAAATCAGGCCCCAATGCTAGGTTGGGCATTAAGAATCAAGTGATCTCCCCCGGGATTGGAAGACCACAGGGAAAGAAGTGAGTATACAGACTATAGTTTGCTCAGCAGAACCGTCGCTCAATCTCGGCAAACAGCTTCGGGCTGATTTCGTCAGAGCTATTTCCCTCAGCGCGGAATAGACACCGCTGACGGTCATAGTGGTCCAGTAGGGATTTGCTCGTCTCTTCAAACTTTCGTAGACGCTGCTTCCATGTATCGAGAGAATCATCCTCTCGCTGCGTCAGCGCCTCGCCCGTTACATCGTCTTTGCCTGCCACCTTTGGTGGATGGAAGTCTGTGTTATAAACGCGCCCTGAGGGCTCGTGGACCCAGCGGGATGCGATGCGGGCGAGGATTACTGATGGCGGAGTGATGATGTGCACGACAAAGTTGACCGGTACTAGGCTGTCCAAGGCTGTTGCCTGGGTCGCGGTGCGGGGAAACCCGTCGAGGATAAAGGAGGCAGAGGAATCGAGTGAGTGAGCCGAGGAGGAAGGATCGGCTGGAGAAGAAGATGACGAGGATGTTGCGGGTAGTACAGAGGATGCGGGTGGTGGGAGGAGCCAGCCCTTGGATTTCATATCATCGGAGATCAGGTTCAAGATCATTGAGTCAGGAACAAGGTTGCCAGACTGCATTGCGGCCTCGGCTTCCAGGCCTGTTACTAGTATTAGAAATGCTGGCTCCGTACACAATTAATTATTGCACCGATGCTGGTTCTACTTACCGAGGGGTGTGCGTCGGCGCACATTTTCTCTCAATAGATCACCCGAGCTGATTGAAGCCAGCTGAGGGAATCGGGCGAGCAGTCGCTCGGACTGTGTGCCTTTTCCTACTCCCGGTGCGCCAATCAAGATGATCCGCGCAGCCTTCCGGAGCTGCTTTGTCACATGCGACATTATGTCCGACGGCCGTGTTGAGAGCTGGTCGAGGATTTTAGGTTGCTGCTCCTGACAGACTCAACGGTTCAATTGTTGGGGATGCGGGAAGAACCACGGGGATAGTTGTGTACAAGATCACGACAGCATAATGGATTAAAGGGAAGAGTCGGAGCTCGGCGTTAGAGGATCAGCAGTCGCATATCTCCAGGGCTAGCTAGTACGGAGTACTTTTGAGAATGTTGATTCTGTGGGGGAGGTTGATCCTTTCGGCTGTCGGTGAAGACTCCGAGGGAAACTGGATACCTCCAAAATAAATGGGAGCACTCAAGTCGAGATAATTATGAAAAGATTAAATCATAGCCGTGACAATTTACTCCGTATCTCGAGAAAAAAAAACCAAGTACATGTATGTTTTACTTCCATTGACTCGGTATAAGTGACTTTCACATGTCTCAGCACATGGTCTTGAAGCCCGCTTCGGGAAAAGGATCAGCCGTGCTTCAAGCACCTATGTTGTAGCGTCTGGGGCCGGGGTACAGGATTACGTAAGTTACGCCAAATGCCCTTTTCATCTCACGTGATTCTGCGCGTGGGACGCGTTCGCGTTGACCAATTTAGTGGAGATCTCATACATTCGTTTCTCGACAACTGAACACAATACCTACACCATGATTAGACAAGACGCCCATCGCATTGATCCCAAACGACGGGCTGTTATTGACCCCAAAAAAAGACAATTCGCTACTCCAACATACAAGCAGCAGGACTATGCGCACCGTCTGAACATTTACGAGATACCTCCTACCGCGGAAATCACCCTCGAACAATTCGAGCAATGGGCCATTGACAGACTGAAGAGTATGCATATTTACACATTTACATCGCCTTCCTACCTACTAATACCAAACAGTCTTGGCCGAGATCGAAGCATGCTCTTATCGAAACAAATCCCCCGCCGAGACGTCGACCTACATTACACCTCTTCTGCAGAAATTCCTACCTCTTTCCTCTAATACCTCCTCTCCCTCCGGTGCTGCAGACCCACGCTTGAAAAATGAGCGTCAAAAGGACCACTACTCCCATTTCATCCTCAGGTTGGCCTTCTCGGCCACGGAGGACCTACGTCGACGATTCGCCCGCGCCGAGACCATGCTGTTCAGATTCCGTTTCCAGCAAGACGACTCAAGGGAGAAGCGCGCATTCATCAATAGCTTGAATCTCGATTGGGAACCTGTAGGTGACTTTGAGAAGACAGAGATTGCAGAGTATCTCCTCAGCTCCACGCCAGGGCTACGTCGGCTGGATGATGAGACTTGGTACAAAGTCGACTGGGAGAAGGTTCCCGAGTTAATCGAGCGGCGATCTGTTTTCCTGAAGAAAGGAAAGGCTTATGTTCCTGGTCGAGAGCAGCTGAGCATGATCATGGCTGAGTTTACCGCTCGCTTAGAGCGTGCACTCGAGGTACGTCTATAGTGGTGGCTTGAAAGTTAAAGTTTTTGGCTGATTGGATTCTAGCTCACGAGTCGTGCCCTCCCCCGGCTGGACGAGGATGATCGTCTAACGCCCATTCTGAATCATCTTTCAAAGAACTTTGGCAGCGCCGAGTCTGTGTATTCGGAAGGAGAAGGATACGTGGATGGATCTCCCATCACGGCCAGCTCCATTGACCAACTAGCCCAGCAGCATTTCCCGTTGTGCATGAAGAGCTTGCACGTGAACTTGCGCAAGAACAACCACCTAAAGCACTTCGGTCGACTACAGTATACGCTCTTCCTGAAGGGCATTGGCTTGTCATTGGAGGAGTGTATTTTGTTCTGGCGTCAGGGATTCAAGGGCAAGACTGACGACGAGTTCAACTCTCAATACAAGTACAACATCCGTCACGCCTATGGCGAGGTCGGTGGAGATGTGAACCGTCGCGGAAAGGGTTATACTCCATACTCGTGCCAGAAGATTCTCAGCGATTCAAATCCCGGCATTGGCCAGACTCACGGCTGTCCCTATCGCCATTACTCCGTTGATAACCTGGTGGGCTTCCTCCAGGCCACTGGCGTCAGTGACAAGGAGGTCCTGCGGGGTGTACGTGAGGATGTTGGTAAGATGCGGTATCACATTGCTTGCAACAGAGTGTTCGAGGCGACGCACAAGAACGAGATCAAAAAGGTCAAGGAGGATGGATCGTGGAGTCAGACTGACCTTGACACGATTGTTCACCCGAACACCTACTTCAAGCGCAGCTTCCTGTTGAAGCAGATAGCTAAGGCTCCGAAGGATGCGTAGCGTGTTCTCGCATGTCAAGTTTTCATGATGTAATGTCGGGCAGTGTTGCAGTTCTCATGTGCTTTCTTTCATAGTCGGCGTTTAGAGGGAGTATAGGCTTGTATGAGCACATCCGAATCAGGTTCAATTGAAACACGAAAATTTATGTTCTAAAAATAATGGTATACAATAGTGGGAGTGTGACCACAGCTGATTCCCAGAGAATCGGAAAGGATCAGAATGACCTCTCAAATCCAGGTGCCCAGCAACGGGTCAAGTCGTTCTCCGCTCAACGAGTAGACAACTTTGCCATGGAATGACGGAAGTTGTCGATAATAATGTGTTTGCACACATTGTAGGCTGGCGTGAAATTGAAGAAGAAAAAGAAAAGAGGAGAAGAAACAGCGGACCAGCCGAGTTTTAATGATGTTTTGGTCCGGGATGCGGTAGAGACCAACTGTGCTGCAACCTGGCCTTACTCACGGACCGGACCTCCACACAACATACTCCCCCATCTCGTTCATTCAATCCCTAGCTATTAACGGGGACTCTGATTTCTTTTGGGACTGGATTATGCTCCGGGTGGCTCACTTGCTTTAATTTCTTGGAGAATACCCTAAAATTCGAGGTTCCCTTTCCTCGCGACTTCTCGACATCCGCATATACCCCCTCTCTTTGTCAACACAGGATCGAGTCCCGGAACATCTACCGAGAAGATGGATTACGAAGCGCTGAAGGATCAATGGAGCGATGTGGAGGACCGCGATGGCATTAGACTCAGTTGGAACACTTTCCCGAGCACTCGCATGGTACGTGACAGTGATACTCCCTGACCTTCACCGCATCATCCGCTGATACTCGATACAGGAAGCGTCCCGCTTAGTCGTTCCCATCGCCGCAGTCTACACCCCATTGAAGGAAAAGCCAGAGGCCCCTTTGCTGCAATATGAGCCTGTTACTTGCAAGCAGCCCTGCCGAGCTGTGCTCAACCCATATGCGTACGTGACGTGACGTGTTACTCTGATATATACCAGTGAGTAGGTGGACTGACGTTTGGATAGCACTGTCGATGTGCGCGCACGAGTCTGGATCTGCCCCTTCTGTCTGTCCCGCAACCCTCTTCCTCCGCATTACAAGGATATTACGGAGAACACGATACCCCCAGAGCTCCACCCCCAGAGCACGACGATCGAGTACCAACTGGCACGACCCGCTCCCGCTCCCCCGATCTTCGTCTTTGTCGTCGACACTTGCCAGGAGGATGACAGTCTCCAGGCTGTGAAGGATTCTCTCATTATGAGCTTGTCTCTTCTGCCGCCCAATGCGCTGGTTGGTTTGATTACCTTCGGTACAATGGTAAGGAATGATGGCCTTCGCGAGGCAGGTGGTATGTTATTGACCTTGATGTATAGGCTCAAGTCCACGAACTCGGCTACACCGAATGCGCAAAGTCATATGTGTTCAGAGGCAGCAAGGAATACAACGCCAAGCAAGTTCAAGAGATGCTAGGCTTGGCCGGCGGCGTGCGCCCCGGTGTTCCCCAGCAACAGCCTGCCCGTCCTCCCCTTGGCCCAGCTGCGCGCTTCCTCATGCCTGTTCAGCAGGCTGAGTTCCAAATCACCAATGTTCTCGAACAATTGCAGCGCGATCCCTGGCCAGTGGCCAATGACAAGCGCCCCCTGCGCTGCACAGGTGTTGCCCTGAGCGTTGCTGTTGGTCTGCTCGAGATATCCTTCCAGAACGCCGGAGGCCGCATTATGGCCTTCACCAGTGGTGCAGCCACTGAGGGCCCTGGCCACGTTGTTTCACCCGAACTAAAGGAGCCCATTCGTTCGCACCACGATATTGACCGGGATAACATCAAGTACTACAAGAAGGCTGTCAAGGTTGGTTTTCCACGCATGGGTGTATTGGAATTTTACTAATTCATCCTAGTTCTATGACGCCCTCGCTAAGCGCGCTGCCAACAATGGCCACATTGTCGATATTTTCGCCGGGTGTCTTGATCAAGTCGGTTTGCTGGAAATGAAGAACCTCTCCAACTTCACTGGAGGTCACATGCTTCTCACAGATAGCTTCACATCCTCACAATTCAAGCAATCGTTCGTGCGCGTGTTCGACAAGGACGCCAACGACAACCTCTTGATGGGCTTCAATGCATCTCTCGAGGTGCTTACAACCAAGGAACTTAAAGTTACTGGTCTTATCGGTCACGCGATCTCTTTGAACAAGAAATCAAGCTCTGTTGGCGAGACAGAATGTGGAATCGGCAACACCTGCGCATGGAAGATGTGTGGAATAGACCCATCCTCCAGCTACGGTATTTACTTTGAGATTGCCAACCAGGGTGGCCCAGCTGCTGTTCAGCCTGGTCCTCAACGTGGTGTGATCCAGTTTTTGACATACTATCAGCATTCCTCTGGGCATTACCACCTACGGGTGACCACCACTGCCCGCCCCTTGAGCGGACCAGCGGGTGACCCAACCCTGTCACAGTCCTTCGACCAAGAGGCTGCTGCTGTCCTCATGGCCCGTATTGCAGTGTTCAAAGCGGAGGTTGATGACGGTCCAGACGTCCTTCGCTGGGTTGATCGCATGCTGATCAGACTCTGCTCCCGATTCGCTGACTACCGGAAGGATGACCCGACATCATTCCGATTGGAAAAGAACTTCACCTTGTACCCCCAGTTCATGTTCCATCTCCGCCGAAGTCAGTTCCTCCAGGTTTTCAACAACTCGCCCGATGAGACTGCTTTCTACCGCCATGTCTTGAACCACGAGGATACCGGTGACTCTCTTGTCATGATCCAGCCCACTCTTGATTCATATTCTCTGGAGCAAGAGGGTGCTCAGCCAGTGCTGCTGGACTCCGCTTCTATCCAGCCCGCCCACATTCTCCTCCTTGATACCTTCTTCCACATCCTCATCTTTAACGGTGAGACTATTGCCGAGTGGCGGAAAGCCGGTTACCATGAACAGGAGGGCTACGAGAACCTCAAGTTGCTCCTTGACCAGCCTAAGGAGGATGCTAGGGTTCGTTGTCGCCTCCCTTGCTGTATATTTACCTTGTTTACTGACTTGTGTCTCAGGATCTTATTGCCGACCGTTTCCCTCTACCCCGTTTCATCGTCTGTGATGCCGGTGGTTCTCAGGCCCGTTTCTTGCTGTCCAAGCTGAACCCGTCGACCACCCACACCACGGGTGGCTACGGTGGCGGTGTCTCATCGCAGACCATCTTCACTGACGACGTGTCGCTCCAGACATTCATGGACCACCTGATGAAGTGAGTTTTCCCGCAATTTCCACTTTGAATCTTTCAAGCTAACTTTAGTCTAGACTTGCTGTATCTGGAACCAGCTAAGTGTTATGAGACAATGGCCATGAGAGCAAGGGCGGTCTGTCATCGACCCTCGGGTCTTGTGTATCTTTAGCGGTGATTTATCTCCTTTGACGCGATATAGTAGTGGGTTGAATGGATTGATACCATTACAGGGGGGGTTTTTTCTAAATTTTCTTGCAAGATTTTTAACTAAAGTAGCCCTGGAGCGCCTTGAGCTATTGGGACAAAACAAGATACTGAAAGAGGCAAGTAGCTCGATAAGGGTTTTGCCATTTCACGTGACTCGATGTGCGTACCCTAACTCCCAATTCGGTCATTCGCTTAGATGAGCAAGTGTGGGCCGCGCTAGCAGGGAGTCTCCTTCAAGTTCGATTTTTTTGCTCCTTTTCTTCTTCTTTCCTGTAACCATCCTCTTCGACAACCAAGGACGATTGACTACCTTTCGCACTCGCCATGCGTAAGTATCATCTACTTGGCCTATTGCAATATGGCGACTAACTTTACCTCGTGATCAGCTCCCAAGTTCGATCCCAATGAGGTTAAGATCATGTAAGTGAATTTTTCTCCACAGTTCCTCTGGGTCGATCCAGCTGTATTCATGCGACAATAAGCTAACAATTTTTGATTTTAGCCACCTCCGTGTGACTGGTGGTGAGGTCGGTGCTCAGTCCGCTCTGGCCCCCAAGATCGGTCCCCTCGGTCTGTCTCCCAAGAAGATTGGTGAAGATATCGCCAAGAACACTGGCGACTGGAAGGGTCTCCGCGTCACCGTCCGCCTGACCATCCAGAACCGTCAGGCCGCTGTCTCCGTTGTTCCCTCCGCTTCTTCCCTCGTCATCAAGGCCCTTAAGGAGCCTCCCCGTGACCGCAAGAAGGAGAAGAACATCAAGCACTCCAAGTCCATCCCCATGGATGAGATCATCGAGATTGCCCGCATCATGCGCACTCGCTCGATGGCCAAGGAGCTCCGCGGTGGTGTCCTTGAGATCCTCGGTACTGCTTTCTCCGTCGGCTGCCAGGTCGATGGCCGCAGCCCCAAGGATGTCTCCGACGACGTTAAGTCTGGCGAGATTGACAGTGAGTTTCAACCGATTGTTCCGTGATTGAATCAATTACTAACAAACCCTTTAGTTCCCGAGGAATAAATTATTCTCTCTTGAATGATCAAAAAAGAGGAGGCCTATCTGATTTCTAAAGCGTGCTTCTCTTAATGATGAGATGGCTAGTTGCAGAATACGAATGGTTTCTCAAACCAACAAAATATTCATGAGTCATGACCTATGATACCTTTTCCTAATTCGCGAGTGTGCAATTGGAACAAATTGACCAGCTCGCTGCTTGTTCTTTTTTCCCGCTCCCTTCCGGTTGTATTCCTTTCTCCTTTCTCCATATTCCTTTCTTGATCCTCCCGCCTACTCCCATGGCGATGAGAATAATGGAAGGCCATGCCCGGCGCAGCCGACAGTCCGTCCTTTGGATGGAACCCCCACAACACTCTGGCCCTTACTGTTCTTTCCCTACGGGGATTGATCATATCAAAACGTGGTATAGGCTTATTTTAAGTGGGGAAGAGGAAACCAGTCCCATTACTCATCGCGGTATCCTTGGAGACTTGTCTTCGTGGGTGCAGTGATCCATATTTCGGGTCTACATCTCTTGCAGATGAGAATTATTTTGTTCTGCTCTCGTAGGCTGTAGGCTAGCTAGCTTCAATCATGAAATTTTTGGTCATCATTTTCAATCCCACTGCTCGTATGAATCAATCGTCATCTTAATTTTCACATACTTGGTCTCTTCGGTGGCGGTGTACCAAAGTACCCTCCAGAACCGGGATCGCCTGCATGCGGGCTGCCAGCATACATGTACATATGCGACGCGATGTTATTGACACGCAAGTACTCCATCCTTCTGGTATGACATGATACAATAACAGCTAGCCGCGTTTGCAGCCTTGTGGTTTTTTCTTAGTTGTCTTTTTAGTTGTCTTTTTAGTTGTCTTTTTAGTTGTCCTTTGAGTTGTCCTTTGAGATTTAAGTGAGGACGACTTTTCTACGTATAATCAGGAATAACGCACCTGTATGAGGCTGTACTAGTGTCCAGAAAGGCCGATCAGTTAGGTTCCAGTGCTCCTGTGTGATATATATATCCCGAATGAACCGACTCCCCACCACGCGACAACGACATTGTCTGCGCTGTACGGTGAATTCACAGTTTCCACTCTACAGGGATGTCTAGCTCGATACGTACATGTATGTGGCATAAGTACGGAGGTAGACGTCACACCAGCCACTGAAAAATGGCTATTCCTGTCTACATGCAGCATTTTGAATTCTCTTCTGAGTCTGAAACATCCCAACGGCCGCTACGGAGTACGGAGCACATCAAACAGAGCTGGCCCCCGAGCCAACAAGTATCCGAGCGCAACGCACCAATTAAAACCAAGATAGAAATATTAGTACGGAGTACATCGTATTCGAATGTTTGTCCTAGGACGTGGACGAAACAGGGTGGTGAATCTGAGTGGGTTTAGGAATAGTAAAATACAAAATGTTAAGAATAGCTCACCAGTGCCGAGAGCAATCCTATGATAAATTATACAGGTGAAATATATGATCCAATGAGGAAGGTAACTAAGTTAATACCAGTCCTCTTAGCGCGCAAAGCTCCACCCAGGGTTCTCATCAGCCCTGACGAGGCGATTTGTGTGCTCATCCAGGGTGGGGGCTGATATTGATGTGCAAGTTGTGTTTGGTTTGGACAGGATATATATTTGGGTCGAATGGAGTCGGGGGATATCAAGTGGATATATGACTTGGAAATCTTGAATTTTTTTTTTAATTCCATTTTTCTTTTTAATTGATTTTCTCTCTTGAAAACATACAGCGTAGAAATATGGCAATAGTATGTTTGGTTTTTTTTCCCCCCTAAAATATTGAACCAGTCAACGCCTGTATTACCCGACCCGAATGCCGCTGTACAGGAACGTTGTGCAGGCTCAGAAAGGGTGCGACACACCGTGGGGGTAGTTTGCCGATCTCTGCCTATGACACGTTCACTTTGTGGGAAACTATCGGTCTGGGCGAGGGTGTGGAAGGCTTCGAATATTCTCCAGTGCGACTGTGGTTTTTTTTTTCAGAAGTATGTATAGAGCCCCTAGACATAGTGTAGTAATGTGTGTTAATCCATTCTGTGTGACCCTGAATACGAATGAACGGTAAAAAAAAAAAAAGAATTCGAAATCCGCAATAGTCCAGGCTAAGTATGAAATGACGGCAGGGATCGTGGTGGAAATGCTTGCGAGCAACCCCAGAATAATCCTGGATGGGAAAGGATCGGAGGGGAAGCCAACAAACAGGGGGGCTGCGCCTGTCAGAAGGAAAAAAGGGAAAAAGGGAAGGAAAAGATAAAAAAAGAATAAGATCGAAAGACATAAGCGGCTATCCAGGTAGTCCAGTTCAAGAGAGATGTAAGACACAGTCACTGAAGACCAGAGAAGTCACTTTCGTTGAGTTCAGCTCTCAGAAACCGAGAACGGGCTCGACTCGATCACCGGCGGGGGCGTCACCGATCCATCACTAGTCGCCGTGATGGAACCAATGATCCACTAGGATTGGATTTATGGAGAGCCGTTGGATCAAGTGGATATTTGGAGGTTTGGATGTTTTAGATTTTGGTAGAGCGGAATGGGTAGTGTATACAACTTGTAGTTGGCATATAAATACCTAGAATCTATAATCTATAATCTATAATAATACCATCTAGTTATATGATACTAAGTAGATATCTTCGTATTTAATGTAATCCAATGTGATTTAATTTGATCTCATTTTCTATCAGTTTCTGTCATTTTGTACATTTTCCTCTCCCCCACCTGAATCCACCGTGTCCACTCCCCTCGCTTTCTCACCAACCTTGTTCTTTTTGACTTTCGGACTTTCACTTTCTCGACTTTCTCTTCTTTACTCTCTATACCTCTCGACCTCTCTCTCTTACTCTCCTACTCTCCTTTACTCGATTGCTTCATTGCCTCATTGACTCATTGCCTCATTTCCTTATATCGGATATCTCTACTGGTCTATTTATTGATCTACCCCTCGCACTTGCCAAGATTCCTTTTCATTGGCCATCTCGGACACCAGCATCGTGAGCTGGACATTCTGTCTCCCTTGCGTCTCTCTGATCCCCTTCTCTTGACTTTATTTTTGAATTATTTTCTCTTCCCTCTTATCACACATACTTCCCTATCCACACTTCGACACTTTGCAGTCGATGACGAGATTCTGAAATCCTTGATTTGCGCAAACTAAAAGCCGCAACCGGCTGAATTATTCAAAACTGGCTTCACTGGCTTCACATTATGAGGTGTCGGAAACGGTACAAGGATGATTGTTGTATGTTGACTTGACGTGTTGAGTCTTCGGTGATACCCTTGTCGCTGGTCGGCCTCAAGGTGTTCCGATCCCCGTCCTTGGATCAAGGAGAGAAAAGAAAGCAAAGATGTATCCGACCGTCGCACCGTTTCCCCCGGTTCAACCGCACCACCGAATACACTATTATACCGACACCCTCAACCAGCACATGTACGATGCGGACGACTCACTCCCCGTCCGCAACGACCCCTCCAAACCTCACTTTAATACAATACCACGATCGCGCATCCAACTACCTCATCCCATTCAACGTCTGGACTCCCGCGATGGCTCCGCCTACAGCTCCACCACGAATGCGGCCGAACACACCCTGAGGAGGAAAACCCCCAACGGAACGTTGGCTGCGGGGTATGATGGGACCCTTGGCGATACCGTCCAACCACCAGCACCCAAGCACATCTTAGTTTCGCCGACGGAACCGGGCCAGTTCATTTCCCCTCAAGTGATGCAGGCCGAGAATTGGCAGCTCATGTTGGACCAGTCAGCCACCAAACAGATGAATTTCCCACCCGTCTTCAAAAATGACCCTACAGGCAATACAATTCAAGGAGAAGTAGTTCAAGATGTGAATGGGACGAGCTGGGTTCGTCCAGTCAATTATCCTCCGGGCGTTGACTCCATGTTGAACCAAACTTTGCCCCTGCAGCCATCTCATCGATATCTCTTACAGAATGGGCAATATGTGCCCACAGTCCTACCAGCAACCCTGCAATCGTGTCTCGGACCAACTGCCTCGGCAGGTACTGGGCCGTTCGGTCCATATTGGCCTGATGGAGTATACGTCCCATATCGTCCCGCGGCGTTTCGTGATGCACGTTTTGAATCCCCGACGCCATTTACAAAGCAGACGAGCCAGTCCTTCTACGACCTCAACCAGCCAACTTTTAACCAAGCTCAGGTTCCGCTGGGTAGCCACGCAGATTCGGGGCTCGCATGGGGGCATTCCGTGCCTGCTTTACCTACCCAGGACTCTCTGATAAAACCTCTTTTTCCACCACGTCACTCTGACCAATTACCTTTCCACGCCCGAGCCAACCGCCCTCTATCAGGCCTTCCAGCACCACAGCCATCAAACAATGAGCCCGCGAATTGGTCGAATCGCCCACTACATGGATTCCAACCTCCTGTTCCTGCAGTAGTGGTGAACACGGATTTCAAGGAGAAGGTCCTGTCTGAGGCCCATGGTGTCTATGTCGACCTCCTTGCAACCATCCACCAGGCCCGCCGCAACAGCATTAGTCACGCTGCTGTTGACGGTTGCCCCCGATTCCTGAAGCCGAATATCTACCCTAAACCCCCACGGCAACCAGGCCTTGACTTTTCACAAGCTCCTCCACCCGATCTCACACGTCATAACAGTTACCCGGGTAATCAATATGACTTGCAACGCCAGAAACTAAACACCGCGGGCAGCCATAGGTCGAACGAGCCTACGTCTCTTTCTCATGTCCAGACTCGCCGCCCCTCCTTAAACCAATTCGCGCACAGCAGAGGGTCGGACACCCATATGCTCGGATTGCGTGACATGGGCTGTCCTCCAGGCGTGCCGACTTTCACTAGGGCTCGTGGCTCTCTTTTCAACGAGGGCTCGCCTATGTCTAATGCTGCATCTGCTTTGTCAATGTTATCTGACTTGTGTGCGGAAAGCCGTTGGGAATGGATCGATGGAATGCTTCTCGGGGGTTGTTTAGCCTATGGCTTGGGTGATTATCACAAAGCCGTCCGATGGTACTCCAGGATCATAGCTCGTGACTCGACGTAAGTGAATTCTTGTTTCTGTTTGATAATTGATACTAACAAGTACTAGACACGTGGAAGCCATCTCCAACCTTGCTGCCACCATGCTGGCACTCGATCGCCGAGAGGAGGCTTCGCAGAACTGGCTGCGAGCCGTGCAATTACGACCGAGCTTCTTTGAAGCTGTCGAGCATCTGATTGGTTTACTATGCAATAGCCATAGAGGCAGAGAAGCTGTCAATATCATTGATTTTGTCCAGACTTCCCTTCGTCATCCCAAAGACGGTGATTGCTTTAAGACAGATGAACACGCTAGTGAACCGGAGAGCGATGCCGAGAGCAACGTGTCTGATGTCTGCATGTACGACAAAGCGTCTTTTGAGTATGATGATGACATGGGACGAACACAGGGAATGGAACCTGGCTCACCGGATGCTAAACCCCTTGGTTTTGCGAGCAGCGGATATGCAATTCCAGGCGCGGAGAACGGGAGAATGTTAGCTTTGGTTCATGCCAAAGGTAATATGCTCTATGCTCTTGGCGATAATGCGGGTGCTGCAGCTGCATTTGAGGATGCTGTTCTCATCGCTGCTGGCAGAAAGCGGCATGGCATTCAAAGCATAATCAAACAGATCTTTGCTGCCTTTTCTGGAAGTCCAAGTAATGGGTACCCTAAATCCGAGCATGAGTCCCAGGAGAGCATCCTGCTCTATCCCGACACAGCATTGAAAACCGCCAAACTTGTTTTCCCAGCAGGCGGAATGCCACCGGGCCTTCAATATGTCGCCGAAGGTATTGCTCGCAATGCAGCCACTTCCACCACCAGCAATTCTCTCCTTTCGTTGGCGAAAATTTACCAGGATGGCATGTCGAGCGTGGGTTCCTCGGGATCAACCAGGTCTTCTCCTGGAGTTCGGGATATTTTGGCTCTCTATTATCTTTCCCTCTCTCTGCAACCTAGCCCATCCACTGCAAATAATGTTGGCATTTTGCTGGCTGGCATTCAAAACAACCCGCCAGCGAGAGGTTTGGTGCGTTCAAACGGTGAGACTCAGCATCATCTCGAGATCCCTGGAGTCGTCCCTGGGAGTGGAATTTCCCTAGCCTTGGCATACTACAACTATGGCTTGCATCTCGACTCGCGACATGCCCACCTGTATACCAATCTTGGAAGCCTGCTCAAGGACATCGGGCAGCTTCACGCCGCTATCAAGATGTACGAGCAAGCAGTTCATTACGATGGCAACTTCGATATCGCCTTGGCAAACCTGGCCAATGCTGTCAAGGATAGCGGTAAGGTCAATGATGCTATTGTATACTACAAGCGTGCTGTCAAGGCAAACCCAGAGTTTGCCGAGGCAGTTTGCGGATTAGCAAATGCCTTGAATTCTGTCTGCAACTGGGTAGGTCGTGGTGGTGTCGTCAACGCGCGTGGCTTCCGAGATCGGTGGCATGTTGATGAGAAGGGGATGCTTCGGGATTCACTGAACACCGACACGGGTGGCTCTGGCTGGATCAAGCGAGTAGTGGACATTGTCGACCGACAGCTCAAAGAAGGTGAATATTGGGGCCGTGGCATGTTGACTGCGAGTACGGCAGAGCAATTGTGCCTGCAACTGGCTCCAGCTTTGGAGTCTACTCGCTTCTCTTCCAGCCATCGCATGTCTTTGAAAAAGCTCTTCCACTCCTGGGCCGGACAGAAGTGGGAAGGGTCTCGACTCGTACGACTCGTCGAGCGAGCTATCCGGTCTCTCACCTGGCAGTGGTATCAAGATCGCTATGTCTTTGGCAAGGATTATCCTCTTTCTAAGTATCGTCGACCTCAGCTCCCTGGAGGTCTTTCTGCCCCGAATGCACCTACCGTTCTGCCTTTCCATACCTTCACTTGTCCTCTGTCGGCGAAGCAAATTCGTCAGATCTCCCAGCGCAATGGACTGAGGATCTCAACGTCGACCCTGAGACTCCCCTGGCTGCCATCTACTGTCTTCCCTCCACCGTCTCCGCCTAGTCCGTATCTTCGAGTTGGTTATGTGTCATCCGACTTCAACAACCATCCTCTCGCACATCTGATGCAGTCTGTGTTTGGGTTGCATGATCCCTCCCGCGTCAAGTCATACTGCTACGCTACAACCCCCAGTGACAAATCGGTGCATCGCCAGCAGATTGAGAAAGAGGCACCCGTGTTTTACGATGCGAGTGGATGGCCAGTCGATCGACTAGTCCAGCAGATTGTTGCGGATGGGATTCACATCCTGGTTAACTTGAACGGCTACACGCGAGGAGCTCGCAACGAGGTCTTTGCTGCACGCCCAGCGCCCATTCACATGTCATTCATGGGCTTCGCAGGCACCCTCGGTGCTGAGTGGTGTGACTACATCCTTGCTGATCAGCTTTCAATTCCACCGGAGACATTGAGCCCCGGACGGCGCACAACCCGGATCGAGGATCGTCTCCTGGAAGAAGACAATGGCGAGGAACTCGAGGACTGGGTTTACGGAGAGAAGATTGTTTTCACTCGCGATACCTTTTTCTGCTGTGATCACCGACAGAGTGCCCCTGATGCTGGCGAAAAGCACGTATCATGGGAAGAAGAACAAGCTCGGCGCTGGAGAATGCGCAAAGAGTTATTTCCCAAGTTGAGTGACGATACTATCATCTTGGGTAATTTCAACCAGTTGTACAAGGTCAGTCTATTTGCCACGCCCGCTCATCCCAAACTTCATAACTAATCCCCTTCCAGGTTGAACCCACGACGTTCCGAATATGGCTGCGCATACTAGCGCGAATCCCAAACGCTGTTCTCTGGCTCCTTCGCTTCCCAGACACAGGCGAACAGAACCTGCGAGACATTGCTAAAGCCTGGGCTGGCGAAGAGACAGCATCGCGGATCATCTTCACGGATGTAGCTCCAAAGAACACACACATCGCGCGAGCGAAGATCCTAGACTTGTTTCTCGACACGCCAGAATGCAACGCCCACACCACAGCTACAGATGTCCTCTGGAGCGGCACTCCGCTCCTCACTCTCCCGCGCTATAAGTACAAAATGTGCTCCCGCATGGCGAGCAGTATTCTCAGTAGCGCACTCCCCAACTCTGAAGCTGGCCAGTGCGCTCGTGAAGATCTCATTGCGTCGTCAGATGAAGACTACGAGAATAAGGCTATCCGCTTATGTCTAGATTTACAGTACTCCGGTCACGAGGGCTACGCCCGCGGCCGACTGGTGGATATACGACAGATGTTATTCCGGGACCGCTACAAGAACAAGCTCTTCGATACGGCGCGCTGGGTGCGTGATCTGGAGGATGCTTATGAGGCCGTCTGGGCGCAGTGGGTTAACGGCGAAGAAGGTGATATCTGGTTATGATGTGCACTGCGAATATACCCCTTGAGCGATTTTTCCTTTTTCCTTTGCCTTTTTCTGTCCCTTCATTCTCCTGCTTGCTTTGCATCTGGGTCCCACCCTACCTTTTTACTATCCGCCCTGGGTTTGGGCTGGATCATTTATGTAATGAATTTACTTTTTGCATGTGGCTTTTTTGTGATGTATACGTATGCTGGGAATGTTCATGAAAGATGAGGACCTGTCGGATGGGGGTTGGGCAGGCGTTTATGTGTGCCTTTACTTTTTATATTCTGGGTTTCTGGATATGCTTGATGTACTATGTAGTCCTTGTGATCTAGGGTTTTTTTTGGATAAACTGAACAGCAGAATATGGCTACCACAATTTTTGTCCAATGCAATCGTGCAATCGGTCTACCGTTTCCTCTCTGCTAATGATATACAACCGCATCTCAGCAATGGATGACATCGTACAGGGCACATCATCGTGGTAAGCTCTACCCACTATATACCTAGATGCAGTACGATCCTATCCAACCCATCTAGGATACAGCTTGACACACGGTGCCCGCCGCCAGTCTGGACATCTAGCCCCCAATTGCGGTATGCAGAACCAAGCCACATGTGCAAGCCAACAGCTCTCAGCCCTGAATATCGCTGTTTATTACCGGTACCGTACCTTGCCCCAAGCAACCAATAGAGTCAACGCCCGTTCCAGCCCTCGGTCACAATTCAAGACATCCATTGACGCACTGAGACAGCCAATCAGTACCTTGATGTTGGCATTGGCTAAGGACGGTCTAAGCACAAAACCTAGTCTTCTACCCGCATGAGCCTATCACATTATCACGTCTCCCTATCTCGATCTCTCTACAGATCAATATCAGCTCGGTATGTTGTATGTCCTAAGGACGCCATCCCTTCGTCCATCCGACGTATCAACTACCCTCGGATCCCCGAATCCCAAAATCCTATTGAACCAAAGTCCAGATCGAGACCCAGGTCCAGGTCCAGGCTCAATCAGCCCCAATCCACCCAGCGCGTGACGGAGGCTGAACCAGGATGTCTGCATTGGCGTATAAGCACAAGCACACGCCACGCCTTCGGCTCTGTTGTACAGTCCATTGCGCATTGCACAGTGCATACAACCCCCCTTGGATACCAACTAGTACGGAGTAGGTAGTAGGGGCGGCGTTTAGCCATGGTCCGCATCGATATCACATCCATCCCTACACGTCATGTACATACATCCCGGTAGATGCGGCATGGCATTCCGGCATTCTATCACATGTTCGCGGACCCCTTCGGACTGGGGAGGAATGTAAGACATGCGCTTATCCGTCTTTTGGATGCAGGTTGCCAGGTAGGATTCCCACATGGTTGTTTCCACGAGTGCCGAGGATTTATGGATTTGGGTTGTTTTTGATATGTAGTTGCAACTTATATATATGTAGTGATGGAGTAAATGGGTAAGTAAATGGATTAGTTTGTTCGTGTAGATCCAGGAAGTTATTCGCGATAGGCTCTATAGAAAGCCGAGGATGAAAAGGTACGATGTACGATGTACGATGTACCGTGCATATCAACAGTCTTCACGACGATAAACGACGAACCTAAATCCGCCCGTTTGATACATACCACAAAGTCAAGAAATAGTCCTGTTCAATTCTTTCTTTTTAAAAAATACCCCAAAATCCCACTTACTTCATCAAGGATTCCCTCGCTCTCACATCCCTACATCAAAATCCAAACAACAACCCTAGCCCTCCCCCCCCCTTTCCAATCCCTTACATCACCACGTCTTCGTTGTCAATTACCAATAATCAATTCCCGTCTCAGCCAAGTAAGCCCCCGTTCGCTTCCCAACTCCCACGAGAGCGACCGCCCAAGCCGAGAATGCACTAGCCCCATGTGCGGTGTCATATCTACCAAGCCCTAGCTAAACCACCCGGTTTTGCCACTGGCGTGCCCCGGGCCGTGTGTGGAGAGTACTGCCATGTCTGAGTCGGTTACGGTGCATTGTGAGTGGTGTGGCGCGGGAAGGGGGGGTGTAAGCCACGGAGATTTGGGGCGTTAGATCGGCCAATTAGCCGCTTAATAATCGGGGACTTGGAATTGAATGTGGAAAGTGGGTTGTTTTGGTTTTGGGTGGGGGAGGAGGGCGGGGGGGGGGGGGGGTTGGATTGGGGGGGAGTGTTGGATATTAAGATGTTGAGATAATAATACGCATTGCATTGTATTTGTTATGTGTACGAAGTATGGGGGCAAGTTGTATATCGATGTATCCAGAATTGTTGGGATTTTGCCTAATTGGGTGTGGGTTTCGTGGGGATGTTTTACTTGAATTGGATGTTTGGTTGAATATTTGTTCGCTTAGAGAATAAATGCTATAAGCATTTACAATAACTACAGCATAGAATGTTGAGCATCAAATGCTCGTAACTTGTAGTTTGCTGGTTATACGAGCACTACGGATGTGCTCTACACATAAAACTCTATTAAGCCGTTCATACTTTGCATGTCTTAAAAAAAACCTTCTACAATTGCGTCGGATAGATCCTCCGTAGTCCGTAGAAAAGATTACATCATTTACAGTGACGATCAGCGAGACCGAGACCGAGAGTCAACACTAAGATCTCTTAATCTCAAGACCAACGCTAAGTATAAGCTAGGACAAGCCCCAAACAACGGGGTGGCTGTTTGTGAAGACCCTCCTATGGATGGGTCTTCATTTAATTGATCAGAGTGAAAGGAGTATTATACGATACAAATACTACTGCGAAGCATTGATACTAGTACTGCATGTATTTAAACTGAACTCTGAGCCTTCTAATATTGCTCCGAGTTCTACTAGTATAGTTGTGCGCGGGTAAGCGAGGTCATATGACTCTCTACCTCCGGTCTCTCGGTGGTATAGTTCTATATACCGGGTCCTACGACCCTTCTAGTAAGACGTTGTGACATTACCTCCCTTCTTTAATGTATGTCGCCCTCGGTATACTCCTTGGTCTCTTACCGGTATCTTACTTCTCGCTTTGTGTGGTGGCTTTTTCGAGTCCTTTAACGCTTTGACCGGGTCTTCTTTATCTTATACGAAGGTTTTCGAGGTCTTTCCGAAGGTTTTTAAAGGTAGTATACCCCTTTTCTCTTAGGGGTATACCCTTATAATCCCTTTCTCGTTATGTCTTTTAATAGAGGTACTACTAACTGGGTTATGGTAGCTATACCTATTACCCCTATTAAGGTATAGTATATACGGTGTATTAATTCCGTTAGTAGTATCCCTAATAGCGTTTGTTAAAGCTCTACGGCTAGTCTTAAGTGCTAGTATTGTTATTAGTAGTATTAGACTTATATAATAGTAAGGTTTTAAGGCTTTCTTTAAGGCCTTTTTTTAGTTTCTAACTATTTATAGGTTAATCCTTAGTTAGATAACGAAGCTAACACTATTATTCTCGCTATAACCCTTACTACTTATACGACTACTTTAAGGGCTTTTAGGAGTACTTAGAACGTTCTTAGATAATATATTAATACTAGTCTTATTCCTATGACTATACCTTACGCCCTTCCTTTACTACTGTTACTACTACTACCGCTACCTTCTCCTCTACTACTACTACTAATAATAGCGCTAATATTATAGGTTTAAAGGGTTCTAGCTAGGTTATTATAGTGTGTACTTAGTCTTTAGGGGGTTATTTTAGTTAGGTTCCGATTTCTCTTTAGTATCTTTACGCTAGGTAGTTTCTTTCTTCCTCCTATATTACGTAGTCTCTATATATAGGTCTTTATTAACTTTATAGTCTTTATAACCCTTTAGGAGGTTATTTAAGATAAGTTTTACCCCTATATTCCTATTACCTTTTCTAAGGCTATCTATCCTTTATTAGTTTATTTAAGGATTTAAGCTCCTTACTAAACCTAGGGATAGTATCTATTTTACTATTTAAGGTATTATAGAGTGTATTTATATAATATAATCTTCTTAATTTAATAGGTACGTTATAGGCTAATAATAGTAAGGTTCTCTATAAGTATACCTACGCTCCTACGTATTTATCTTCCTCGATTAGCGAAGGATAGGTTTAGGGTTTTTATAGAGTTAGTAGGGCGTTTTACCCTCTTTTCAAATAGTATTAGGCTATCTACTAAGGGTTCTTTTAAGCCTTCTTTATAGGTAGTTATATATCTATTAAGTTCTCTTTTTCGAATATATCTAATGCTATTATTTCTTTAAGTATACTCTTTAGTTCTTAGGTATTTTCGCTATCTCTATAGCCCTATTAGTAGATTAGGTATTATAGGCCTCTACCTCTCTTTCTTACCTTTAGGATCTTATCTATCTTAAACTTAAGCTCCCTTTTAACTTTAAGGGGATCTAAACGCTCGCTTTAAATTAGGTTTCCCTTATAGGGTTCTAGTATCGAAATATATTATATGGTATAAATATATTAGTATAGTGGTATTAGTAATAGTTAGTACGCTTACTAGCCGATCTTTCTTATAATTTAGAAGGGTCCTTTATAGCGGTTTTCTAGCTTCTTAAATAGGTACCCTAAGTCTATATAGGTATTTCGAAGTAATACCTAATCGGTTATATAGAAAGATTTCTCTATCCTATTCTTATCTATAGCTCTTTTTATAGTTTCTTTTATCCTTTATAGCTTCTTTAAGAGCTCTTCTTTTATTTCTATTAGCTTAGTCGTTTTAGCTTTTATATCTTAGTAGACCTCCTTATTATCGTCTTTAACGTTAGAGCGTAGTTCTAGCCTTATTCCTATTAAAGCCTTACTTAGTATTGTCCCTAAGGCTAAGTATATTATGGTATTATATATAAACTATATAAGGGGGATCTATCTTATCTAATTATCTTAGTATTAGCTTATATAGTTCCTTAGATAGTACTCGATTAACTAATTCTATCTTTTAGTCTAGCTATCTATCTATAGGTAGTATACGGTAGATAATCGCCTTTAAACTAATAGGTAGTAGTAGAAGCTAAACTAGAAAGCGCTAGTAAAGAGGCTTCCTTAGTTACTAACTAGGTTTTCTAGTATTCCTAATAGTAGTATAATCTTTATATATATCGTAGCTACTAGTCCTTTTATAGTAATATCTTTTTTATAAGGGATATAGATTAAGTATTTCGTAAATTAAATAGGTCTACTACACTACTAAGATCGCGTTATATACCCTACCCTTCTACTTTAAGGGTAGTAAGCCGGTAATAAAGTCTATACTTATCTATTATAGCGGCTTTTCTAATACTAGTAATAGTTCTAATAGTCTATATAGTTTATATCTATATACTATATTCCTCTAATAGATATCGTATTCTTTTATATACTTAGTGATCTCTTAGTTTATATTATACTAGAGATACTTACTATAAATCCTTTTAAGGGTTTATTTCTTCCTATAGTATCCTACTTAGGGATTATTATAGTGAGTTTATATGATTTTATACGTTATTATAGGGTCTCTTAGTATATAGACTCTTCTACTATATCTTAGTAGCCTATCTTTAATAGTTACTACCTATAGTGTACTACCTAAGCGTCTATTACTCTTAGCTTTATCTATCTCTTAGCGTTTCTCCTTTAAAAAGCGGTCCTACCTTTAGATCTACTTAAGAAGTTATACTATAGACTTAATAGAAGTATCTTTTAGCGCTATTTCTCTTACGAAGCTAACTACTACTTCTACTTAGGTAATATACCGTTCCGGACTATTATTATTACTAATAACCTAGTACTTATCTACTAGCTTCTACTCTACGTAGGTTTCTCTAAGGATATCTTTACGCTCTTTAAGGGTAGTTATAACCTCCCTCTATATTTAGGATTCCTTATCTCTAGGGCTTTTATCCTACTCTTCAGACTCTAGCCTCTTTATACCTATAATACCCTTAGTCTTAAGGTTTAGTATAGCTTATACTTTAGTAATAACGTTTAATTAAATCGTTTCTACCTCCTTTACTTCCTTTATAAAGGGGCCTTTTAGTAGGCTTTACCTAATTCTTAAGAATAGCTTATCCTC
>KZ108113.1:0-10157 GCA_002116305.1 Penicillium italicum | reverse complement strand
GAGGTATATATATCTTTAAGAATAATACTATAAATCTCCTATAGAAGTTTATATATCCTATAAATATCTAGATATTATAGATATTTTTTAGTTCTAGCTAATCTAGAATAGTCTTAATCTTCTTCCGATCTATTTCTATCCCTTTAGGGATAACGATATAGCTAAGGAATTCTACCTTTTTAGTATAGAATACGTACTTCGATCTCTTTATATATAACTTATATTATCGGAGTCTCTCTAATACCTTTCTAATATACCCTATATAGGTCTTAACGTCTATTAAAAAGACTAGGATATTATCTAAGTAGATAACTACGAATATATCGATAAAGTCTATAAGGGCTCTATTAATATAGCTCTAGAACGTTACTAGTATATTAAAAAGGCTAAATAGTATAACTCTATATTTATAGAGTCTATACCTTATACGAAAGGTAGTCTTCTACTTATCTCCTTACTTTATACGAAGCTAATAGTATATATCTATTAGGTCTAGCTATATAAATATTACCGCTCCTAAGAGGTAATCTAACGATTCTCCTATTAATAGTAATAGATATCTATTTTTAATAGTGATTTTATTTAGACCTTAGTAGTTGACGTATAGATAAAGGCCTCTATCTTTCTTTAGTACGAATAGTACTAGTACTCTTACTAGGCTTTTCGAAGGCTATATCTACCCCTTTTATAGGGCTATTACTAGATATTCCTTTAGTACCTATAGTTACTTTTATAAAAGTAGGTATATAGCTTTCTATAGAGGTTATATATCCTTCTTAAGATAAATTATATAATCTACGTTAGAGTGTAATACTACTATTCCTACTTCTACTAGGTCGAATATATTTACGAAGTCTATATATTCTTCTAATAGGCTATCTATTTATATAGCCGCTAATTATATAGTATCCTTTACTTCTAACTAGAGGTAGGTAAGGGTATATTATAAACCCTTAAGGAGCTCTTAGGTATACTCTTAGGCTATGATCTTCTCTATCTCTATTTCTTAGTAGTTACTACGGTACCTTTATAAGGCTACTTTCTAATCTATAATAGGGTTTATACTAGTTAACTAGTTAAATCCTAGGATTAAGTTATATCCTTATATATCTACTACTTTTATTATAAGGGTATAACTTCTTATCTCCCTTATACTATCTACTATACTAAGTTTTACTTCTCTTACCTTATAGGACTTAATCTCTTACCTATTAACAGCCTTAACTATTTATAGTGGATATTAGAGTCTTCTAGATACTCTTTTATCTATCTTTAGCTAATAAAAGATCTTTCTACTCTATAATCTATAAGGGTATAGGTAGCGATATTCTCTAGTCCGATACCTATAAGTACCTCACTTATAAGGGCTTTTAGGGTATACGTTTTAGATATAATAACTCTTAATATAGCTATAGCTTAAAGTATTAGGATCTCTATTTTTTTATCTTATCTATACTACTTCCTAGCTAGTTTAGCTCGCTAGGTCTATTATAGAGACTATAATAGGCGTCTTTCTTATAACCTAATCTATTATAGTAATCGTAAATAGGTAGGGGTTTTCTATCCCTTTTAAACTTAGTATTTAAGTATTCTAGCTTCCCTATCTTCTTAGGTACCTTTTTATCTAAGTCCTATATCTTTAAGTACTATCGCTTTACGTAGTAGGTAGGCTTCTCTATCTTCTCTAGCTTAGAGTACTCTTACTTTAAACCTAGTTAAGCCTTCTTTATAGATTAGATATTAGATTTAAGGGACTAATACTACGCTAATAGGTTACTATAGGTATAGTCTAGATCTACTTCTACTTAGTATTACTTTTTAACTTTTAGTTCTAGGTATACCCCTATGATTAAGTGGTCCTTATAGGCTTCCTTAGTAGGGGGAATATATATATTCTTAGCTATTTAGTCTAGGTAGAAAGAGTACGTTATAACCGATTCTCCTAGCCTTTATATATATCTATACTATTACTCTTTAGCTTCTTAGTAGACAACTTAAGGGTTATCTACTATGCTTTATATAAAGTAGATAAACTCTAAGTATATTTTAGGTACTCCTTCCTATATTATATAGGATTCCTATACTATTATCTATACTATTATTATATCTCCTTATATAGTACTTTAAAGCCTTAGCTAATCTTTATAATATTATTTATAAAGTAGTAAGGGTATTATTAGAAGTAGTTATTAAGCTAGGCTTATTAGATCTTATACTCTTAGAATAACTTCTTAGAGTACTTATTAATACTAGATAGGTAGGTAAGATACTTCGTACCTATAACCTAGTATCCTAACGGTACGTCGACTATTATTCTATTATTATCCTTAGTATCGCTTATAGAGAGGCCTCTTAGTAGGGTCCTTCTTAGTGTAGAGTAGGCTAGTATTACCGTTATTATAGTGATCTTCGCGATACGCTCCTCTATTTAGGATTATCTCTCTATTAACTCTATAAGTTTAGTAAGGTAGTATACTTAGGCTCTTATAGCCTTAAGTTCGTTTTCTTCTTACGTCGAAGGTACTATCCTTTAGACTACGCCGGTAGATAAAGCTTCTATAGTAGGCCTAGTAGGCTTTGTAGGGTCGCTTTACCCTCTAGTAATCTTTACTAGGTCTCCCTACTCTCTCCTATATCCCTTCTTAGGGTTATCTAGTCCTTTAAGGTCAATATCGAAGTTATCTTCTATGATATCGTTATCGAGTCCTCGGCCTTACTCAGTTACTATACGGGTTCGGTATGCTAGTGCTATTATTACCCCTAACGGTCCGATCGAAAGATATAGAGAGTTCAGAATGTGAAGACCCTCCTATGGATAGGTCTTTATTTAATTGATTAGAGTAAAAGGAGTATTATACGATATAAATACTACTACGAAGCATTGACACTAGTACTGTATGTATTCAAACTGAACTCTGAGCCTTCTAACATTGCTCCGAGTTCTACTAGTATAGTTGTGCGCGGGTAAGCGAGGTCATATGACTCTCTACCTCCGGTCTCTCGGTGGTATAGTTCTATACACCGGGTCCTGCGACCCTTCTAGTAAGACGTCGTGACACTGTTGCGTCACGCGCCCCCACACCACCCCACGCACCCCCCCAACCCCCCGCAGCCCTCCCGCCGCCGTCCCCAGAAAGGAGGCGGAAAGGAGGGGGGGAGGGGGGGGGGGGGGGGGGGGCGGCAACCTGAACCATTATTGGCTCAGGAGTCGATATAGATTGCGCCCCATTTCGCTTGCCTCGATACGGTCTGGTGGAGAGATGATAAATTTTTTTGCTATAGGAACTGCTGCTTTCAGGTTCCACTCTGACACTCACAGCCCCTCTTCGTCTTTCGGGAAAAACTGCTAGTTTGACTAAAGTGACGGGTTGGCCCCAATGTTTCAAGGCAACCGTGCAGGGATTTAAGGGTTTCTCGGGGGTTTATTCATTGCCCCAAATTACGGATTCAACACCTTACAATCCCGAATGACTGGTTCTTTGTCATTGTACCCCGTACCTATGTACCTTTGCGGGAAAGATTGAGTTTAGACCGGATAGAGATAGGGTTTTTTTTTGGATTTTGCAGTACATAGTCAGGCTTTGGACAGAGTATGGAGTTTGTTGTATATTATAGGATATCATATTATTATGCTTTCTTGGAGATACTATACAAAGCACTTATTCTCCTGAATGTTATTGAAGATTTGCGTGTCAGGGAGCTTCAAAATTGGGTACTGGATCTCCTAAATTAGTTCGCCTCAGGATCTTTTTGTTGTATAGTTTGTGAACCGGGGACTTCGTGGCCCGTTCCCTATTTCCGTTTCCGTTTCCGTTCTCCATCCGACGTATTCGCAAGCTTTTCCAAGATTGTCAACCTCATCAATATTTGGTTTGTGATATCTGTAGTACTTATTTCGTATATCGTTTTACAACATACACATGTAGGTTCAACCGTGGATGTATACAGATTTTTCGACTCGTATTATTACATATGCAATGTAGATGTGTTACTGTAGTATACAAGAGGAAAAAGGATCTGCCGTTTTCAAAATTTACTAAGCAAAGGATTGTACCTAGGTACGGAGTACTCCGTACTCCGTACAACATACAGAGTACGAGGTGGAGTATGACAGCGTAGGCCCAAACGGTTTCCCACAGTTCGGGCACCATGCAAGTGGTCCCCGAGATCTAAAGCCCGAGAAAGTGGGCCACCAATCACAGACTAGGCCGCGGTGTCATGGCCTTGGAGCGAATCCAAATTCAAATTATTTCTTGACTCAGATTCAATTTTAACTCAGAAAGTCAAATTCAATAATGCAAGTGGCATCACTTGCCGATTACAGAATTGCCTTTACGGAGTACGGAGTACTCCGTACTTTACTCCTTAACTCCAGACACCTTACACCTCAGAATGCATGGATTTACACCTACGGAGTACACAGAATTCTGATGATCCACCTCGTGTCGATGAACTATCACAAAGATACAGCTCACTACCTAAAACGGAATGGAAACGACTAGTTCTAATCCCTGGACACTGTAGCTGCAATATTGGATGAGAATCTAGAACGATGAATCGTGTACTTGGCACTCCGTACAACAATAGCTGGGCACAATATTTAATAGTTTCGTAAATTTCAACATCCCCAACGAAAGCTAGAAGAATCGCTAAATAACACCAAAATGGGTATACAATATATTGTCACCACGTGACCCAAACGGGGAAAAGGGGGCCACAGGAACGCCGTGCTTGGACCCTCTCTGGGCTGCAACGCCATGCGGAAGGCCCGACAGTCAGGAAACAGCTGCGAGACCGTTCGCTCCACATTTAGACTTCTTATTGACGGGTACCCCGTTGAGCTTCAATATCAGAGTTTAAGATCTCTTTAACGATGGTGATGAGATATTTCAGCATTCTATTGTTCTTTGCGGTATTCAAGTATACAAACTATCTTCTCTTACACATGATACACTCCTTTTTCCCCCTCAATACCAATCCTCAAACACCCGATCTAAGCTCGAGTGCACGGGGCTACATGATCAGCAGTGATCCCTGCACGCTGACAGGGATTCATCTCAAATACTTGCCATGTCTCTGATTGGTGAGCGGACAGGGGGAACAACAGCCTACCTGTAGTATACGCTAAACAACAAATCAAAAAATAAATTAAGATATCAAAAACTGACAGGTCCAATCTCGGGTACACCCTAGTCGAAGTTGCATTCCAGGACGACGGGTTCACCCTTTCAGAAACGGTTTTTCCCAGGAGAACGGAAATCCGATCTGGCTGTCCACACGAGGACTTGTCCACATGGCTACACAGGTAGGTAGTGTTTCCGAACCATGTTCCACACCCCAGAGTATACAACCTTGGAAGTGGACCAAAAAGGGCGGGCAAATCAATTGATGTTCTTTCCTCCCCATACTTTGGTTTTAGAATCTATAGATAGCTCTGTTCAAATTCCCCAAGGATCAATTAATGGTTAATCTAAGGAGTAGATTCAAACACGATGTATTAATCCTTTTTTTTTTCGTCCAATCTGGTGTGTGGAATAGATTAAAAATGATCAAATAGATTAAAGATTTTAAGGAGACGCCCATATCCGCCTATCCTTAACCGAACTGGCAGTCCCCACTAACAATGACAAATACCTGGGAGACCAATCAACATCCTAGTTCATCCATATGGACGCATGTAAGGTCTACCCCTGGAGAATTTAAATTACAATATTTACACGGAGTATTATTTCGGTACACATTGTATGGTATTTTGTGTATTGTGTGTGGGTTTGACTCATCCCAGTGGCTGTTCTCACCCAGGGTTTAAAGTATACCTACCATCTGGTAATAAAAAAAGCAAAAAAAAGGTGTGGCTTGCGTTTCAACGGTTTCCACCGGCGGAGATCTCTGCGACTTGCCTAACCAGGTAGTCTGGAAACTTCCAAGGTTCGTACTCGTCGATCTTTCTCGATCCTCTGGTCTCTTCTGATGCATCCATCCTGTCTTTCTGGTACACCAGTGCTTAGACTGGAAATAGTCTGTGGACTGTGGAAAGGGACACGAAAATAGATTGACCCTACACTTGTGCCGTTTTGGTATAGCGGGAATGATTAAAGAATATCCAGAGTATCCAGATTGGAAATGGATAACGCCACATCCCGTGTCTTTGCAGGTTGTTTAGTGCACTTCCCTTGACAAAAAGACCATTTCGGTCTTATTTCGCTTCCCCCCCCCTTGGGCGTCATGGAGGATCCACGGCCAACTGTCAGTGACAGGTGGCAGGTGGCCCATGCGTCATTATTTTTTTTTTCTTTTTTTTCAATCATGTGTGTCGTTCTTTTCCCTAAAACGGATTTTATAATATTAATTAGTTACCATTCAGACCTGATTAAGCGAGCCTCGATCCAAAGGTGCACCCGTCACGTTCGTGACGGGTTCAAGCCATATGGAAGACAGGCTGCAAGGCGTGCAAAATATCCAAATCCCCAAGCCAATAGTATCAACACCAAGGAATGTGATAAAATCTCTAAACTATCCTAATTTTGAGCTTCGATCTGGGTCTTCAGGGATAGCTCGGGGCCGTTCGGGGAGAGGCTGAAGCTGTCATCGCAACTCTTTCCCCATACTATTGAATCTAAAAAAGGGATGAAATGAATTTCCAAGGCTCTCTCTTCACCGACGGCGCCCCGAAGAGAGGAATTTGTCAATCCAGACTCGGTCCACCGATCCACCGATCCACGGTGGATCGTCAAGAAGGAACCCTGGTTGAGCCAATGAAATGTCGGACTTGACCGATGGAGCATGAATCGGGTATAAGCCGAGGAAAAGTGTTGTGCATGGCTGGCTGAGTGGAATCTGGGACGTCTAACCGCTTGTCACTCGGAAGCTAGATCTGCCCCTGGCTGGTTTTGGTTTGACCCCTTTCTGTTAGTTGTTTGACTTATATTATTCTACATTGTTATTGTATGTGAATGTAGCTATAATTACCTTTTAGGGTATGAAAGGAAGATGTTTTGAAACGGATAACACCTACGGAGTACTAAATCTAGAACTGAAGGAAATTTGCTTTTTTCTCTATTACCATGGGCATGGGAATCAAACAAAGAGCATACAACATATTTAAAACAAAAAGGAAAAAAAAAGTAATAAAATAAAATAAAATAAATAACCCCCCCCAAAAAATAAAATAAAAAACTGTTGGTACCTACCATGGATGATTTGGAATTCCAGTAACGGGGCTCAGGGTCGATCACTCCGATCTTTTTCTGCTTTACGCGTCTTTCCTCAGCCCGAATTCCCGGGTGGTACTGAAGATCCCAACGGAGCATTTTTCCACACCCCACGATCTATAGATTACAATAGTCTGTATTAATTATTTTTTAATATTCAATGTTATTTGATTGTTTTACCCATTAACCTGTATTATTCCGAACTGTCAGCTCCGAGATCTTGGATCGTGATCTTCCATAGCGGGACCTGTGTTTTTTTCTTTTGGACCCGTCCCCCTGGTACTTAAGACTTGACACTGTCCGATGCTATAATAACCTCTTCCTCTACTTCTCACTGTATCATTTTTATACTTCATCAAATCACTTACTCTCCATCAACATTACATATCTTCTCCTCTACATCCTCTCTACATTCTCTATACATCCTCTCCTCTACAACCACCCTCCACTATCTACTCTACTCTCTACTCTCACAATGCCTGCCTCACACCGTCGTGGTCCTTGGGTCCCAGAGGAAGATCAACTCCTCACCCAACTGGTCCGTGAACAAGGCCCAAACAACTGGGTTCGCATCTCTCAACACATGCACTACCGCTCACCCAAGCAATGTCGGGAGCGTTTCCACCAAAATCTCAAGCCCTCGCTAAACAGAGAGCCCATCTCCGCCGATGAGGGTCTGATAATCGAGCGCATGGTTAACGAAATGGGAAAGCGCTGGGCTGAGATCGCCCGCCGCCTCGGCAACCGCAGCGACAACGCAGTCAAGAACTGGTGGAATGGTAGCATGAACCGCAAGAAGCGCGGCCTATCCACCCCCACCAACTCCCGCACTTATTCAGGCCGCATCGAGGCTCCTTACACCCGCGCCTCAGCGATGAGCTCAGCCCGCCCCCGCTACTCCAGCTCTTCTGCTTCTTCTCGCCCCTCATGGACAGAGTCCATCGAGTCCGCCATTTCTGAACAATACTCCCACTCCCGCAGGGAATCACTGGCTTCATCCGCCCGCCAGCTCTCCCCCATCTACACCCTCCCCTCCATCAACCGACCTATCGAATCTCCCCTCACCTCTCCCGCTTTCTCAGAGGCTTCAAAGGGTACCTCCTGCGAGCCGCCTTCTATGGTCTCAGACCACAATTCCGTCTGCTCTTCGTCACCCCGCACTTTCTCCTCCCCGCAACTCCTGCCCTTGCCTGTCGACCTGCGCTCGCAGTACGAGATCCGGAGACCCAGCGTCCACGTTGTCGAGGACTCGCCCAGCTATCCGGCTCGCTCTCTGGAGTCTCTGTCAGAGATCGCCTCCGCACAGCGCTGGATGGGCCACCAGCCCACTCTGGCTTCATGGCACCAACCTACGGACTTGCCCAAGTCTTGGATCTCCAGATCTGAGCCTGCTCGTGACACTCGCATGGGAGTGAATAGCTTGCTCAACTGAAAAAAACACCTGAAAAAAACCAAAAAAAAAACCCATGCATTCATCATGATTTTTACGAGTCTCATTTCTCAACTCTGTTTTTCTCCTTGTTCTATAATTCTGATTCCCCTTCGCGCTCGGGTCCGTTAATGGAACCCTTCCTGTACATTTGCCAAAAGCTCGATTATCTTTGTCTATGTTCTCTGATAGGGAGTCACTACGATTTTCTTTTGTATACTCTTAATGTGTATTATTACCAAGGTTCGGATCTTGAAACTCTGTTCATTTGGGCTTTCGAGAATCGGTTCTACGTTATATGATTATTCTTGTCTTTTTTTGATACTTTTCTCTACTCTGTGTTTGATTCGGCACGCAATTTTGGAGCGATTGGGCACTCCGTTTCTGATTGGATGGCAAAATACCCTGTTTATAGCAATGATCTAACTACCATAATAATTATAATTTCCACGAGAATCTCCATTACAAACAAGCATTTTACTTCTTACCAAAGTCTGCATTCCTAGCTTTGTTTTATACATACAACACAAGTTGCACATATGCTAATACAAGAGGCACAAAAAAAAGACTTTTGTACTCCCACACGTCCCCCGTTCCAGCCAGCCTCTCATCTAATATTGCAGATATCGACAGGGAATGCCGATATGCAGCCTCCAACCGTTGCGTTCTCTCCTTTGCACGGGTCCCCATGAGGAATGCGCCACCGGGCACACGCTGTGCTCACGAGGACAGACGCAAGGGATGCGACAGCGTGAGGCCTGGTTCTGGTCAGGGCGGCCTGCGCACACGGAAGTAAGGACCCACCCGTTTGTCTGACAAGGCCAGGTTTGCTGTTTGGAGACACGGAGACGGAGATAGATGTAGATAGGAACATTGTGTGTGTTGTAGTGCCCAGGTGGTACTGTTGCAGAGGACTACATAGTGGCATGGTTTATGCACATGTACACTAGACTTCAGCTAACTGACTAGGGAGGGTCAGGTGTACACGACGTAAGTATCTAGGTAATTAGCTGTCCAAGGGAAAGCAAGACAATACCCACGCTGATGCTGGTGGTTGCTAACTAATGCTCATGTATTGCCTGCATCCAGACCCAGGATCAGGACTAAAAGACGTGATCTAGTGCAGTGTGCATAATGCATAACCCATGAGCACCCTGCACAGTGACAGGCAAGAACCAGACCAGACCTAGACCCTGAACCTAGACACCAGCGACATGACACAAACACATACCTCCCACAGCAAGCTGAAAAAAAAACTAACTAGAAGTCTGTTCCAGAGGTTCGTCCGCGTCTGCAGGAGAAAAAAATGGAAAATCAAACGGCCTGGCACCGCAACCCCTCCCCTCCCGATCTGGAATATGATTGACATAGCATCCCACGTCCACCCACAGCCCAAGAGTGGACGGGGATACGAGCGGGAAGTTCCCAAGACAGTCTAGTACAACATACTAAATACCACACCTAACTCCTAGCCAAAGATGTGCGAGAGCGAGAGACAAGGATAAACGGGGGTGGGG
>KZ108112.1:58461-73436 GCA_002116305.1 Penicillium italicum | reverse complement strand
GCTAGGGATATTCTTATACTATTAGATTATAAAAACCTAAAAGGATTTATAAACCTTATACTATAAAGTCTTAGTAGAAGATAGGCGCGATAGGTAATAAGACTTATATCTTTCGACTTTATAATATAGTATAAAGTAGGTTCTAAGAACCTAGCCGATACGCCGAGTTAGAGGTCCGACTACGCTAAAGAAGTAAGAGAGATAGAGTTAGTAGACTTAGTAGAGGATAAGCTATTCTTAAGAATTAGGTAAAGCCTACTAAAAGGGCCCCTTTATAAAGGAAGGAAAGGAGGTAGAAACGATTTAATTAAATATTATTACTAGAGTATAAGCTATACTAAACCCTAAGACTAAGGGTATTATAGGTATAGAGAGGCTAGAGTCTAAAGAGTAGGATAAAAGCCCTAGAGATAAAGAATCCTAGGTATAGAGAGGTATAGAGGGAGGTTATAACTACCCTTAAGGAGTATAAAGATACCCTTAGAGAAACCTATATAGAGTAGAAGCTAGTAGATAAGTACTAGGTTATTAGTAATAATAACGGTCCGGAATAGTATATTACCTAAGTAGAAGTAGTAGTTAGCTTTATAAGAGAAATAGCGCTAAAAGATACTTCTACCAAGTCTATAATATAACTTCTTAAGCGGATCTAAAGGTAGGACTACTTTTTAAAGGAGAAACGCTAAGAGATAGATAAAGCTAGGAGTAATAGACGCTTAGGTAGTACGCTATAGGTAGTAATTATCGAAGATAGGCTACTAAGATATAGCGGAAGAGTCTATATACTAAGAGACCCCGCGGTAACGTATAAAATTATACGAACTTATTATAGTGATCCCTAAGTAGGATACTATAGGAAGAAACGAACCCTTAAGAGGATTTATAGTAAGTATCTCTAGTATAATATAAACTAAGAGATTACTAAGTATATAGAAGAATATAATATCTATTAGAGGAATATAGTATATAGATATAAACTATATAGACTATTAGAACTATTACTAGTACTAGAAAAGCCGCTATAATAGATAAGTATAGACTTTATTACTAGCTTACTACCCTTAAAGTAGAAGGGTAGGGTATATAACGCGATCTTAGTAGTAATAGACCTATTTACGAAGTACTTAATCTATATCCCTTATAAAAAAGATATTACTATAGAAGGACTAGTAGCTATAATATATATAAAGATTATACTACTACTAGGAATACTAGAAAACCTAGTTAGTAACTAAGGAAGCCTCTTTACTAGCGCTTTCTAGTCTAGCTTCTATTACTACCTATTAGTTCGAAGGCGATTATCTACCGTATACTACCCGTAGATAGATAGCTAGACTAAGAGATAGAATTAGTTAATTAAGTACTATCTAAGGAACTATATAAGCTAGTACTAAGACGATTAGATAAGATAGATCCCCCTTATGTAGTTTATATATAATACTATAACGTACTTAGCTTTAGGGATAATACTAAGCGAGGCTTTAATAGGAATAAGGCTAGAACTACGCTTTAGCGTCGAAGACGACGATAAGGAGGTCTACTAAGATATAAAAGCTAGAATGATTAAGCTAGTAGAAATAAGAGAAGAGCTCTTAAAGAAGCTATAAAGGACAAAAGAAACTATAAAAAGAGCCGCGGATAAGAATAGGATAGAGAAATCTTATATAACCGATTAGGTATTACTTCGAAATACCTATATAGACTTAGGGCGCCTATTTAAGAAGCTAGAAAACCGCTACGAAGGACCTTTCTAAATCACGAGAAAGATCGGCTAGTAAGCGTACTAACTATTACTAATACCACTATACCGATATATTTATACCACGTAATATATTTCGATATTAGAACCCTATAAGGGAAACCTAATTTAAAGTAAGCGTCCAGATCTCTTTAAAGTTAAAGGGGAGCTTAAGTTTAAGATAGATAAGATCCTAAAGGTAAGAAAGAGAGATAGAGGCCTATAATACCTAGTCCGCTAGTAGGGCTATAGAGATAGCGAAAATACCTAGGAACCAAAGAGTATACTTAAAGAAACGATAGTATTAGATATATTCGAAAAAGAGAACTTAATAGATATATAACTATCTATAAAGAAGGCTCGGAAGAACCCTCGGTAGATAGCCTAGTACTATTCGAAAAGGGGGTAAAACGCCCTACTAACTCTATAAAAACCCTAAACCTATCCTTCGCTAATCGAGGAAGATAAATATATAGGAGCGTAGGTATACTTATAGAGAACCTTACTATTATTAGCCTATAACGTACCTATTAAGTTAGGAAGATTGCGTTATATAAATATACTCTACGACGCCTTAAATAGTAAAATAGACGCTATCCCTAGGTTTAGTAAGGAGCTTAAATCCTTAAATAGATTAATAAAGGATAGATAGCCTTAGAAAAGGTAATAGGAATATAGAGGCGAAACTTATCTCGAATAACCTCCTAGAGGGTTATAAAGACTACGAAGTTAATAAAGACCTATATATAGAGACTATATAATATAGGAGGAAGAAAGAAACTACCTAGCGTAAAGATACTAAAGAGAAATCGGAACCTAACTAAAATAACCCCCTAAAGACTAAGTATACGCTATAATAACCTAGCTAGAACCCCTTAAACCTATAATATTAGTGCTATTATTAGCGGTAGTGGTAGAGGAGGAGGTAATAGTAGTAGTAATAGCGGCGGTAAAGGAGGGGCGCGAGGTATAGTCGTAGGAACGAGACTAGTATTAATACGTTATCCGAGAACGTTCTAAGTACTCTTAAAAGCCCTTAAAGTAATCGTATAAGTAGTAGGGGTCGTAGCGAGAATAATAGCGTTAGCTTTATTATCTAACTAAGGATCGACCTATAAATAATCAGAAACCGAAGGGAGGCCTTAAAGAAAGCCTCGAAACCTTACTATTATATAAGTCTGATACTACTAATAACAATATTAGTACTTAAGACTAGCCGTAGAGCTTTAATAAACGCTATTAGGGATACTACTAACGGAATTAATATACTATATATACTATACCTTAGTAGGGGTAATAGGTATAGCTACTACGACCTAGTTAGTAGTACCTCTATTAAAAGATATAATAAGAAAGGGATTATAAGGGTATACCCCTAAGAGAAGAGGGGTACGCTACCTTTAAAAACCTTTAGAAAGACCTCGAAAACCTTCGTATAAGATAAAGAAGACCCAGTTAAAGCGTTAAAGGACTCGAAAAAGCCACTATATAAAGCGAGAAGTAAGATACCGGTAAGAGACTAAGGAGTATACCGAGGGCGATATATATTAAAGAAGGGAGGTAATATTACGACGTCTTACTAGAAGGGTCGTAGGACCCGGTATATAGAACTATACCACCGAGAGACCGGAGGTAGAGAGTTATATAACCTCGCTTACCCGCGTATAACTATACTAGTAGAACTCGGAGCAATGTTAGAAGGCTCAGAGTTCAGTTTGAATACATGTAGTACTAGTGTCAATACTTCGTAGTAGTATTTGTATTGTATAATACTCCTTTCACTCTGATCCATTAAATGAAGACCTATCCATAGGAGGGTCTTCACACTTAACTATTATAGCGATCTTATATAGTATTCTAACCCTATAGTATAAGAGAAACTTTACTAGGCTTTAATCTACCCCGATTCCCTATATATTAACTAGCGTCTTAATAATTCCGGTTACCCTTAATACCGTTATATAAAGCTAGTAAGAACTTTACTCTATTCTATACTTAGTTAGCGTTTTAGTATCGTAGTTAACTTATCTAACTAATATACCTTATATATATAGGATAATAGGTTATACTAATCTTATATAGTTATTATTCTCTTAGAGTCTTAAGTACTCTTTCGTAGTACGTATATAAACTACGCCTTTAATAGTAGTAGTGATTCTTACTCCTTCTGTACTAATATCCCCTAAAGCGTCGTAAATTACCTTATCGCTAATACCCTAGGTAATAAAATCGTTATTCCCCTTTAGTATAGATAATAGATTAGCTATATACCTACTACTTATTATTTAACCCTTAAGTAATTAGCCGTATCCCCTCTACTTCCTTACTATAGTAGTATTCTTTATTAGCCTAGATAGTATAATACTCTTACGGCTATATCCTATTCCTTTATAGTTAAATAATTAACTATATTATTAAGCGTTTTACTTAAGGGAAATATCTAGGCTCTTATAGGAATCCTATCCTTTAAGCCTTCCTTAACGAAATTACCTCCCTTTACGTCCCCTTTATAAACCGCTAAATCTATATTATTATCTAATAGTCCCCCTTATTCTACTTTATACTAGTCCCTAATTATTTAAAGGCTATATAATAATCCACTTTAAACCCTATATAATATTAGGGAGTAAGTTAATATTATATATTACCGCGTTCTTTAGGATCGTATAGTCTTAGACCTACGAATCTCCTAACTCTAAAAGAATACTTAGGAATAGGATAAGCTCTAAGATAATTCTAAAGAGGACCTTTTAATATAGATATTATAGTTTATAGACTATATTATACTATTTACTATATCCCTCTATCCTTACTTTAATAGCGTAGCGATTAAATATTATCTTTATTAAAAACTAATCTATATCTATTTTATACGTTAGGGAATAATAGGTAGCTAACCGGAAATCTAACTAAATCATTTATTTAAAGTATATACTTCGTAGACGTATATAAGATATATATAATTCCTTACTTTACTATATACCTATAACCTATAAGAGGTTAAAGAGATATAGGCGAAGCCTATATCTTAATAAATATTAAATAATATACCTATAATAATTCTCTCCCTCCTTTTACTCCTCTCCTCTCCTATAATACTATAGCCCTTATTAAGGGCTATAGTCCCCTATCTTCCTACCCCTTATTAAAGGTTACCGTTATCGATAAGCTATAAAAATCTTTATATAATATAGTCCCCTATCTTCTTACCCTACGTTAAAGCTTATTAGCTTTAATAGTGCCGTTTACTTAGTATCTTATAACCCTAATAGAACGCCTAAATAATAGGACTAATAGAAAATATCCCTTTACAGACTTAAATATCCTATACTTCTATATATAATATAGTCCCCTATCTTCTTAGCCTACGTTAAAGCTTACTAGCTTTAATAGCGCTATTTACTTAGCGTCTTATAACCCTAATAGAACGCCTAAGTAATAGGACTAATAGAAAATATCCCCTCGCGGACTCGAATATCCTATACTTCTATATATAATACAGTCCCCTATCTTCTTAGCCTACGTTAAAGCTTACTAGCTTTAATAGCGCTATTTACTTAGTATCTTATAACCCTAATAGAACGCCTAAGTAATAAGACTAATAGAAAATATCCCCTTATAGACTTAAATATCCTATACTTCTATATATAATATAGTCCCCTATCTTCTTACCCTACGTTATAAGGCCCTAGCGTATATATACTACGGCCTACTATATATACGTAGTAGTATACTAAATATAACGAATATAAAGAATAAAGTAATAAATATAGCTTAGATACTTATTTAGAAACCTATCTCCTTTACTATACTCCCTAAGTTAATCTAGTAAGGTCGGAAGACTTAAGTAATATAATTATATAGGACTACCGTAAAGGATTCTAAATATACCTAAAGGGATAAATAGAAGTATTAAATATATTTCTTTCTATCTCTATTCCTATTTTATATTAATTATATTACCTATAATATCGGCGTATAATAATATAGTAGTATTACTATTAAATTCCCTCCTTTCCTATTATAATACCTATATAAAAGTTACTTTTCTTAGTATATTTCCCCTATTAGTCTTTTTTCCTATTAGGTTTCCCTAGTATAATACTACGTAGGCTCTAATAGTAGAAATCCTTTATAGGATCCTCCGTAGGATCCTCTATATAATCCTCTCTAAGTTTTATATAATAGAAATCCTTTATAGGATCCTCTATAGGATCCTCTATATAATCCTTTCTAGGTTTTATATAGTCGAACTTCTCTATAAGATCCTTAATATAGTAGAACTTCTCTATATAATCCTTAGTAGGATCCTTTAGAGGTTTTATATAGTAGAAATCCTTTATAGGATCCTCTATAGGATCCTTTATATAATCCTCTCTAGGTTTTATATAATAGAAATCCTTTATAAGATCCTCTATAGGATCCTTTATATAATCCTCTTTAGGTTTTATATAGTTAAACTCCTCTATAAGATCCTTAGTATAGTAGAACTCCTCTATAGGATCCTTAGTAGGATCCTTTAAAGGTTTTATATAGTAGAAATCCTTTATAGGATCCTCTATAGGATCCTTTATATAATCCTCTCTAAGTTTTTAATAGTAGAAATCCTTAGTAAAACCCTACTAACTACTTCTAAATATTAGCTATAAATATATATAACTACTATACTTAACCTATATTACGCTATTAAAATCTTAGAACCTATATCGTACACTTATTATTATACTAAGACTAAATCTATAAAAGCTATATACTTCTAGACCTCGATATTATACCCTTAAATCATACTTATCCTATAAATCCTACTATAGAACCTATAGTTAATTATACTCGTATACTAGTATACCTATAAGTACTCTATATCCGAAACGATACTTTAGGGTATTTATTATAAAGGCCTATAGAGCCTAATTATAGACTATAGTTATAAAGGAGTATCCTATATAGTTACTGTAGAATATATAGTATATATATACCCTATCGAAAAGTACTAAACCGTTTACGTTAATCGTAATTTTATAGCTCTAGAATAGGCTATCCTTAGTAGCGTACTACTTATAATAATCTATATTAATAGCTATAATTCTAAAGCGCTAACCGTAGAGGGCCTTATAGCTAATAAGGTCTATTAGTATTTAGATATTAGATATACCGTTCTTATCCGTATACTAGTTAACCTTAGGGTAGTAGGAATCGTTAATACTACTAAGGTATATTAATACCTCTAAGAGTAGCTACGTAGTTCCTATTCGGTCCTATTCCCTAAATTCCCTAAAGCTCGCTACGTTATATATTAGTATATAGTCTAGACCTATAATTCTATATCCGTACTTACTAATCGGAACTAATAGCTTATTAAGTAGTCTTATACTTAGGTTTCCGTCTAGTAATAGTCTATAGAGGTTCGCTATAGATCCTATTAGCGTCCTACTAAGACTCTTTATTTAACCTATATCTAGTAACGTACTATACTCCTTAGTATTCCTATTAGCGTTTATTATAGTATTATAATTAGTAATCTCCTCTATATCCCCTCTACTATCTTCTTACCTAGTTATAAAGATAGCGTTAAACTCCCTCTCTAGCTAGCCCTCTATCCTAGTAGTATATAGTAATAGCTTATCCGTTTAAACGGTTCGATTACCTCCTAGCTATAGTAGTCGTTAATTACCTATCGGTCCTATAGAGCCTAAATAGAGTTAGTACCTTACCTCTACTAGCTCTATATACCCTAATTTTAACTTACGCGGTAAATCGTAGCTCTACCTTAGTTATAAGGCTTACTCTAGCCCTAAGAGTAGGTAATAAAATTATAGTACTTAATAAGGAAGGTAGATATAAAGGGAGAAAGGCTATAACTAGTTATATCTACTATAGTCTATAGGCTATTATAATCACTTAATATAGTTTTTTAGCCGCCTTATAGTTTTACCTATCTAGTACTAATTATCTTATCTTACCTAGACTACCTAGGCTATCTTAACTTAGATAATAAAGTGATATATCCTAATTAACCTTTTCTTCCTCTTCCCCTTTTATCCTTCCCTACCTATCTACCTATTTTATATATTCTCTTATATCGCCTTTTATTATAGTAAGCTCCTCTACTTCTACTATTTTACCCCTACCCCTCTTACGCGGTTAGTATAGTATATCGTAATTCGTACGTATTTACTAATTATTCCTATAGCTACTAGCCGTTTCCTTAACCGCTATAGGAACCTTATAGTTAACCTTACTAGCTCCCTAGATAAGCTTATATACGCCCTTTCTATCTAGCTAAGTAGTCTAAACGTTAACTAGGTCCGTAATAGCTTTAGCCTAAAGGTCTATCTAATTCCTAGATATCGTAATAGCGTTATAGTACTCTTCGGTTAGCGTTTTAGCGTCCCTATACCTTTTAACTAAGGCTATTAATACTATCTTACGGGATATAGAGTATTTAAGTATTACTATATTATAGTCGATAAAGAGGGTATTCCCCTTTTTAATAGCGCCTATATAAATTATATATTCTATAGATATACTACCGACTACTCCTTTAGTATATTTATCCCTATCCTCTCTCTTAACTACCTTTTACTAACTATCTCCTAACCTATAGTTAACGACCTACCCTCTTTTACCTAGGATATCTTTATATACGCCTACTTTATTAAGATCTATATATATAGTAGTAAGACCTATATCCGTTTAGTAACTATATAATTTAGTTATAGACGCTATATTATATATCTTATTTCTATTATAATCCTAATTATTATACTATAATAATATTCTAATTCTTATATCTATTTTTAAATTTTCTTTCTATAGCTATTACCTATACCCTATTATCGTCCCTATAGTGATTCTATATACTATTAGACTCTTAATCTACCTTAGTCTCTTTAGTACCGTAGGCTCTTTACTTAAAAATTACGGAGGTAAAAGTTAGCCGAGTTCTTACTATCTAATTAGGTTAGCTAGTATATATTATTACTCGATTCTTAAATATACTAAAGCTATATATATAGTCCTCTAGATTAAAGGCGTACCCTATATATAAACTATATAAAACTAGCTCTCCTTTCTTATTTATAGCTACCTTATATAATTAAAAGGGAGTTATACTAGCCTAGTATTACTTATACTCCTTACTACTAGGGGCTAATATTCTAATCCGCTAACTATATAGAACCTTAGCTCCTATCTAGTATATTAGAATTAATATCTTTACTATACCCTTACTATTTTTTTTCTAGTCTATATTTAGGCTTATTATATAGATTATATTATAGTAATTCTTCTTTAGTAGGCTCCGTATCAGCTTATATCTATTAGGGTTTCTATTAGCGTTAAGATAGATCTCTCTAGCTATACCTTAGTTAGTTAATAAACTCTATCGTACCTCTACTTAAGCTTACTATTTATCTATAGCGGCTTTATAGCCGGTAGACTACGTAGTTATTCTAGATTCTAGGCTATCTATTTAGTATTATTACTAGTAGGTAGGTTACTAAGTAAGAGCTATACTCTTAGGCTTTTCTTTATAGGTAAACTATCTATAAAGGAGTCTTCTGCTACTTCTAATAGTATAGTAAAAATCTCTATTATTAACCAAACTCTATAGAGTAAGAGTTACTTACGTAAGTATATTTAGACGTTCTTAGGCTATCCTTTTTATAAAGTAAATACCCTATATATTTATTTATATTATTTTACTTTTCTTTCTTCTACGATAATTAATTACCTATCCCTATTCTCCTCTTAGCCTCTCTTCCTAATCTACTTACTCTTCGTATTTCTAAGATATAGTATATACTTATCTTATACCTCTCTCTCCGCTTATTCGCTCTAGCGGTAAGCCTTATTCTAATACGCTTATATTTATATATTAATACGATTTCTAGCTACTTAACGTTTCCTAGACTATAATAGTAACCCTATAATAGAACTTACTACCTCTAAAGATAAGCTAATCTATACCCTTTCTATCTAGCCTACTAACCCTAATATCGATTAGGTCCGAAATTACTATAGTCTTAAGGTTTACGAGATTCCTAGCTATATAGATAGTATTATCGTACTTTTCGGCTAGTACTTTAGTATCCCTATACTACTAGACTAGCGTTATAAAGCGTATATTATAGGACTTAGACCGTTTTAGAGTTACTATATTATAGTAGATAAGAACGAAGAACCCTTATTTAATAGTATATATATAAACTACGCTTTCCGAAGTAAGATAGGTACCTATTCGTTTAGTATATTCGACTCTCTTCTTCCTTTATCGGCTTATAATCTAATCTCCCCCTCCTATAGTTTACGTACTCCCTCCCTTTACTATTAACGTCTTCGTTCTTACTAAGTATACCTATGTTTAGGATAATTATAGAATCGCCTATATCTCGGCTATTAGGACCTAATAGGGTTAGGGTAATTATATTATAGTAGATTCTATATTAGTCCTTTACTAAATACTAACTCCTTAATAGAGACCTTCTTTACTAAATACCTACCTATAAAAGAGTCTTCTACTACTTCTAGTAGTATAGTAAAAGCTTTTATAGTTATAGATATAGTAAGAGTAATAAGCTTAAAGGGGTAAGTAAGGACTTCCGCTTTATTATCCTATTTTCCTATCGATATCCCTAGGCGATTATTTATATACTTTTATATACTTAATTCTTCTCCTATATAGTAACCCTCTATACGTTCCTACTTTTATTTTACTCTCTCTTTAATCCTATCCCCCTTAATTTACCTTTACCTATATTACTATACCCTTATTATAAGCTCTAGAAATCCTAACTTACCTTCTTCTACTATAAAGTAGCCTATTAAGGCTTCTATAGCCGGTCCTTCTTATAAGGCTAAGCGCCCCTAGCTTATCTAATCTTATACCGATAATAAGATTATCTATCTTAGTACTAAGTTACCCCCTAAACCGACCTTATTAGCTCCTCCTCTATCCTTAGTATACTTCTAGATCCCTTTCTTATCCTATATATATAGTACTAACTATAACTTCGCTTATTTAGTCTACTCCTTAGTCCCTTAGCGTATCTATTAATAACGAAGTCACGTTTATAGAAAGTAAACTACTCTTAGCTTCTAGTATACCTACTATACTCTATACTCTTCTATCCTATAGCCTTACTAACGTATACGACCGCTTAGCTAAGTATACCACTATATTATCGTAGGCTATATACTAAGGTAAGGTATCGTAGGATTAGTATATACTTAAGCCCTATATTACTCCCCTACCTATATCCCTAGCTATACGTTATACTCTTCTTAATAACGCCGCGTTTATAACCTAATAGACCTACTATATATACTATAAGGAGACCCTTACCGCTCTTACCCGCTTAGAATATAAATATAATAAGCTTACGGCCTACCTTTAGTAATTCTATACTAAAATATATAAGGAGTCTATAGATAAATAGACCGATATTTAGATCCTTACTTAGGAACGGTACTAGAAGTAGTTTAATAGTAGACTTATAGGGAGATAGCTTCTTATAGTCCCTTATATTATATATAAAGTATATACTACTAGTAATTCCTTAATAGACCTTATAGTTATATTATAGTTCCCTTTTTCTTTTTATCCCTATATTTAGTCCCGTTATATATTATTTAGCCCTTACTTTAACTATACTATAATAAATAGCTTATAACCTATTCCCCTTTCTATTAGGCGTCTTCTACTATATAAAGCTTACTTAAATTTTTAACTATCACTTTTATACTTAGGTAGTCTTTAGTTATTTTCCCTTTATATTAGGAAGTAGTATAAGCTTAGTATATATATACTTATTATCTCTATTATCTAATAAATATACTTTATTCTAAATAAGCAATTTCCTAGCTAATCCTATCTAATACCTTCTTACCTATTTATAAACTATTTATCTACTATCTTAGTCTATCCTAGTCCGTTCTTTAAGCTTTCGCTACTATCCTTACTTATCCTCCTCCTCCTCCTCCTTACTATCGTATTCCTTATCGCTCTCTATCGCCTTATCTATAAATACCTAGACCGCGGCCTATAATCTTATCGCGTTTCTCTACTACCCCTTAATAGTTATTACTATCGCCCTTAGCTCTATACTTACGCTATCGACTTTTAATCTAATTACGCTATTAGTATCTACGATAGTCCTTAACTACTACTCTATCGCGCTACTCTACTATATAATCGTATCTAGCCTCTATTTCCGGTTTATAGTAGTAGATCTTATACTAGTAGATTATTTCTATATCGTAGGTTTTATTTAACCTAACTTCTAGATCCCTTTTATATTTCTTAGGCCTATTATAGTCTATATTAGCTCTTTACCCTTCTTAGAGGATACCTTTACGGCCTTTAGTCCTCGCTTAGGCGTTTAAAGTTTAATAACGCTCTTATTATCTATAGTAGCCTCTATTACTACTTCCTTAGCTACCTTTCCTAGATAGTATTAGTTTTAATATCCCCCTTTAATAATATTATTACCTTTAGGATAATATACTAAAGCTATACTAATATCCTAAATTTATCTAATAGTAATTAGCGTATAAACCCTTAAGCTTATCCTTAACGACTATATAGGTCGTAAACGGCCTATTCTTATTCGCGTAGTACTTATACTCCTTATCTATATTATCCCTTATAATCTAGGCTATTATAGATTCTAAGTTAACTATTAATTTTCCGATCTTTATATATAGATTACTACCTACTATCTTCTATACCTAAAGTTTACGTTTTTAAGAGAGCTTTCTAAGGATTCCTACTATCGTACCCTTAATAATATCTATACCTTTTAGATCTACCTATTCGTATAATATAATATATACTACCTACTAACCTAATTCTTCTAGCTCTTTATTACTACCCTTCTATAAAGGGGGGATTATTAAAGACTAACCTACCCCGTTAGCTCCTCCTATAGCTACTCCTCCTATACCTATTCCTCCTATAGCTACTCTACCTTCGCCTCCTATAAGCTATTATAATCTATTAGCTAACAATCTCGCCCTAGCGCTATACTATATAACTCTATATACCTATTCTAGCTATAGCGCTTAACGCTATAGGCCCCTCTATCTCTAGGTAGGGGCTTAAGGGGGTAGATCCGTTAGTAGACCTAGATATCGGTATATTAGAGTTATAGGTATTATTAGATCTTAGCTTTATTAGTATACTATCTAAACTTTTTATAAATATATACTTAAATATTATCCTATATAGCCTTCGGTCCTTTTAAGTTTTTTTAAAATCATATTTACTTTATTAGCTATAGTAATATACTTCCTTTTAGCTACTACGCCTACGTAATCCGCCCTATACCTATATAAGAAACTATTATATAGCTACGTACTACCCTAACTAAATATTTCTTTATTAAAAAGTTACCTTTATTCTAAGCTAAACGCCTATATCTTTAACTTTCGGCTTAATTCCTTTACTATTATAATATAAGTACTATATTTATAACCCCTAATATAATATATCTCTTTAACTCCTATCTAGGCGTAGAATTCGCTACTTTAAGCTACCTAACGGCGTTCTTTATAACTTATCTTTTATAAAAGATACTCTTTAACCCTATATACTATCCTTTATATCTAAAAATACTATATACTATCTAATTATCTTTTTACTTTAATCTATATACCTATTTTTCTTTATCTATAGTCGCTTTTATTATAAATAATTACGATTTTTCCCTACTCTTAACCTTATCTTAAAGGCTATAATCTTCGCTACTCTAAACTTATATTTTATTATCTACCCCTTGTCACGACGTCTTACTAGAAGGGTCGCAGGACCCGGTGTATAGAACTATACCACCGAGAGACTGGAGGTAGAGAGTCATATAACCTCGCTTACCCGCGCATAACTATACTAGTAGAACTCGGAGTAATGTTAGAAGGCTTAGAGTTCAGTTTAAATATATGTAGTACTAGTGTCAATACTTCGTAGTAGTATTTGTATCGTATAATACTCCTTTTACTCTGATTAATTAAATAAAGACCTATTTATAGGAGGGTCTTTATATTCTGAACTCTCTATATCTTTCGATCGGACCGTTAGGGGTAATAATAGTACCGGTATACCGAACCCGTATAGTAACTAAGTAAGGCCGAGGACTTAATAACGATATTATGGAAGATAACTTCGATATTGACCTTAAAGGACTAGATAACCCTAAGAAGGGATATAGGAGAGAGTAGGGAGGCCTAATAAGGATTACTAGAGGGTAAAGCGACCCTATAAAGCCTACTAGGCCCGCTATAGAAGCTTTATCTACCGGCGTAGTCTAAAGGATAGTACCTTCGACGTAAGAAGAAGATAAACTTAAGGCTATAAGAGCCTAAGTATACCACCTTACTAAGCTCGTAGAATTAATAGAGAGATAATCCTAAATAGAGGAGTATATCGCGAAGATTACCGTAATAATAGTAATACTAGCCTACTCTATATTAAGAAGGACCCTACTAAGGGGCCTCTCCGCGAGCGATACTAAGGACGATAATAGAATAATAGTCGACGTACTATTAAGATACTAGGTTATAGGTACGAAGTATCTTACCTACCTATCTAGTATTAGTAAGTACTCTAGGAAGTTATTCTAAGAGTATAAGATCTAGTAAGCCTAGCTTAATAACTACTTCCGATAATACCCTTACTACTTTATAAATAATATTATAAAGATTAGCTAAGGCTTCGAAGTACTATAAGGAGATATAATAATAGTATAGGAATCCTATATAATATAGGAAGGAGTACCTAAAATATACTTAGAGTTTACCTACTTTATATAAAGTATAGTAGATAACCCTCGAGTTAAAGTTGTCTACCGAAAAGCTAAAGAGTAATAGTATAGATATATATAGAGGCTAGGAGAATCGGTTATAATATACTCTCTCTACCTAGACTAGATAGCTAAGAATATACGTATTCCCCCTACCAAGGAAGCCCGTAAGGACCACTTAATTATAGGGGTATACCTAGAACTAAAAGTCGAAAAGCGATACCGAGTAAAAGTAGATCTAGACTATACCTATAGTAACCTATTAGCGCGGTATTAGTCCCTTAAATCTAATATCTAATCCGTAAAGAAAGCTTAACTAAGTTCGAAGTAAGAGCACTCTAAGCTAGAGAGGATAGAGAAGCCTACCTACTACGTAAAGCGATAGTACTTAAAGATATAGGACTTAGATAAAAAGGTACCTAAGAAGATAGGGAAGCTAAAAC